>JAZDUA010000065.1:7500-390000 GCA_038098605.1 Gryllus longicercus
TTGTGATCTTGAACAAATTCATATTGTGCAATTCTATCAGATAGTATTTAAAGAATTGCAGATGGCAAACGTGTGGATCACATGACTATCTGGAACATTCTACATGAAAACCTGCATCTGAATCATATGCAATGGGTACAGATATTAAGAAGGTCATGCATAGCACTCTAAAAATATAATTTGTTAGACTAGTGGCAGAAGTGAGGTTTTGCTGTAATGTTTAGAAAAAAACAACTAAGCAACAAAGAAAACAAAATATTTTCAACTATTCTGTTATACCTGATCATAACGTAACACGGTATACAATGAAGTGATTTGTATAAAATTGAATTAACATAGAAGGAAAGTCAGTAAGGCTGTCGAAAAAAAAATGATTATTACACCCTGAGTAAAAGTGATTTTATTTTGCTTGGATCGCACCACTTGACCTAACAGTCATGCCTCATATTTTCTACTTGCGAAATAAAGGGTCGCTTTTACCGCTTATATCATAAATAGTGATTGCTCAATACTGTGGTAATTTTTATTTTCTCACTCTTACATCTCGCGAAGAGAAGGAATTGTAACAGTGCCAGAAAATCGCAACATTTTCATACAAAAACTCTTATTGCCGGGCCCTGGAAATGATAAATGTGGATAAATCTTTTACCTATTTATGCTAAATTATGTCTTCTAACATTTGTGTAGCCAGAATCTGTTTTGTGTCCTTTTTAACGAAAAATCAATTGACAACTGACACTCTGGCTGCCTCTGACTGGCTGTCCACCCATCTGTTGTCAATTCTAGCTCCTAAATCGTTCAGCCATTTTTCTACTGAAAAGGAAGATGGAAGATTGAACTGCATCTTTAGATCCTTGGGGTACTTTACCTCGACCTTTTCAAAATATTCTAAAAAATGGCTCCAAAAGTTAGGATTTAACTTCATCCTTTGATAACATGAATAACATATTGTGTGGGTCTCATTTTTGTTGAAAACCCTAATATTTTGAAAGTTGTGATTTTTTAACGTACGAGTAGTTTACATGTAATTTTGCATTAAACATAGGCAATTTTGAAACTACTTTAAACTATTACTTTCTCAATAACAGCTCCAATTATTTCCTTGTATGTAGCAAAGAAATTGGGACTGATTTAATTTTTGGCAAACTATTTTCGAAAATTGCAAAGGTCATTAAAAATTAAATTTTCAAAAGTTTGATTTTCAAAAGAGTGTTTTTGAAAAACGAAATGTTAAAAAAAATCAACTCTTTTAAAAGGTCATGTACATATACTAAAAAAAACATGCGTAGTTTAAAATAATTTTGCAAATTTTTGAACAAACAAATTCGAGTTTCCCCGGCATTGTTTGCTAGTCTTCAGAAAATATGTCTGAAATGCAACAATAGCATTCTGCGGCATGAGACAGCATTTGGATAATCTGAAAACTCCTTGTTATTGATGGGACGTGTTATAGATACAAAAAGGGGAGAAAAAAAGCTTTAATTGTCAAATTTCAGTTGATAAATTAGCTTTACAAGATTTAGTGTTCATACCTATCATTCTACAATATGTAATGGGTACAGACTGGATTTTCCTTGAAATAAACATTTTATTTAACCTTTGTAGAGCTTCCAAATTTGTAAATATATCGTTCTTTGCAAATTCATTTTAAAAACTCTTAAATTTTCTATGCAGATTTTGGTAGTGCTTAACTGTACACAACTGAAACAATGACTGTAGAATTATCCTCCACGAGATGATTTTGTTTGATCGCAGCAGTTCACAAAAATTCGGCTAGAGTCTGGCCAGAAAGACAGGGTTTTGCACCAAGAAGAGACACTGAGCAATATTCACTAGACCTTGAAACCTGAGTATCTGATACTCATGAGCGATTTAATCTGTTGGGGTTGTGAATCAAGGTCTATGTTTTCCAAACATTTTTTTTATGGAAACACTTATGTTTTTATAGAAAAGCTGACATTTAAACATGTTACCGTTGATGTTCACATGGTCATTTTTTGTTTCCATAATCAAAACTTTGTTAAATTTAATAGAACTGAATGAAATAATAATCAATAATACTTTAATAGCAACTAATGTTGTTGCTATACGTACTCGAGCAGACTTACCCTTTTCCGAAGAGAACACCAATGCCAACATCTACTTATTCTGGGTGATCCCAACCTTATCATTAATGTACTTTGTGTACTTTCCACCAATATCTGGAACATCTGTGTATGAAATCTATGACCATGATATTCAAGACATCTTAGAACTGTTTCCTGATTCGAAATTCCTTCTCACTGGTGATTTCAACTAGGGATTCATATCTTGGTACATCATCCTATCATAAGCCACTTTGAAAGTTCGAACACTCGGCGAGGTAACAATTTCTTCTGGTAGACAATTCCAGACTCTTCAATGCGATTTTATAAGTTTTGGTTTTATAATTTAGTTAAATTTGGCTTTGGTTAGTTGAAAACTGGCCTCCCAAGTGGGTATTTAGAGATGGGGTGAAGATGTTTTCTAATTTATAATATCTGTAAAACCCTCTCACAACCTCAAAGGTTTCAATGAGGTCTGCACGGAGAAGTCTCTCACTGGGAGGAGACAGATTCAATTCCCTAAGACAAACATTGTATGGGAGATTTCTCAGACAGTACTATGCTGGTGGCTTTCCACTGTATGTTCTCCAAAGTTAGATGACTTTGTTCAAATAAGGGTTCCAAGCAGTGCTGCCATATTCCATAATTGAAGGATGAAGCTTTGGTAGAGACATTTGTGATCCATCTAGTTATTTACTATCTCTCTTTGTAAGTCTGCATAGACAGTAAGTGGGTTTGCTGATAGGTTGGAGTCGTCAGTAAATACCTAAATCATAGTTGGAGTATTTTGTCCTTGTAAGTATGAGGTAGATCGCTAGTACAGTATATAGAATATACAGGACAAATCCCTGCGGAACTCCACTAGTCAAAGGATAGTAACCGGATGTCTCCTCCCCCACTTTCTCTAAATGTATGGCCAGTAAGGTATGAAGATAGCCAGGCATGAAATCTTCCATGAACTCCAAGATGGAAGAGCTTCAGGAGAAGACGCCTATGAGGGACTCTATCAAAGAACTTTGAGAAATCGAGATTGATAACATCTAGTAGATTACAAGCATCCAAACCGTTAGTCCAATGAATGTTCAAAAGGTGGTTTGTCACTGTTGATTGATTAGGGACGAACCCATGTTGTTCTGGCAGAATAGAATCTATCTCAAGGGCGAATTCCAAAAGCATCTCGCAATGAAGCTGTCCAACACTTCTCACTTGCATCTAGTCAAACTAATGGGTTGGTAGTTTCAAGCGTTATATTTATCACCCTTCTTGTGGATAGCCTGTCAAGAGGGATGACTCCCATATCGAGAGAAGAGCGAAATAGTTGAAATAAAGCTGCTAAAATTTATACACATGGGAATAATGGCTACCAGCTCGTATCAGTATGTAATGTGACATGTCCTGCAACTCATAGAGCATCTCACTTAGAACATTAGATGACCCACCAAAATCCCTAATTGACTCGTAGGGTATCTCATAGATGCCCACATATTTTCCTCCTTGTAAAATAGAGTTTTCATTGTTGAATCAATCCTGACTACTATTCTATTTTCAAATAATGTTGCCATAATGTTCTATGACATATCATACACTTGGCATTTTACTGATTTGAAATGGCTAGTGCTGTTTGTGTGTATGTGTAATCTTGCAGCATATTTTTTTGGCTTCTGGATCTGTCAGTTACCAATGCATACAAGTTGAATGAACTACATCACAATAGTAATGGGACGAGAAGGAAAGATTTGAGAAAGAAACTCATTTTTGAACTTGAAGGACATCACTAGAACATGAGTGCAAACATTGCTACATGCACGTTTACAGAGCCAGACAGTGTTTTGGACAGCTGCAAGTTAAATGCTTTAATAAGTTTCCATTCCATCTTTTCTAGAAACAACAAACGTGACTGTCACTTTTGCAGCGTCAGGAAAAAACGGGAGAAAAACAAAAAAAATTCCCCTAAAACGTGTACCAGTCAGCCAGTAATTCATCCTAACAAATGTATCCAAGCACTTCATACACAAAATAAAATAAAAAAATTTAAATTATATATGTTAGCAATGTAGTAAATAAAAGCCCTTGAAAAATTTGGGAATTGTATGTTTTTCACATCCAAACTTATGTCTATGACATTCGGCACAGCAAAATTTTCCATGATTGCAGCACACTAATACAATAGTCACACTTTATCTTAGTAGGCAATTGTCTCCTGTCACTGGTGAAATCAGTCCAAAAATAATTTTTAAGTTAATATTGAACCAAATGAATTCAAAGAATAAGTTTATTGGAAAATGTAAGTGCACTTTTTCTCCAGGTTGACTAGAAATATTGTTTCTCCCCTACATGCTTTTTTCACCAATTAAGTTTAGTGATACAATGAAAATCCTGATTTTTAGGTCTCTGGAGCGCCTCAGGTGGTAGCAGCTTCAACTCCTTCTACAGTGGCTACATCATCTGGCCCTTCAAGGTCTCCCAGCAAGATGACTGAAGTATCCACCTCCAAGGCTAAGACTGCTGGGAAGGCAGCTGCTGGGCCAGGTGGCAACAGCAGTCGATCTCGAGATCCTCGTCTTGCTACACGGCAGCCTGTGCCTACTCAACCTAATGTTGTCACCAATGTTACCTCTGAGAACTTGCAGCAACCCACTTCTCAGTTAGCACCTATTCAAGATAACACAAATTCTGTTTTTGAAACAGTTAAATTAGAGACTGCAAAACCCAAACCTCTAATCACAATAAATATTGCCAATAAAGGTAATGCTAATAAAGAACCCCAAGGAGTTAGTAAAAAAGACCCTCGTTTGAACAGTAATAAGGTCCATGTATCTCATTCCAAAATAAGATCCGAGTCCAAAAATAGTGGACCTTCCAAAGGACCTAATAAATCTACAAGAGGACCTTCTCCCTTGCCTGCACCACAATCCCCATCCCGCTGTGGTAAGCCTGCCCCGTTGCCACGCAAAGTGCATGGCAAAGGGAGCAGCTCCAGTACCAACAAGTCCTCGCATAAATCTGCCAGTGTTATTGATCTTACAGATAGTCCCCCTCATAAAACAGAAAAAAAGGAGGAGGAATTAGCTGGAAAGGATAAAGACAGCCATTCTGAGCCTCTATCTAAATCATCTTCCTCTTCCTCGTCTTCAGGTTCCAACTCCTCTTCCTCTCCTGGATCCAAGAAAGACAGTCATAAAAGTAAAATGAGCAGCACAAGCAACAGACAATCCCCTTCAGAAAAGAAGAAAGGTAGTGAGAAAGGTGGCAAAGTTAGCGAGATAGGGTCAGGGAGTAATTTATCAAATAGGAGAGCAAAAAGTCCAGGGGGAGGTATTAGGCTTTCACGAGAACGTGAACGAGATCGGTCTGCATCCAAGAATTTTGACATGTTTGAGCCAGAGGCTGATTCTCCTTCTCCACCTCCTCCACCAGTCATCAGTGATAACCAAAAAAGAGAAGATACTACCTTTAAAGACCGTAAAGTATCAAAGAAGGGGAGAAACTACGTACGTCGAAACAGACGGGACGAGTCTAGAAGTCCTGAGGTATCTACTGTAACTTCAGGGGATGTAGACCTCAGGCTAGGTGCGCCGCCAGAGAAACATCCAAGGATGGGTGCATTTCCTGCAGATGGTACTCCGTCCTCCACCGAAGATGATGGCAAAAGTAAGCATATAGTATTTATTATTCTTGTTGTAGGAATTCACTTACGGCTTCCATGCAGGTGGCTCCCCTACCTCACATGCACTTCCATTGCGCAATGCAATTTTGTAGCAGACTACATCATGAAGAGTATCACATATCACTGAATTGTGTTTTGTGTGTACTGTATTATATTTAATAAAGATCCTTACTGAATTGTGGAATATGATTAGTAATCCTTAATTTCAAATAGTCGGTTACTAAATTACATGTAAGTTATGTATTTATTTGGCTTAATGAATGACAAATGGTATCCAGATTTAGATCAGTGAACATCATATGATGGTCAGTGAACATGTTGGCACACTCAGGGTGACCTGCATGGATACCTGCTGTCATGTTTTCTAAGCCTATTTGCGCTCTCTTTAGTGAGAGGGTTTTTTTTTCTTCTACATTCACTTTACTGAAATTAATAAAGCTTGCTAGGAAGCATTTGTTATATTGATAACAGGAAATTATTTATGTAGGTGTGTATTCTGAAGAGTCCACTCCAGTGTACCGGTGTTGCAGGAAAAGTATAACAACATTCAAAATGTTTTTTTTTTTTCTTTCTTTTCTTTCTCCCTTTCTTTCTTTTATATTTTTAATATAGTGTCTTCCTTATAGAACTGCATAGAAATGTCTGTGCTGATGACCATACATGTTTGGAAGTTGGTGTTGCACGTTTTATTAAATTTCAGATTTGGGGAGTATCTAGATAGAGGAATATTGTTTTGAAGTACAAATGCTATAATATTTATAATTTGCTATAATATTTAAGACATCAGTACATAGTATTATTGTTCTTGTATTATCATACATCCTATGAACTTCGTGCTGTATTATTGTCATAATTCTGAAAATGGAATCTTCACTGTGAAACAATTTTGTATTCTTAAATTTGTAATAGAATAACTTAGAAACTTCTGGACTTGATTAAAATATTTTTGTTTACAATTTTGCTTCTTGATGAGTAAACAAATACATGCTTTTTGAAGTAAATTTGTATTTTCAGTAATTCATATGAGTTAAGTTTGATAATTACAAAAGTTTACCCAACTTCATAAAAGATGTAGAAAGGGAAGCAAATTTTTGTGTTTCTGTGGTAAAATGTTCTGTGAAACTTGTTTAGGTAGGAAAAGAAAATATTTAGGTGGTGATTTATTTAAATATAATACTGTCATTTGACTAATTGTTTTCAATGATCAATTAGTCACTTACATTACTTCCCTCCCCCCGAATTGTTTGTTAGTAATGGAAAGTAGCTGTTACATAACTGTTGTGAAACATGAGAGTATGTAGTAGACACATTTGGAGACAACTAGTCAGTCTAGAAATGTGACACTTTACTCAATTTCTAATTAATGTCGAGCATTTTGTTCCTCCATGGCTACATTGTTATTAATCTAGGCACAAATGTTTCACCATCAATCAGAATTTGACTGTGGTTTTGTAGTAATTTATTTAAATAATTGTAAAAGATGTTCCTTGTATTTAATTAAACCAATTTTAAATAAGTTGGAATATTTTTGTGTTTTGATCATCCTCTTATGACTGAATTTGAATAAAATATTTTATATATTTTTTGTTTACTTTAAGTTCTATAATTGTTCAGATTATATAACTTATGATTTAATAATTCGCATTGTGAATTTGGGTAAAAAGGAAACTGGAGTGGAGTCTTGAATACCTTTTTCTTTCTTTTTTCTTTCTTTTTTTCTTTTTTCCTTTTTTTTCCGTTTTTTTTTTTTTATAAGTAATTATACTGTTATAAATTTCACTCAAGTTTTGAAGGAAGAAAGAAAAGAAAATGGGTATCACTTCTGGTTATTGGAATTCCTTGCATGTTTGCTAGACCAAACAAAGTTATTGCCTCTCCCCCCTCTGGTGAATGGAAAATATTGTGCTGTTGATGATGATTCTAGAGTAATTTAGTTCCACACATTTTTTTGAGCTTTTATTGTAGTAAATTAAAATTTCAATATAGTTGATTTGTTTACCACTTTCTCATCCAAGTTATTGCATATATCACATTTCTTTAAATGATTGCAGTGATGGCAAATTGCTTTCATGCGGAAAGTATCCTTGAGTTTCTAATTTTTTTTAATGTAATTTTTTGAAAATATGTTTAAGCAATAGAACAATTTTGTATCACCCTTTCTTAAGTGTATTGATGTAAAAGTCTCCTACCTAAAAAAGGTTATTGCCCAAAAAGTTTCTCTTAATACAAAAATGAAGAAAATGGTTGTAATTTTCTGAGTACATGTGTTGCAAATGTCAATGTCGAGAAAGGCGAAGAGCGAGATGTAGATGGTGAATTAGAAAATATTGACACAAACCGTAAAGGTTTTAGGCTACCCAAGATTTAGGCTTGCATCAAGAAATTTGTAACCAGCGTTGGATAAGCTCTGGAAACCATGATGGGATGTATCTCTTTGAGCCTTCTTTTCCTTGTATTGTTATTTGTCTAATTCTGTTAGTTGTGGTTACAGAGACACTTGTAGATGCAACCACAAAAGATGTGGATTTACGGCAGCTTTCTCGGTCCCCCACTAAGAAGCGACCATCAATGGAAAGGTCGGATCAACCTCCTAACAAGAAGAGTAAAGCTGAAATGATTGACGTGTAAGATTTCTTATGTTATAATACACTTAAAACATGTTTCTACTTTACAGAGTGGTCAGTGAAAACTCAGCCAGCTTCACAAACTCTAAAGACCAAATCTACATGGAAATGTATAATAATAGTGATTGATTCCTTTGAAACTTTTCTTTTAATACATTTTTTACGGAGAAACATTTAGGTCGTTGATATTTCTGATTCTGTATTCTTCAAAACAAAAAATATTCTTTAAATATTTACCGTATTTACCCAAATATAAGTCGGTGCCTCCTGAAAATTAAAATTTTTAAAAACTAATTCTTACTGTTTGGTGAAAATAAAATTGCGAATTGTACAATTGACTTGGTTATTGCCTTCTTGATGAGAATGTTAAATCTTATTGCCTTAGCCTTCCCTATTTTCTGTTTCTTAAAAGTCATCATAATCATGGTTTTTGTCTCTAAGCTTTTCACCTTTACAATATTAAAGTTTCTTTTTGGCCCTCCTATATTGGTGTACTCTGCATTTTTAGACGTCTCTGAATTTGTGTTCTTAGGTTGCCTCAAATTCAGAACTAAGTACATTTACTTCTGTCACCAGATTTTCTTCCTGTCCCCCTCTTGTCCATGGTCTTTCTTTAACAGTTCTTTCACAACTTTTGATAAATATCCAAATTCATACAAGAACCAATTCATACCTTTCTCAGATAACCTGGGAGATATCAGGTTTCTCAGTTTGGAAAACTTTTGATGAAACATTTTTTTTTATCATCTATTACTGTGTTAGTAGAATACATACTAATATTAGGAATTTTTTCATTTTCACCTTTTGCAAAGCACAGATTTGCACTCTCCAGCATTTAACTGAATGTCTGTGCAGCCTCATTGATCAGTTAATTATGTAACAAAATCTCAATAATGATTTTTATTCACTCTCAGGTTGTGCTTCGCTTGATACTATACCATTCGCATGAGGTTCTTACTTAATCTGCCCATTAAAAAATATCTTTCTGGATTGCTCAGCAAATTTGTAGTGGAGGGAGAGAATGTGTCTGAATATATTTAGGTATTATAGATAAGCATGAAATTTTTATTCTTTGCAGTGTTTTGTTACCTCATCATTTACAAGTTTCGTGACTTAGAAAGGCAATGAACAAACATAAATCCTAATTGGCAGTCTTAATCTTTTAATATTAAACAACACAATGTTTTTTAAATGAGATATTTAGGAAAAAACCAAGTCTTATATTTGGGGTAAATATAGTACTTCAATACAAAAAGACATAGTAAAATATTACTGATAAATGGTACTTTGATAATGGTACTTTCTCATGTTTATAAGAAGAAATGCATGTAAGTAAACTGTTAAGAATAGTAAGCGAATCCAAATGAACCTGCCAGATATCACTGAGACTATGTATTTATGCTAGTGAAATTCATCCACTGTTAAGCAATTTACAAATGTAAAAGTTATTAATCTAAAAGTACGAATTACTCAGTTCAAAGGGAAACAATTTTTTTGACTACAAATCTTTTAATCTTTCTATTGGCTGTAGAGAGATAAATAAATATTTTATTTGTTAGTAGATTTGGGTTTCTTCACATTATATACTTCCAAAAAATAAAATGGTATACAGGCCGTACTTTGTTTTACTTAGAGGTTATGATTTGTGTGCAAAGTTCAGATTCTTCCGCACCTACTACTGCTATGAAGGGTACTTCCCATGAATATCAGCTTTATTCTGTACTCGATCAGCAGTGGATGACTAGATGCTACCCAATCTAACTTAAGAAAATGTTTGTACTGTTTTTATTGTACATCCTCTTTTATACACATTATTTTTCCCCTTAGTCACTGTGGATATTCAAATCATGTTGTAACATAGAATGCATGTTTGTACCTCTGCCTCATACTTTGCTGTCAATTTGTAGAAGAAAGAAATCACATCTGATGGAGGTCGCCTTCACTGTAAAACGTTTTGCCTTCCAAAACTTTCAAAAACATGAAAAGCATGATAATTAGGCGGAGCCAAATTTGGTGCAGTGGTGAAAATGTCTCAGGTCTAACTTTTCAGGAAGTAGACATGTTTTTGCTGCAATATTGTGTTGCATTGTCATGAAAGAACAGTATGTCAGATAACTTCTCTCGCATTTTCTTTAGTGTTTTTTGCTTCATTATTAGATATGTGCAGTTTATGCAAAATAAAACTCAAACTTTCACGGTTAATATGTGTGAAAATTGGGTAATTGTATTGCTATTTTTTATTTTATTTTTGCCTAAAATCTCTATTTTAATTAGCACTCCATGTTATATTTGGTCTCAAAACAATAATGGATTTTTGGAATAATCTGTGAGAAAACAATAGGTGAGAGTTGGGGCATAGTGAACGCCATGATGTTCCAAATAATACAGAATACAAAAATTAAAATGTTTAAACTAAAATAATGAAGTGTGTGTGTGTTGTGTTTATAATAGCAGAAGAACTATTATAATATCAGAAGAATTCACTAGATGGCGCTATAGAACAAAATTAAATATGTGTCAAATGCAAGCATTTTAAGGCAATGAAAACTAAAATTTTGAAGCCAAAGGCCTCGAAACATTTCTCACACGGTATTATACATGAATCTTTTTTAACATGCTATAACATTTTTGCCGGGGGAGATGAAGGGTAGAACAATGTCTACCAGAATTTGCTAGTTATCTATAAAATTAAATACAATATTGTACACTTGGGTTCTTATTTAAATGCAACTTGACTAGAGAAACGATATACAGCATTCAAAACAGACAAAATTAGTTTTGACGACACTTTCCTTGAAATGTGCAGACAGAATGTTGGAAAAGCATTATGCTTCAAAAAATGACAAATTATGTGGTGATAGGCATGTTGTAAAGGAATTGAATGGGGTTCAATGACCCTAAATTGATATGTAGTCAATTAAAGCAATTTTAAAAAAGTATACAAACTCTAAAGTAGGCCATCTATAAATTATGTAAGGTAAATTTGACAGACTGACAAGACCCCCTCCTCCAATTATAATAAATGGAAAACAGTTATAAAGTAGAAACAAGTTGTATTAATTGTATTTTTTTGAAGATTAAAAATTATGATTTTTAAAGGGAGAATTAGTTGGTGCTGCGGTACTAATAGGTGTGAGGACAATTCTTGACAGATAGGAGAAGGCATATGCGAGAAATTCCTGCCACGCAATGCACACGCCATCGTGGATAATGCACAGGCTCCGAATCTACTGTGCCAACTTAAGTGGATTCTAGACTGTATTATAGATCAGTTTTGAATATTTCTTCTTAAAATAAAGAATTCATATCATTGAAAATATTTCCATTTATTGTAATGATTTATACAACATAACTTCTTGAATGTGTTATATTTTTAATTTAATATGTTAATGTTTTAGTATAAGACTGAATAAAAGGAATTATTTCAGGAAATATTGAAAGATTTTAAAAATAAATATCAGCATTACGTAACACTTATTATGTCCGCCCTACCCCTATGTAATGCAGCTTAATGCTGCCTCGAAGCCCCTCTCACCTCTTCAGCTCTACTTAATTTATGGACAACCCCAAAGTGCAAATCTTTAATTTTGATTTTTTCGTGGCTCCTTGTGGGTGAGAGAAGGTGCAATAGAACGAGGGCTTAGTTGTACAATTGAGAGTGTAGAGATGTGTGGGTGGGTGCGTGTGTTTGCGTGAGGGGAGGGAGGGTGCATATGAGGAGTAAAAATGTATGCAGGGCCAGGAAATAGGCCCTGCAGCGACTTCAGTGAGAACACCAAAAAATAAATCATAATAATAGTTGCTATAGATGATGATAGTGCTGGGGTAATATTGAAATTAAATAAAGAAAATATGCATTCTTATAAGTAAAATAATATTTTGTCCACAAAATCATTGCAATATATCTACACAACGTAGTTAGTATGTTGTATATCTGTATTTCTAATTTCCGGGGCTAACAGAAATTTAAAGAAAATTTAGCATCCTTTGGCCATGTGAGAGGTGTCATTGGTTTCATTAGATACCAACAAACTCAAGAAATATACAAAATTGTTGATATTATTAATTTTCAATGTAAAAAAAAAAAAAAAAAAAAAAAAAGGCAGCAGCAGCTGTTTCCAACCGTGTGAGATGTGTCGATGGTTTTGTTAGATTCTCAGAACTGGAAAAATTCAAGAACAATAAAAAAAAAAATGCAAATATTTTGTAATTCCACCTATTCTCATACTGTGCATGCCAACTTGTTTCTTAATGCAGCACTGCTTATGACACAGCAGATGTCTTGTGACATCATGGATCAATGGAAGAGACTGCATGTCATTAAATATTTGCTCATTATCTTCTTGGGTTACGGAAGAGCAACTTTTTTTTTATATTCTTAGTATTGAACTGTGCATGTGTGTGCGCGCACACGTAGTGTGTGTGTGTGTGTGCGCGCACACACACACTATAACATTTTATTGCAGTATTTGTGAAGACAGTTTTTGTTAAAATATTTAATTTATTGTGGTTGTACAAGTGTTTTATTTGTTCTTGAGTACTGTGTATGTGCTATTTTTTTGAAAAACACTTTGTGTGGCTGGTGACTGATGGTTGGGAGGGAGAAGGGGTCAATGGATGTAGAGCAAACAGTAAAATGAAAGGTAATAATAGTGTGTTGGGATGAGGATGGTCAGTTCTTAAGTACATATGTGCATCATAACTGTTGAACAAAGTGGTACGCAAAAGTGGACTCAGTAGGTTACCTTATAAGAAAAGTGCCCCAATAAGAGCTATTGGTAACACGTCTTCACACTCGCTTATCAGAACACAGTTCCTTAATTTTGGAATGGGTGGTAGGATTTTCTTTTTTGTGGTTTATATAATGAACATTTTCTTTAAACGAGCATTTGTGTCTTAAAGATGAACTCGTCATCTTTCTGCCGCCACAGCAGCAAACTACAACAACAAAAACAGGAAAGGTTCCTTTCCTAGTGATTATTTTCGTTTTGTAAACCATCGTGCACACAGAACTTTATTTCTTGAAGTTTCAATCTAAAATTGATTTGTTGATGTGTTGCCTATCTTGAAACAGGAAGACTTATCGAAAAAATCAATAAAAGGCATTCAGAATTATTTTATTTGTTTATTATTTGCTTCTTGAATGTCTATTTTAAAAACTACTAACAATTTTATGAAAAATTAAATTTGTAAAAACGTGGACGCTCTGTGATAAAATAATTTAAATGGTATCGTTTTTTTCTTTGAGAATAAAATTCATGTTAATGGTGGCTTCTCAAGAAATGAAAAAAATCAGCAAACGACCATTTCAACTGCCCAACGTGCCGTTCAGATTTGGCTCTGTGTGATAATCCGCAGTTTAAGCTATTTAAAGACTTTTTGGGAGGTATGAGATTTCAGTGATGATGACCTAATGAGGCATGGATACAAATTTTAAAATTTCTGGTAATGTAGATGTGTATGGTCTCTTGAGAGGATATAAATAGTGTTGATTGAATCACATGAACACATTGACATCACATTGACACATGGCAAATATTAATAAGTGATAATAAATGATACTTGCATCATTAATTTGAACTGTGCTGAATTTTTACTGCCCGCTACAGAATTTTATACTTGTAGTGTGCTAATGTGTAATTCTTCCTTTTAACAGGCTGTTTGGGAATGAGGATGTAGATCTCCGTCAGCTGGCACCCATCTCTGTAGTAACTCAGCAAGGCATGCCTCCATCACCTCCACCCCCTCCCATTATTTCGCAGCCATCTCCCACACAGTCTGCTTCCAATCAAGATAGCAGTGTTGCTTCAAACTCTCCTAAAATTAAAAGTGAACTTGATAAAGATGTTCCTTCAGAAACTAAGAGTGATATAGATGATAGTCATCGTGTTAAAGAAAATGGTGAAGGCAAGAGTTTTCGAGGCTGGGAAAAATATAAAGAATCAAAGCCAGATATTTACAAGTCGCCTTTCCGATCCCATAAGCTTGAGCCATCTCACAAAACTGCCTCTCCTGCCAGAGATTCAGTGTATAATTCAAGAGATCGAAATGTTGGCGTCTTCAATAGACATATAGGAGATAGAATGGAATATGATGGATTGGGTAGACCATTGCTGTATCACAGATTTCATGGTATGTTCATTTTTTGTTTATTTATTCTTGTTTAGCCAGGATTTATTTTCATAATTATACTAGGGATATATTGGTAGCGAATTCACATTAAAAATATTACTCCAATTCTTCACTTCATTTTTCAGATGTGTTTTTTGAGAGTGGGCCGTGAAATAATTCAATAACATTTTTTCACTCCTAGTTTATAAGTTACCAATCGGTCAACTCTGTGTTATTTCATCTTTTGCATCGCATACTAAAACTTTGGGAAGTAATTATGAAAAATTCTGCATCATGCATATTTAAAGAAGTTCGTAAATCATAAATTTCATTACGTCAGTAATTTAGTTTTAATAATTTCTGGGAAATGTAACCCTTGCAATTTTGAAGTCTTGATTTTAAACAAAGGAGGTTCTTATAATTACATTTTTTTCCTTGATTTTTTAAAATGAGAATTAGGAGTACTTACTAAATTGTCTCAGAAATAAATACATTCATCCTGTGAAAAATTGAGATATACAGAAATGTTCTAGAAAAGGTGTTAAAATGATTAAACTATTTGTGTAAGCCAGATAGTGTTTTATATCAACATGCGTGGGTACCTTAAATTTGAGACCTAAAATTCCAAATTTGCTGAAGAAGGGAAAATTTTGGTGACTTAAAGTGAAGAGGCAGTAAGTAAGTATTTCTCTGGAGAAAAATTCAGTTGGGTGACAGCCATCAACAAAATTAAGGAAAGTGAATGTTATATAGTTGATAATATGTATAACTTGGCTCAGTCTGCTGGTGGGAAGTTTCTAAGGCTAGTGATAGAGAAGGTGTGTAGTTTAATTTAAAATTTCACTGTGTCTGTTATGAATTTCTATTTGCAGGTTACCAACTAATAATCTAACCTCACCATATACTTAAGTCGACATTTTGCTGGGCTTTTCCAAATTGGGGTGGCAAGGCTTTTGGTCTTTGCAAAATAATCTTTAGTCAGTGCATCACAAAATTTTCTATGCATTTTTATGCCAAAATACTTTCCTCGAATGCAGGGAACTAGCTTACAAAGCAATCTCTGTGGCTGGGTACATTGACAAAATAATGCTCAAAATTATTTCTTCATTGTTCATACAAGCAACCAAGACTAATATATGAATTAACTGGCTAAATCAAAAATTATCCATTTTTTGGACTCTTACTGTCAAGAGCCCCCCCCCCCCCCCACACACACACACACACACACACACAGTCTGCCTCTCATGTAAAAAAAATAAATTAATCCTCTGTGTAAAAGATATGCTGACAGGAATGTGCCACTGACAGATGCAGGATATTGTTCCAAAGGATTTTTTCCCTTTAAGCACAGCTGAGGTTAAAACCAATTTTTGAAAGTGACGAACGGGGTGATACATTGTACTCTCAAGCACATTTGCCAAACTGCATAAGAAGAGATTCCATGGTGATATGACACAGTTTCTCTGTGAATGGTGAAAATCTACTACCGCTTTCCCGTTGTTTTATGGAAGGTGGTCATTCTCTATTTAGAGTACTTTCATTCGTATATCCTGGTCATGTTTGGACAAGTGAAAGCAGTGTATACCATGCAGAATTTGACATGTCAGGCTAAATCATCTTAACACGTCTCATCACCCAGTGTACAGTGCGTTGTTTGCATGGAAAATGATATTTCAATTTATAAAGTTCCCCCCCCCCCCCCCCCTCAGAACTCAGATGGCTATGGAAAAAAAAAAGTTTGTCAATATGAGAAAGAAACATCCAACTACAGAATAGAAACAATTGTGTTGTGTGTGTGTGTGTGTGTACTTGCTGATTTCTTTAAATTCACAGTCCTCTCAGCCACACTTATTTTCTCAATTTTTTAGATTATTTTTACTATCTCACACTTACTTTAGAAGTGCGAGTATTGTACAGTGAATTTTTGACACAAAACTTATTGCCAGGCCCTGGTAAGGAAGGAGTAGACAAATCCAGTTTCTAAATATAGAAAAAAAATTCCTCTGACATGTGGTGTAGTCAGAATCCAAGTTTTGAATGTTCTTGATACCAAAAAGTTGATTGACGGCAAAACGTTTGTCCGCCCATACATCCAAGAACAATGCTAGCACATAACAGTTCGCTGATTTTCTGAAAAATTGATATTTCCCAATCGTTCTAGCTGATGTCGTGGATCCTGGAATATGAAACCTAAATTTTTATTTTGAGCAATGCTTTACATGCAACCCCTGGGACATTCTCCAAAAAAAATGGCTCCAAATTTTTTGATTAAATTTTGTTGTTGAGCAATGCAAAGGATGTTTATAAGAAATGTGCAGGTCTCATTTTCATTAACATACCCAGTTGTTTTAAAATTAGTAAAAAAAATTTTTTTTACTTCAAAATTGGAGATTTCTCACACAAAGTCTGTTGTACAAAATTAGCTCTTTGGAAAAGGTCAAGTACAATTTTTTTGAGAAAAGTAGTAGTTTTTGCGATTGAAATTAACCCCAAAAAAACTCAAACACTTCCCTTCTTTTTTTTTTCTTTCTTCTTTTTTTCTTCTTTTTTTCTTTCTTTTTCTTCTTTCTTTTTCTTCTTCTCCTTCTCCTTCTCCTCCTCCTCCTTCTCCTTCTCCTCCTTCTCCTTCTCCTCCTTCTCCTCCTTCTCCTTCTCCTTCTCCTCCTTCTCCTTCTCCTTCTCCTTCTCCTTCTCCTTCTCCTTCTCCTCTCCTTATCACTTGTAATTACTGAATTGATATTATTAGCCAAGCAACTGCACATAGTTTTCATAACGCTGCGCTGGCAACAGTGCATTGCTCACTTCTTGGTTGAATTGGATGTTTTGAAATAATGGCTGAGGTGTTAGTAGTATAGAAAATGCAATATTTCAATATGATGTTGCTGTTTCCAATTACACAAGAAAGTATGTACTGTTAGGGCACCACTAGTTGTATTATGCCATGCTAAGCACAAAGGTCATATGTGCTGCAGGCCCAATTTAATTATCACTAATTAAATCATTCAACCAACCAATGTTTTTTGGTAATAAGTGACAAATAGTAAACATTTAAAGTGATATTGCATTTGCATGTCCAGAATTTACAAAATAAATGCAATGAATTGAATGTTTCAATAAGTTGAGAAAATCTGAGGAATGTTATTAACATTCAACCTCGATTTTTCATTTTGTGGTCTATTGCAGATATGATCTTTGTTTTAGCATGGATGTGCTACCCTAACTTTTTCTGCCAGAACTCGCTATTTTTTTCCTTCTTCCTTCATCATCATCATCGTCGTCGTCTCTTTCTTTCCTTTTCTTTTTCTTGGATCTACAGAAAAGGTAAAGGAGATATAACAAGCTTGGATTTGGGGAAAGGAAAGTGTAGGAAATTTGTAGGAATATCGCTTTTTTTTTTCCCCCTTCTTCTTCATCATCATCGTCGTTGTCTCTTTCTTTCTTTTTCTTTTTCTTGGATCTACAGAAAAGCTAAAGAAGATAAAACAAGCTTGGATTTGGGGAAAGGAAAGTGTAGGGAATTTGTAGGAAAGGAAAGAAGGCAGCGCCTTTTGGAGAACTCTTGCACCGAAAGGGGAACTTATGGATATTATGTAAATGTATTATGTAAATTACTTATTATAGTCATGGTATGAGAATTCTTTGGATCAAGGTCATGTTAAAGAGTTGATAATTTATTACTAGTTTCAATGATTATTGGATGATTACATTCCATTTCCTATTAGAGTTATCCAGTAAACTATCTTAACTGGTATTTTCAGTTTGGATATTGCTGAGTTTGAAGGAAATACTTTGTGATTTTCAGCTTGATTTAATAGAAGGTGAAGTTGGCAGATTTTGATGTTGTGAAAAGTAAACATTTTGAGTTTTTATCTATCATATATCTTTTGTTTCCTTTATTTAATCATTCAGAAAACTCCAATAACTTTCAGAAATTACATGAAATTCACGTTGTTTATACTGGCTAATTATATATTATTTAAATATTATAACAATGAAACTTCGAGTTGGGAGGTAATAATTTTGTTTTTGTAATTGATATTTTAGAAAATATGTAGCTTTGAAATAGTTGGCTTTAATATTTACTTCAATTTTTATTAATTAAAAAAAATGCTTTTTATGAAGTTTTAATGAAGACCTAAGGGTAACTTCAAAAGCCAAGATTTATGTAGTGCCAGTAACACAATTTAAGAAAGAAGTGAAAATTGCTGGGTTTAAAATTAGCTCTATCTAGTATGAAAATTTAATTATATAATGCATTTTTAATTCAATTTTGTTCATTATTTTGGAACATTTCTGTTATTTGGTGTGGATATTGTGAAGTGTCAGTGTAGCTATTTCTACAATAATTATTGTTATTTAAAAAATCATGAATTAATTTCTCCATAAATACGCTGTTGTAACTCACATTTTTTTCTTTAATTTCTTTTTTCTCACTATTTTTGAGCTACAAAACACACTCTTTGTTTAATTTGAACTTCATCAAAGACTAATAGATATAAATTTACTAAATAAAAAGTCAAGAAATAAAAAGAAAATTGAATTTAGAGGTATTTGTATTCAAACTACTGGCAAACATGCTGGTGCCCTTAAAACCCATCAAATGTGTGTGAATTCCCAATGGCCATATCCCAAATTCAAAAACTCGGGGGCACAGGATGAAATGTTGTTGGTTTGTTTTGTTAACATTGTTGGATTGATTTTTACTCCACATTTTTTTAAACCAATATCCACGCATTACAGTTCAGAAGTGTCCAAAATAAGAACTAGCTTAACATACATCAGACCGGCAAACATTTTCTCATTTTTGCTGTGGTACTGATGTTTACAATGGCTCTGATTAACATGAAGCATTTTGTTGATATTTGCTTCAAAAACAAATTGAAACTTCAAAAACAACTTTTTCTTTGAAATGGGTCATTGTGAACACGCCAAGAATTGGATATTGTGCGTCATGCTTCAAAACCTTTGACACAGATTTGTAAGAGTTGGTTGAAACATTTCTTTATTTGGTAAATGCAACAGGTACTCATCCAAGAAGGAAAGTACATATAATTGCAGAGAAACCATGGTTATCAGTAATCATTTAACCGATAGTCCAAAGCTTTAAACACAATTCAAAGAAGAAAAATCAACCATTTGGCCTCTTGTGCTGGTTGGTTTTTAGTTGTAAAATTGTCATACAAATTGCCAAACAATTAGCAATAATGTGTGGTGTTTTTAAGGTTTTGGGAATATAAGGTTTAAAACAAAGTTAATTACATCTGGTTAATTTTTAGGCTGTTAAGTTGGTATTGATTGATTAAATATATTTGAGATTTTGGTGTTCAATGCTATTTGTGAAAATTTCAACACTAAGAAAATTACTGCTTTGAATAAGCCGTCATGTAAAAGATTGGAAATATATACGAATAAAGAAACTAATATATTTTTCTAATATCTAACCAAACAAATCTTTTTACATCTATAACTCTTTCTCTTCTTCTTCTTCTTCTTCTTTTATGACCGCATAGGATCACTTTAGTCAGTTCATCGTTTAGGTCTCCTTGAAGGGATTGTTCGGGCTTTGTGTTCTTCCCAGTACTTCTTCATACACTTCGATCTTCTTTCCCTTTCTTCAGTTGAAAATATGTGAGTTGTGGGTTTGTTTCTTGTAAGAGTGAAGCAGGTGGTTGTATCTTTGAGTTTTGAATTCAATTTTATCTTATTTGTGGTGTCTTCTGTTGTGAGGCCTATCTCCTTCAGGTCTTCTTTCACTTCTCTAATCCATGCACATCCTGTTGTGGTGTTTTTTGAGATAAGATTGTGTTGTATTAGTTGTTTTAGAAGTCTTGAATCTTGCATTCTCATGATATGACCAAAAAATCCCAATCTCCTCTTCCGCATCGTGTCTGTTATTGGTTCTAGCTCTTTGTACACAACTTTATTAGGCAGTATTCGCCACTGGCCATCTTTTTGGTATTTTTTGTTGATGCAGGTCCTTCCAATCCTTCTTTCAATTCTCTGAAGTCTATCAGTCTTTGACTGTTTGTTTAAGTGAAAAAGTGTTTCTGAAGCATATGTTGCTTCTGGCTTTATAACTGTGTTGTAGTGCTTTATCTTTGCATTAATGGATAAGCATTTCTTTTTGTAGGTATCCCATGTCAATTTTTGTGCTTTAATCAATTTACTGGTTCTAATCTGGATTGAGATTTTTTCATTTAAGTTATTTGTTAGTACTTCTCCAAGATATTTAAATTGTTTCACTATTTTGATTTTTTTTCCATTTAAGGTAACTTCCTTTAGTAGTGTTGGTTTTTGGGTCAGAATTTCTGTTTTTTCAAATGATAATTTGAGGCCAATTTTTTGGGCAATATTTTGAAGTTCTGATATCTGAGTTTTTGCTTCTTTTATGTCAACAGCTAATAATGCTAAATCATCTGCGAAACCCAGGCAGTTTGTTTTAATTTTTCGTCCTATCTTGATATTTGGTGGACATTTCCTAAACCATTCCCTCATTACCATTTCAAGAGCACAATTAAATAATATTGGTGAAAGCCCATCTCCCTGCCGTAGTCCTGTTTTGATTTCAAATGGCTCTGATAGTTCGCCTCTAAACTTTACTTTTGATGTGGTGTTAGTGAGAGTCAGTTTTATTATGTTTATTAATTTGGGATGTAGTCCAAGGTGTCTTAAGATTTTAAACAGTGATTCTCTATGGATGCAATCGTAAGCTTTTTTGAAGTCGACGAATGTAATCACCATATCTTTATTTCTCCTCCTATTATAGTCCATGATTAATTTGAGACTCATAATCTGATCAGGACAGCTTCTCCATGGTCGGAAACCTCCTTGATAGTCCCCCAGTTCTTTCTCAAGTTGTAAATTGATCCTATTAAGGATAATTATTGAAAGGATTTTGTATGTTATATCTAAGAGTGAGATTCCTCTGTAGTTATTAGGTTCAGTTTTGTCTCCTTTTTTGTGTAGTGGGTGAATGATGGTTGTTGTCCAATGCGCTGGTAGTTCTTCTTTAATCCAGATCAAGACAAGCTGTTGATGGAGGGCAACTTTAGCTGATTCACTAGCATATTTCCAAATCTCCGCAAAGGTCTGATCTTCTCCTGGTGCTTTGTAGTTTTTCAATTTATTCAGAGCATGGTGGACTTCTTGTATTGTAGGGGGATTTATGTTCTCTGGTGGTGTTTTTATTGGAGTGTTGGTGTCCAAATGAAGGAGTTCTGTTGGTTCCTCACAATTCAGAAGTTTGTTGAAATATCTAGCTAAAATTTCTGCATTGTCTTGATTGTTATGAGCCAGTTTACCAGTTTCATCCTTCATCAGAAGGGTCGGTGGTTCATATTTTTGGAGTTGTTTCCTGAAAGTTTTATAATAGTCTCTCGATTGAGTCACTCTATACTATAACTCTTTACTATAATAAGTGAAACACTTGTCTGTTTCTGGAGATATCTTACATGTTCAGGCATAATGTACCGTAGATTTTATTTTCCCACTCCAAAGTGTTTCCTCCAAAGTTAATTCTGCGGTGCTTTGCTCTTCCAACTCGTAGACTACAAATGTACGTTAGGTTCTATAATGACAACTGCTTTCTAAAATACATCATTGTGCAAATGGAAACTACAAAAAAAAAAAAAATCTTCACTTGGACGTATTAAATGAAATAAAATATTGCACTGAAAGTTGGCCCTTCTTTGTATTGTTTCAATCATTGAAGATTGATGTGCATGATCAAATTTCAACTGTTTACTTACATAAGTTCATAACAGCTTTATGTTCAACATAAACAATTATTCACTTCTGTTCCCATGTGGTCTGCCATTGCTTCCTTTGGCAACAAGGTGTTTTTCGGCCTTGGGGTGGTACTGTAAAATCTCTTTTTTAACAAATGGGTGTCGTGCGCCCTTACAGTGTTTCTTTTCAGGAACTGATGGTCTTTATTTTAGGTCCTTCATGAATTTTTGTTGTACATTTTTCTTCTGTAAGCTTTTCACCAACTACCAGCCTAAAATATAATTTCAGCTGTTTGTAGCCTGTTAATATCATTTTGGTCATTGTCCAATTTTGACATCCATGTAAACGTGGGATTCTTTTTACTTTATAGAATTTTGTTATGGCTTATTATTGTGGTTGAATGTTTATTCAATTTTGTCTTTTAATTTTTCCCTGAATATCTCTCTCCTTTATGACGTTTTGTATCTCAGGATGTTAAAATTTGAACTATAAATGAATTATAGATTTTTTAGAAGATATGCACAGGTCATGTATTCCAGTTACC
Source organism: Gryllus longicercus (assembly GCA_038098605.1). Lineage (NCBI taxonomy): Eukaryota > Metazoa > Arthropoda > Insecta > Orthoptera > Gryllidae > Gryllus > Gryllus longicercus. The sequence continues at coordinate 30,259 of JAZDUA010000065.1, forward strand.
TTCTGTGATTCATATAGTACTTTCTGACGATAATATTTATTATTCACAATTATAATGTGGTCATCTGCAAATGCTAAGATCATTAGGTTCCTTTCTTGTCCCGAGTCATGGCTATGTGATTCTGGACTAGATATTCACATTGTTTTAACCTTACCCAACTATTCACAATTTCTCCAGTATCCTCAAACAATATTTTTTTCTTTCCAAACAGAAAGGAAACCGATAGATAATGTGCAGAAATGGTTTCACTCATATTATTCTAAAGCAATGTCAATGGCCCACTGCACACAAGACTTTCTGTGTCTGGAGGCATGGACAGTTAATCAATTCTCCCTTTTGTTGCACTTCCTCTGAGAACCCATTCTCACAGTGGGGAAACCTGCTCTGCATTGTTTGTACTCGCTGTTGGTAATCGCAGCCTTACGCCCTTCTTGGAGAGTCTCATTACCATGTTACCCAAAGTGGCCCTTGGGGCGTTCTTGATACTTTCACCCTTTTAGAAGTTGGATGACCAGCTCCCTCTGTGCACTGTTCCTATGTGAACTTAAGATCCATAATGTACTAATTTCTTTTGTTTTTGAGGGTGGAATGAAGGGAACCGGAGGGGGAAGGTTTCAAAGTGACCCTTAGTGGTTGGGAGAGCTCCACCTTTTCACATCACACAAGCAAAATATCCTTGCCCAATGAAGGATTCACACCTACAAACTGATATTACTTCGGTGTCAGCCTGAGCAATCTTGACTACCCTGGAAGCTATAAATATTGATAATCAAGAGGATTTGGACGTGTTTCTCAACTTTTATGCTTGACACATCTTACTGTCTATTACAATGTTACTTTCCTTTGTAGCTTATTATTTTGTGCCCATCTACATCATGTTTCAGATCAGTTATGTATCGGTCCCAGCTCTCTTTCTGCCCCTTTTTCGTAAGATTTCTTATATAGTTTGATGCAGTTTTATACTTATGTTTTTTACTTTTATACTTGTCTTTCTGTTAGATATTTTAACAAATTGATAGATCAATATCACTTAGTTCAAATACCATGTTGCATGTTCTTTAAAATAATGAGAATCTTGCATTTGCAGATTTTAAATGTTTCCATGGTTTATTTTCCCTAGACAGCTTTGGTACTTTGTATCTTAAAATAAATTCATTCTTTTCTAGTAATGTTAAATTTTATTTAGCTCTTTCTTTACTTTAAATATGGTGTTTGTTAAAATTGTAAATTAAATATTTTCTCATTGTACATTTCTTAACATGTTTTATAAATCTAATTCTCCTTAAAATCATTGACAAATATTGCTAATGTTTGAACAGTAATCATTTCATTCATAATTTTTAATGGTATTCAGATATGGTCGTGGACAGACGACAGCGCCATGGGCAAAATGCAATGTCATCTCCTATTGGTGAGGATACTGACATGCGCACTCACTTATTAGATCCTGACACATTGGAAGATGTAGACATGAATATTAGTATCATAATTCACCAAGCAGACGAACAACTGAAAAATGGTGGTATGTCCTTTCCTGAATATAACACTCTTTTGAAGCAGGTAAGTGAATATTTGTAGCAAAATTGAAGTTTTTTGAAGTAATATTTCAAAAAAATTTAATAATTTTCTGTTTTATTGTAATATGAGAAAAAAATTTCAACATTAATTTCTTAATGCAGGTTATACGCCTTAATGAGATGCAGAAGTTGAGAGAAGCTAAGCGAAGAGATCAACAGGAAAACAAGGAATCGTGGGAAAGAAACAGGCGCAGAGTTGGAGAACTTGGAAAAGCTTCTCCACGAAGTGAAGATGAAAACAGTAGGGGTATGTATAGTAAAAATATATATTTTGTACACTCGCAGACAGACACACGAACGCTCGCAGGCAGACAGACAGACACACGAACGCTCGCAGACAGGCAGGCAGACAGACAGACACACGAACGAACGCTCACAGACAGAGACACACACACACACACAGAGACACACACACACACAGAGACACACACACACACACACCGTGCGTGTCTAGCGAACACAATACGTGTCAGTTCCTTAAGTTAAAAAAATGCCCCAAAATAGGCCCTCTTTTATCTGGGCCCCTCCTTTCATTGCAGGAATGTGTCACTGGGCCTTTCTTTTTAGAGCAGTAAGTAACTATTAAGTTAATCAATAGTCCTTGTTTAAGCTATGTCCCATTTTCAAATTTACTCATGTTCTCTTATGACTGAATTTCAGCAGTATACATGTGAAACCCTTTTTGTTGAGGTTTTTAAGTTTTGAGTTATTTGATTTTTGTGTTCTGAATAGTATTGAAATACATAGTCTTTGATGTTTTTTATAAATATTAAAGATATGCCTTGAGGTTCTAAACCTTGGTGTCCAAGTTCTTGATTGGCCGTAAATGAAATCATTCTGGTGAAAACTCATTATTTGCTGTTCAGGGGGTATGAACACAAGTATTTGCGGAAAGCTTTTATTTGTGTGCGTGTACATGTTCATTTAATTATAAATTTAGAAACTTGTGTTTAATAATTTTTTCTCTACTTTTAAACTAATTAGATTAAATAAAACACTTAACTTTTTGGTTTAAAGTAAAAGCATTAATTTTTTAAATAATTTTTTTAAAAAAAATTACAATTTTTTCCAGCCTTAAAATAAACATTATTGACATTTTTTCACAGATTCCTTGCCTGGTGGCCGGTTTGGAGACATTGATGAACGTTTCCCGGTATTAAAGACTCGAGCCCAGCAACCAACTTCAGTGCCATCACCTCCTGATGCTCAGTGGAATGACATGGGACCTCACCATGGCAGGCCTGGCATGTGGGACCAGCATCCACCTCCTTGGGCCCGTGGATTGGGACCAGCAGGCTCCATGGGGCCCATGCCAGGCCCACAGTTTCCAAGAATGATGCATAGTGGTCCATTTCATCGTCAGCATGGTCCTGGTCAAGACTTTCCCCCGGGCCCTAATAATTTTGGTCCCATGACTAGGTGGAGGCCAGGGCAGTTCAATAGACCTCAGTTTGAAGGAGAGATGGATGGAAGGTAGTGTAGGGGAATTTATTGTTTGGCTGGTTTTCTTTCTTTAAGAAAAGTGTTTATTACTACTGTTTCTCTCCAAATTGAGAACTTTGAGAGACCTTATAAGATAAGTCTTAATTTTTAATACTTTAGAGTTCAGAGTTTTCCTTCTAGAATTATGAATCTAAAGAGAACACCTAACTTTGATTGAATATATTTTTTTGTTTTATTTGTGCATATTGTGAAATTGTTTAATTTGGAATGAAATTGAATTTTTGTTGGTAACTTTTGCTTGGTGGGTAAAACCAGGCCTCGTTTCAGGTTTGAACAGTACAATATGCGGTTCCCTCGTGGAGGAGGTGGTGGTGGTGGTAGCGGCGGTGGCCCACAGCCACCTCTTGTGCAGCAACAGCAACATCAGACCCCGCAGCAGCAACAGCAGCAGCAGCAGCAGCAACAACAACAACAACAACAACAACATCAGCAGCCTCCACCTCAAATACAGCCTCCATCTCTGCCACAATCGCAGTCTCAGCCACTTGTACAATCTCAACCCCTTAAGCAGCCTACTCCGGAACAATTGGCAAATGGAGAGTTACCTCTTGCAGACACAATGTTGTTGGAAGCTATTGCTCAGGATTCAATGCGAACAATAAATATTGATGGTGTGCCTCGAGAAATAAGATTTTATGGTGATACAGCAGTGGTGATGCTATCTTGGGATGATCCAAGAGAAATTGGCTTCCAGGGTGGTACGCGGTGCATCACCTTTGATGATCGTGAAACCATTCTGTGTTCATTTAGTGAACCATATAGAGAGTTCGTTGTGGATGGTTGTACACACAGGTAAATAATTCACTCTTGCTTTTTCCCCTACATATTAAATATGTAGTTCTTCAGTGGCAGTTCAGTTTAATTTGTATCTATACATAATTAAATTGAATAGTTGCATAAAGTACACATTAATATAGGATAGCGAATTTTCATATTATCAAATATTGTCATATCAAACTCATATTTTGTGATATTTAAAATCATTATTAATTGTCATTTCTGTTTGCAAATGTGGTTTAATCTTGAGAATTAATATCTTCTTTGGATAGACAGTTTCATTTCTCAAGAGTCCTGGTTACTGGGAGTAAAAATTTAGCATTATTAAATATGTTACATGTGTTTTGTTGTGGACTTGATGGTATTTTGAGTGCTGTTTTGTGGTGGATCTTTTCTTTTTCCAAGCTGGGTGACCAGTGAACTTGGAATTCTTGCAAACTGAGAATTTGAAGAATCCTGGAAAAATTGGGAATTTGATTCAAAAACTTTTTCTTATTTTTAGATTTCTTGCCAATTATTATCACAGATTCACAGGTCAGGTTATTCAGGAAAGTGCATCATTCAACTAGTACATTATAATGGACTATGTTATTAATGCAATTATATTTTCAATTTAATATCATTACACATTTGATACACTATCCACATTTAATGATAATTTAATGTTTTTTTCTTCTTCTTCTTCTTTTTCTTCTTCTTTTTCTTCTTCTTCTTCTTTTTCTTCTTCATCTTTTTCTTCTTCTTTTTCTTCTTCTTCTTCTTCTTCTTCTTCTTCTTCTTTTTCTTCTTTTTCTTCTTCTTTTTCTTCTTTTCTTCTTTTTCTTCTTTTTCTTCTTCTTTTTCTTCTTTTTCTTCTTCTTTTTCTTCTTCTTCTTTTTCTTCCTCTTCTTCTTTTTCTTCTTCTTTTTCTTCTTCTTTTTCTTCTTCTTCTTCTTCTTTTTCTTCTTCTTCTTTTTCTTCTTCTTTTTCTTCTTCTTTTTCTTCTTCTTTTTCTTCTTCTTTTTCTTTTTCTTCTTCAAATTGAGAACCATTGTCAAATATATCACCCGCGTCTCTCATGCAGTTCAACCAATTGTAGTGAATGAAAACCAATATCTGCCATCTGGATTAAGGTGGTGTTATTTTAAGTTTGCTGCTCCAAATCAAATTGATGGTTAGTGGGAGTGTTCTTCATCCTTATCAAATTTGCACTCGCAGATAGTACTTGCATGATAATGTTGTGATTTCATTATGTATGATAATAAACGGACATTTAAAAAAAAAAATCAAAGTGTTAATTTTAACTTGTTTCTTCAAGTACACTGTAACATGGATGCACAGATGAAATATTTGCAGGACAAGGACCTCGCTGAGAACTCAATTGCTGAGTTTTGGCAAGTGTCACGCCCATTTTTTGATGACATCATCATTATGAGTTTGCTGTTTTGCCAATCTAAACATTAGAATAGTTACTACTCCATAATCTATGATACTCTGAGAGAATATCACATTATCTCTGAAGAATACAGGCCGAGGAATCTTTGCCTACACCCAGAAATTAAGAGTGACACTGCACACATTGGCAGGGACCACCAAGAAAGTGCATAGGCAGAGTTAAATGCAGCTTCATCATGCCAGGAAATATACCTTACTCTCAGATCCACATTTTGGAACTAGTGGCCCAACTCTGAAAGATTTTGGGCTGCTGTGTTCGTCATTCAAATTCCAGTTAGAGAGAAGTATTCAGTCTTCAAATGTCTCTAAACCTGATACAGTTGAGATACTTACAAAAGTAATGTCTAACAAATAAATTAAACAAAGTGGGACTAAATATCTGCTTAAGGACATAATTATTTTGTGGTGGATGGTGATCCAAAAATTAGTATTAGTGTTGAATGCACTTTGTGTAAAAGGATAATTGATATAATTTCAATGCCAAAGAGCATAAAAATCAGAGGTGAGCTGTAGACTTCAACTTTATGTATACTCGTATTTTCTACACGACTATTATTTCATGTAGTCTATATCCACAATGGAATCTGTGTAGACTATTTAATATTTCACATAAGATAATCAAAAATGTGTTGATATTGATGTTGAAGTATGAGTAGTAACAATAGCAGCACATTTATATTTCAAATTTTATTTTTGATTCAGTGGGATAAATGAAGTATATACGAATATTAGACATTTTATCTGCAAAACCCAAACATGCCCTCTCGTGTAAACACAATTGTGGGCATTCCTTTACAAAAACACATGTGCATGCACACTCACAATCTTACGGGCACGATATGTAATCTTCTTAGATGCATGTGCATGATCAAGTGTGCACTTACGTTCTTTCTTGAGGTGCTAGAGCAATATTGTGTTCAATGAAAAAAAAAAAAAGAAGAAGAAGAAGGGGTTCAGAAATGAATAGTGTGGAGAGATTTGGCTCAAGATGATTATTCGTTTCAAGTCAGATCATACCTATATCAAGGTATGCCTATTTACAATGTACATTTTTGGGTCATCAAGAATGGAGCTGAAAATTGCATTAATATTATGAAATGTTCAAATGTACAATGTTTTCTTCCTTATTTTCTTTTCTTTTGTACCTCACTGCTATTTCTTATCTCTTTTTTACATCATTTTTCTTTTTATATTATCTCCAAACTAACTTTCTAACTGTCACTGATATAAATTTTTTTATTCATACAAGCTTGAACAGATTGGTGTTAATAGCCTTTTTTATTTCCAGTATTCTATTGTATTGAGACTAGATGTTTTTACGATCTTATCAGCAAATGGTTTTACATATAACATGTGTAAAATCCTATAAACACTTTTTTTCATTTTGTGTACTTTTCAGTGTAAAACACATTTGGGTACTCATGTTACATCCTTATTTTCCAGTATTAGGCTAGGTGCTCCAACACGAGAACTGTATGTAGATGGAAAGTGGTATGAATGTTTTTTTGGAGGGCCTCCAGTCTCTATTGAAATGGGAGGTAAAATCAGACTAGTGAAACTAGAAGGACCTCCACCACAAGTCAAGATTGGTATGATAAAAAGAACAGATTTAGTTGCTGGAAAAATTAATCTCATAATTAATGCCCGCAATATGGTTCCTATTTTTTTGGATGCTAAACCTCAAAGGTGAGTTCCAAAAAATTCTAATCTTTTAACTTTAAGGAGATGAGATCATTGATATTTTTTAAACAAAACTTTGAGTCTATTTTAAATTTGGCTCAACAAACCAAATAAGGTAAAACCCATATGATCCAGCCTTTAAAAATATACAAGTGCTTAGGTAATCTTCCTTACGCGGGTAACAACACAAAAAATGCATTTCTGTGTTTTGAGTAATGAGGTAGTGAATAACCTTATTACTTTTGAGTAAACTATTAGACTTCTTAAGTCCCCTGCAAGACCAAGCATCCCGTGTTAGGACTCAGAATTTTCATGTTGGTGAGCTGAAGGCTCTTGCAGAGTATCAAAGATGAGTACATTGCCATATTTTACATTTTAACGACAGTACAAGTATGGTGTATATTGCAGCTGCAGAAAATGACCCAGGAGGCGGTAAAGAATATATTATATTTTGCAAATGTGCAAAATACATCATAAACAATAACTGTTGTGGTTGTATATTGTTCTGGAAAGCATCAAATTTTGCAGAAATATTTATATTTAAATAATGTAATCCCATAATAAATGTATTTTAATCAGGTGTGTGTGTGTGTGTATATATATATATATATATATATATATATATATATATATATATATATATATATATATATATATATATATATAAAAGATTTAATTATTTAGACCATTTCTGCAAAGACATCCATTTCAGTTATCAAGAGTCTGGTCATCGGGGATCCTATTCTGAAAAAGAATTCATAAAATTTTTGACTAACTATAGCACTGTAGCTAAACAAACTTTATTTTATACTGTTACCAGCTTTACGTCATAGTTTTCCAATGAAAATTATGCAAATTCATTTTCTAAATACGAGCTTCGAATCGGTCACTCAACTGAATAATAAATGTGTAAATATGCATACCAACACAATTCTTTATTTCTTTGAAATAATTATCTTACATGTTGTAATTGGAGTAATAATAAGGAATAAACTTAATTAAATGTATGGTTGATTTGGTTTTGTTGATATGTTACGATTTGTAACTGTTTCAAAATCTATTTTTTAAACAGAAACCCTTTATTGAGGGTTGGCAAGTGACCTCATTTGGGTCTTCTGACTTCAAGGGCCCAGGTGCAATGCACTGTTTGCACTAGCCTAGCTATGCCCTTGAATAATTAATTAAAGATGTCCTTTTCTTTAAAAGCACTTTTTTCATTATTTCCAAATTATCCACCTGTGTAGTGCACTTGTGTCTTTACCATATGTTTACTGCAATTTTGCTATGTAGAGGATAAACCCTAGGTTTTTAACTCTTCTCCTTCCTTCACCCTTTTGTTTATTGATATTTATGGTCATGGAAATATTTTTCCCTTTTTGAAATAGACACACAGTCTTTCTTTCTTGAGTTGTCCAAAATTAAGCTGCCAAATGTTTGTTCAGTGTTTCTTGCTGATTAAAAATGTAGTGCAAGCGTCTATTAAATTTATGTTGGATGCCTGTCTGTTCAAATTATTTGTAATTGTACCCTAATTTTCATAATTCGAAATTGCTTTGCATGAAATTATTTATCAATTTAATATTATTACTCCACTTTACAAAATTTGTTCCTTGTTCTTACTACGAATTTTTGACAACGTACAGGGTAACCGTGAAGTTCATTGATATAATTTTCCACAACTATAAGAAGGCACCCGGTGATGAAGCCAGTATCACACCTAGGCTGCTAGTCATGAAATATTCTAAATACTCATTGAATAGACTTGCCAGAGCTATTGTGAATATAGAAATTAATGATAGTGAATGGAATGTTCTCTTATTTTGTCATTACTTAATGTTCTGTGATGACCACTGACTCGTCCACGAGTATGTAAATTGGAAGCTGTTCAACAGTTACGACTGACTTTTGTGAAAATATTTTGTATTGTTTTATTTGTAGGTTTGATATTGAAGGAAAGGCTCATATTTTACGATTCACTCATGCTCTAACAAATGTGCAAATAAATGGTAGATCTTTCAAAGTGGAATTTGGTGGTCTGCCTAAACCTATTGTGGTAAATGGCAAGAAGCATTTCATTCGATTCTCAGTTCTTCCAAGAGGCATTCAACCAGGTTACATTAATATTGTTAATATGGAAGGCGAAAGATTGCCATCCCCTGCACATGCAGATGGGGATGGACAAGACACAACATTTTCTCCACCAGATGAAAATGATGAAGCCAAACTTCGGAAAGTAAATGAACCAGCTCTTCCTATGCTTGGTAAGTCTAAAAGAGTTAACGTTCAATTAAATTTCATTGGTGAATTAATGTCATATGGATTGGGAATCTGGTTGGTTTTGAAGATCAATTCTTGAATATTCTTGTTGACACTGAAGGTCGGGCAAGGCAGAGGAGGTTTGGGACTGGTCAAGATTCTCCAAGTGATTCGGAACCAGCAAGAAGTTCTCCAGCTACTGTACAATCTGATAGTTCAGCTCAAAAACTCGGTCAATCAGGTAAGTAAGCAAGAGACAGGCATTTTTTATGTGCATTTTGTGTATATAATTACCGTTATTACTCAAGGCAACAACAGTTGAACAAGTAATGCTCCAGAAATATTTTTTCTTGTACATTAAAGGAGGGTGTGAAAAGAAGTTGCTGTAAGTAAATGAAGTATATTGACATGTCAATTCTGTTGATCTGATGTTGTAGTTTGAGGGCAAAACTTTAAATTAATATGGATTCTTTGTATGAGAAGGTCAAACTGAGGATGATAAAGCTTTCAACTGCAAACAATTGTGACATGCTAAATGCATTTAAGTGGAAATAAAAATTAGTACAGGCATTATTCAGCGTTTGTTGAACTTGCTTGTCCAAAGCATATGTATCATATTAAAACAAAAATTATTTTAATAATTCTTTGGTGAAACTGAACTGAGAAGCCGAAGATTAACCTACTAGGTCTAGTGAACCAGCACAAACAGGAACAAGATCATACCTAAATGCCTGCAGTACATGATGATGATATCAATGGCATATGGTGTCTTCCTTCAAGCCTTTCTATTTCATGACATCACCTGTGTTGTAAGCAGTGATGCAATGGGTATGAGAAGTCAGTCAGTATGTGCAATGTGTTTAAAGACAGAATATCTCAACCAAATATTTCCATTTTTCAGTCAAAATCAATTAAGTTTTCTTTCAGTTTCTGCATGAATTGGAAATCAGTCACGTAGATAACAAGATTAACAATAAAATAGTGAAAAAATATTACTAGGTTGTAATATTCGTTTAAAATATTTTACTTCCCATTTATTTGTTAAATGTACTCCCCTCAGCCCGACATAATAGTAAATGAGACTACAGTATCATAAAAAATATTGCATCAACTAGAAAACTTCTAGAGAATGTTGTTTTAAAAGATAATGATAGAGAAGTGAACGATCTGGCAACAGTGGCCATACTCTTCAACCAATACTTTTTTGAGAATTGCAGCTGATGTCACAAAGGACCTTAAGCCACAAAATTCAGCATCAGACGTTTCCAAGAAATATGTTTTGACACAATGTTTGTTTCTGAAACTTCTTCGTATGTAATTCTCAAAATAATCTGTAAAATAAAAAATAAACGGTAGGCTTTCATGGTAAGACAAGCGAATGAAATTGTTATTTTGTAAATAGCAAATAGTTTTTATGTAATACTACTTCTAACAATTTATTATTATACTTATCATTCCAGAGATTAGTGTCTTTGTAAATATGTTGTGATTTTGACGTAATTTGTGTTATATCTTTATTGTGAGATTTTTTGACACTTAACATACAGGCATTTCACATTTCAATGGCATTTTGAACTCTTTCATAGTGAATAGAATTATTACAAGAAAGCAGCTCAGGTGTCAATGTTTGATGATACTGTTTCCTTTTCAACCTTAGAAAAATTCAAATGCGGTCTTTTCTTGCCATGAGACCAATGAGAGAGACTTTGTCAACCTGACAGACATAATATTATATTAATAATTATACTTCAAGAAATGGAAAAGCATCCATTCAATAAAATAGTAAAAAAAAAAGTTAAACATACTGTACTTCATTATATTGTTTGTATTTGCTTGGTATTGTATTGGTGAACCCATATTTTCATTGGTGTATTGTAGATGTAACTAACATTTAGGTTAGTCAAGAATGTTTACAATGACATATAGGTGATAGAAATGTATAGTTATTGGGTAACTTTTCAATTTTGAGATTATTTTTTGGAACTTTTTGAAATTTTTACAAATGTTTCCCCCTTGCAGTTTTTTCTTCTTCTTCTTCTTCTTCTTCTTCTTCTTCTTCTTCTTCTTCTTCTTCTTCTTCTTCTTTTTCTTCTTCTTCTTCTTCTTTTTCTTCTTCTTCTTCTTCTTCTTTTTCTTCTTCTTCTTCTTCTTCTTTTTCTTCTTCTTCTTCTTCTTCTTCTTCTTCTTCTTCTTCTTTTTCTTCTTCTTCTTCTTCTTCTTCTTTTTCTTCTTCTTCTTCTTCTTCTTCTTCTTCTTCTTCTTTTTCTTCTTTTTCTTCTTTTTCTTCTTCTTCTTCTTCTTCTTCTTCTTCTTTTTCTTCTTTTTCTTCTTCTTCTTCTTCTTCTTCTTCTTCTTCTTCTTCTTCTTCTTCTTCTTCTTATTCTTCTTCTTATTCTTCTTCTTCTTCTTATTCTTCTTCTTATTCTTCTTCTTCTTCTTCTTCTTCTTCTTATTCTTATTCTTCTTATTCTTATTCTTCTTATTCTTATTCTTCTTATTCTTATTCTTCTTATTCTTATTCTTCTTATTCTTCTTCTTTTCTTTCTTTTTTCTTTTTTTCTTTTTTTCTTCTTCCTCTCCTGTGAATGTTTTGTGAATTTACAATGACTCACTATAACAAAGTTTTTTTATTTTTTCATCAGTTCTTGACAAAATTCACAACTGTAGTGAGCTCGATCACATTAATATTGTTTGCAGAGTTTATTGAACTCTGAAAATTACACAGATATTTACTCTCTTACCCTTCCAAAATGAAAAACTTATATTACACATAATTTTATATAAATACATTTTATTTAAAATAGTAAAATTCATTGAATAAGTAAATATTTTTATATAAATTATTGAGTATTTTTTAAAAAATTAGGTAATTTTCCCCTTATATTCAAGTTGTTTTAGGTTATTAGAATTCAAGCCCTGGTTATATGCAATCTTTCTAAAAGTCATCCAATCCTTTTCATATAATTGGAAGAATAAACAATTCATGATTTGGACATTTTATGAAGAGCGAGCTGAATTGACAAATTGCCTCCATGAAACAGTGGAATTACTTTCCAACAAAACTCAAGTGAACTGCTATTTTCTTTTGTTGTAGAGAGATGCCCTTGCATTGTGTTTTTGTGTTTGTATGTGTTATTAGGTAAACCTACCAAATTCAAGCAATGTCTTAATTACAGGAAGTTTTTTATTGTAAAGCAATTTAGTACAGAAAATGTATTTTGTATAAGGTTTTTGTAATCCCACATACAGTTGTGTAGCATTCATTATCTTTGTTTTTGCAGTTACCTCACAGCTTCCATTGGAGATGTTAACTAGTTTAATGCCAGTAGCTATGGCACCTTCCTCAGGATACAGTTATCAAGTAGAACAAGAGTCGCAGGATACTCAACAAAGGTCTTCATCTGAAGCGTCAACCATTCCAGTATCAAGTGTCCCTCTAGGTATGCCTGTAATGTTTCTTACTAAAGACCGGATTCCCATGTTATTGCATCTTCTTTGCTAACTTGAAATTCGATGGAACTTCGACAGAAATTTGAATTGTGAAACAAACATTATTCTAGTACTGGTTTTATTTTGCACAAAATTGTACATTTAGGGGGTTACTGCACAATATTGCATGTTTTAGGTTGTGTATGTATGTATGTATGTATGTTCAGGGTCTTTAGCTTTTAACTTGCAAACCAGTCTCAAAGCACTTGTTCTTGTTTCGGCAATTTGGCAACTGCATGTTTTGACACCTTTTAAGACAGCTTTGCCTTACGCGTCGAGATAGCAGAGGAGGCAATCATCAGATCATAAGCTGCAGAAACTTTCCTGTTTGTGTTTTCTCATTTAAGAGCCTAGGTGGCCAGGATCACAGCTCACACACCTGAAACGTTTTCCGCAGAGTGGGTGGGGAGGGGAGGAGTGAGCAGAGACATAAGCAAGAAACAAAATGTCTCTTTAAGTGATTCTGTTCCTTATGCTTATGAAACAAAACTGTGGTAAAGATGCGGTGGGAAGTTATGACTGTCAATTTATTAACACCAACGTAACAATAATTATTATTTAAAGAAAGTCTGCTCAGAGATAAATCAGAGAGATATCTCGGGGAAACATTACCATGTATTATTTTTATTATTATTATTATTATTATTATTATTATTATTATTATTATTATTAGTGAATCTGATTATTAAGCAAATAAGAAAGCCTCAATAAATTTATTAAAAATGTCAATAAAACATAAATCAGTAGTAAATTAATAGTTATTGAAAATAATTAATAAAAAATAATAAAATATTTCCTTTAAATGACAAACAAACTGACCGTTGAGTAAATGCTTAGTGAGCATCATTTGCCAGACACAGGTGTTGACTCTTTTCAGTGTAGTGACTGCAATAGGTTGCAGACAAACAAGGAAAGAATAAGTGCTTTCTCTTTTTCCAACTAAAATTAGCCACATTCTCTCACTCCAAAATCTGAGGGCATGCAGATGTGATTCACTAAAAGTGAAAGGATGCCAAAGATATTTCGTGCGTCGCCAGATTGCCAAAACGAGAGGTGGTATTTCCAGACATGGGTTGCGAGTTAATCTTAAGGCCCTGTATGTAATGCTGTCTGAAAATAGCACATTTTCGGATTTTCCTGGACGAATTTGTAAGATTCATAGTTTTATTGCATAAAATATAATTTCGATATTATCCACTTGATTTAATAATATCTTCTTTAAAGGTTTCATTCAAGAAAAAAGTTTTTATGACGTAACGTTGTGAGTGCTGTTTAATCTGTTTAATATCAATTCTGAATTTTGTTGTCCTATGATCTGAGCATCTATACGTTTCATGATGCCCGTTTTCTAATTTAAGTTTCTGAGTTATTGCAGCAATGATAGGTCCACGGACTTTGGTTGCTGCCACTCAGCAAACGCTATGTTCAGGATCTATCTTCCCAATCGAATCACGTATCCATTTTGTTTGTCTTCGCTGAATTTACCAACACAAGACGTTACGCATGTGTCACTTTTGACCTTACATTCGGGCGCAAAGCTAAGCAACAAAATGCATTGTTTCATATTCATCAAATTTCTCAGATCAGGCATTGTTCTGCAATGTACAAAAGATAATGAACTCAGTTTTTAGCACTTTTAGCAGCGTGAACATAATGTCAGAGTGAGGCTCCGCACACAGACAAGTAAAAATTGTTTTGTCAGAAGCATGTATTAGTTGATAGAAGATAAAATCATTTCTCAGAAAATTATTTGGAAATATACATAATTGTAAATTATAATGAAAACAATTAAGAACCTTCCTTCTGCAACGTAATATTTTTTTATTTCTAAAGATATATTTGTACTTTTCTATTCTTGTATTTACTTTTTTGTGCGAATAATATTTAAAATATCAAATAAGGTTTATTTAAACAATATTTGATTCTAATGAAACAAACAGAATTATACTAAAGTAACATATTTCATTCACTTTAAATATCACATTTTAAATATAAGATTAAGTTGATAATTGGATTAACTGGAGATATTAGTCTACATTACACCGTTTTGCAAAGTCTTGATTTTTATTGCATGCTTTTGCAGGATTTGGTATTTTTACTGCATGAAAATCTGATCTTAATTGATTACTCTTGACTAGTTAGTGGCCAAAAGCTTGGGGGGGGGGGGAAAGATTTAAGAATTATGTTATCTAAACTATTGACATTGTTTTCAAGCTATATTTTGCTTTTGTTTCATGCCTTTCATGTGATCAATAGGGAACAATCTTTCTATACAAATGCAGATTTTCCCCTTCTGTCAGAATGTGTGCCTATGTAGTATGTGTATGATTCATCCATTTTCCAACTATTTAAACACTAGTTTTAGATATCAAACCAATTTTGCCTGCTTTCTTAATTACATCATATTTCTGCATATTTTATTTGAAAACATTTATTACTCATTATTATTCACCTCAATTAATTTAATTTTGAATTTTGTAATGTCTATGTCTACAGACAAGGTTCAATGTAGCTTTCTTAACAATAATTTCCTGTACTATCTAAAGTAAGCATGATTTTTAACAGGAATATCACAATTGTTTCAAGTATTAAGTACTCGCAGGTCTCTTGAAAATCTGTATCACTAATGAACTAATACACATGACTTCATCTTTCACAAATCTCAGAAGAGGCTTCCCCTAAAAATGTGAGTGAAACAGCGTATGATAAAGAAAGAAGCTTCCTTTTATCAAGGTATGAAGGTGACTCTTAAGGGGTTCTCAGAATTGTATTCAACTGTGTTTCTCATGCTAATTGTAAAAACTATTTAGTGGTAGACATTCCATTGTGAAAACTAACTACAATGAAACCTGCTTAATCAGTGACCTCATTTGAGCAGCCACCTCGACAAATGATTAGGTTTTGGAAGTGATATAAGAATTCTATAAGACACATGTAAATATTTCTCCTTTTTAATAGCCACCTGACTAAGCAGCCAGGCACAATTCATATTTTTATCTTCTTTAAGCAGTCACCTAAAGCGACTTTGAACTGTATTAGCTGTATTACAATAAAAGGCCAACAAGTGGTGCAGATTGTTATTGATTTAATATCTTTCTACAACAAGACGTATTGCCAGATTACTTTGAATAGTTACATCTAGAGTTATCTTGCAGGGTTATTGATGTTAATAAGTTATAATTGTTATATAGAAGTTAATAAGTATCTTGTTACAAAACTGCATTTGCTTCTGTCATTTTACAGCATTCCTATTGTTTGCTAACTTGTGCTTCCCTTCTGTGGGTATCTCCCAGAGAGCATAGGGCATATGTGAATCATCAGATTGCCTTGCTGTAAATTTTTTCAGGATATGTATTGAATCTTCAAGTTTAGTTTGCTTAGCAGAAAGAGAGTTTCTTGAGAGTGGGTGACAAGTGAAGTGTGTTTTATTATTAGCCAAAAGGAGAAAAATTGTCCTCAATACTTTGTTTAAATTGTATTTTGTCATTTATGGTAATAAAAAAGGTAGGGAGAAAATATTTCATTTCATAGCAATTGACACAATTAAAAATGATTTATCCTTCCAGTAACCTCATAACCTCCACTAAGTGTCCACCTCTACTAAAGGCCAAGTTTTACTGGAACTGTTAGTGATTGTTTGAGACAGTTTTCTCTGTGTTATAATGCTTCAAAATTTCATTGAGCAGTATTGTAAGACTAAAGTCTTGGCTCAATTTACCCAGCATAAAAGTTATGAGATACAGTGTTATGATGGGTTAATATACTTTGAATGATATATTTTCGATGTTTCTACTGCATTAATGCATTCATACTTCACAGATTATCAGATCGTATAAATCCAAACCCTAATGATCAAGTATGTGTATGCAAGCAGGTGTGAATATATTTTACACATAGAGTTACCTAGTCCACAGAAAATTTTACCTTCTCTCCATAAGCACCATGCTTCTCTTTAACAGTCAGCATTTGTCTGTTATCATCTCATGTTATTTACTTCGATCTATTAGTCTCTCACATCTTGAAGGAAACTGATTTCCATAGCCATGTAATAAATCTCGAAAGTTATTGGGGAAAATCAACATTATTCTGAAGAAAAAGCAGCTCCTTGCTCATGTTACACCCCGAATGTTTTTTAGACGTTGGATTGTATTCTACTGTGGTCTTAAAATTTGACTGTTCCTTGCTTCTTTGAACTTTTCTGATTAAAAAAGTGATTCAGTTATACAGGAAGTTGTATAAATAATTTTAAAAATGCATTATTATTTCAGCTACAACTGCAGCAGCAGCAGCAACAACAACTGCAGCAGCAAGTTCCACTTCTACTGCAAAAGGTGGCCAAGATGGTACCATGCCCCTTGCAGCAGTGGTTGCTCCAAATACCAGTCCAGTAGTGATTGCTGCTGGTATTCCTTTCTTACTTCCTGAAATCAATGTTGATGAGCTATTCCAGAAATTAGTTGCCACTGGTATTGTTGCACCTTCCGTGGCAGCAGAGGAATCAAAGAAGAAAAAAGATGACGATGCTGATACTGTTAAATTTGTAGACTTCAGTCAGCCAGAGACTCTTAAAGTGTGAGTTTTTGTGATTATTATTATTATTATTATTATTATTATTATGTAGTAATTTTAATTTTTGTAAAACAATTCATCATCAATGTCTACTGGTAATATCATATCAAATGTACAGAAAACTGTGAAACGCTTATGATTTTTGTTGAAGGATTTTTATCTTGCAATTTGGTTTCCTTGGTTTCATGCAATTGGCGTTTACACTAATGTAAGAAACAGTTTGTTTCTAAACATCTCATTCAAAAAAAAAAAAGAGGGTCTTATATTTGCAGTTAAGCCTTCTTGCCAGTTGGAGTCAATGGGTGGTATGAATAAAAGTAAGCAAGTACTATTTGCTCTGAGATCTTACTCAGTTTCGTATGAATAAAGTGGATAAGCAATTGCTCAGTCTCCGAGTACATGCTTCAGCTTTGAGCGTACTCTCAACTGGCGAGCAAATGCTCAGAATTGGTATGAATAAAGTTAAGCGTTTACTCTCTAGAGTGAGCACTTGCTCCAAAATTGCGGAGAGACCTTAGTAGCAGACTCACGTTTGAAAAGTAAGGTTAAATTGGCTGATTTTTTACCGTGTGTTGATATACATATACAGGCGGTCTAAAAAAATGCAAGATTAGGCGAAATTCTCGTGATGTAGACTATTAGAATCTTTGCTGAATCGAAAAGTACAATGTATGGTTGGTACGATTTTTATCGGCGTTTGCTTTCAGGCGCGTTTTCATATTGCATATCTTCTATGTTAATTGGCCATCGCTCTTTTCTACTTGGAATTTTTCGGGGTACTGTTTTATGAAACTTTGTAATGTTTCGTTTCGGCCACAGCGTACTTCCGAAAGCTGGCTCTTTTCAAAAATAATTTTATATTCACTTAGCATTTCAGTAAAAATTAGCTGGGCCACTAGCGCCTGTTTTTGGTTACTGCTATTCATATTCTAATTTAAAGAATGAGACAACAAACTATTGCTCTTTATTCCACATAAATGTGCGCGACGTGCGTAACGTATGTAACCTCTTTGTTACTCAAGAACTCAATTTTTAAAACTCTTAGCCTGCACTATCACTTGTTCACGACGAGCAAATGCTCGCGAGACATGAGTAAGTTGTTCGGAGACATACAAAGTTTTTATTCATACGACATGGAGCTCCTGCACAGTGCCGCGGAGTAGACTCACTTTGCTCCGGAGCAAGTACTCATGAGCAAGTGCTCATTTTTATTCATATGACCCAATATTTTAACATTGTCTCTTCATGACAAGCACTCAAATGTGAACAAAATTTATTGCAAAGTCATCTTTAATGGTTAATTGAATTTGCAAATGTAAATTTGGCTACCTATGAGTTTGCTGGGCGATTCAAACCCCTTTGTACTTCTGGCAGAGAATCTCAAACAAATCAAATGAATCATGAGTGAAAATGAATAATAATTGGTGCTAAGATTTTGTCAAACGAGTCACTGATCTAGGAGGCACTGTGAACTCTCAATTCAGTGAACGACACTCTTATGGTTCTATCGCTGCACATTAAACCACAGATATACAATAATTTCAACAAATGTTTTTTTGCCAGAAATTTTCAATGTTTATAAAGAAGCTTATATCATGAAAATGTGTGCAATAGGAAGAAAATTTGGTGACACTGAAGAGAATATTCTTAAGTAGCATTAAATAAAACACAAAGAATGCAAATTCAATGCACACAACTTTCATTAGAGAGCCTAAAAAGTCAGAGGATAGAATGGGATGAGGATCAGAAAGCACAAAACAATCATACTAATGAAGATGGTAAGGGCAAAAACCATGATGACTTCAAAAAGCTTTGGCAAATCGATTTAATGTTTACATCAGGCCATTTTTCTAATCAGTTAGACAATTTGTAGTTATTTTTATTGGTTAGCAGGAATTTAAAAAAATCTCAAAAGGGCTCTTCAAAATTAGGGGGTTGTCTTACAATTAGAGTAGTTTTACAGTGGGGGCAAAATTATTACTCAGTATTTTTAATTAATTTTAAATTTTGTCATAAATGGATAATCTTATGTGAAAGTACTTAGAAGTCGATTTTATTAAATTTTGAAGCAGTTGTAGTGTTCGGGGGTCAAAGGACAGTGTTCTACGTGGGCAACAGGAAGCGCACAACTGCCACAGCCTGGCGAAACCCGCCGTGACGTGCGGGAAAGCGATCAGTTTCTTTAGCTGCCTTTGATCTTCCCTCGAAGCTAGCCATCGCCTCCTGAGATCTTCAAAGAGCTCCCGTATGCTCCTGACTCAAATTTTCCACTGCCAGAGGTGGCCTGGGAGCCGACTTTACCCTACCACTCTGCGGGCACGAGTGGTCTTGGACCCTCAGCTAGGCCAAGTTGAGCTAATGAACTTATAAGTGTGAAAAACGTACAAAAGTAAATCCCCTAACTGAAATAATTTAGCAGGGGAATTATACGATTTTATTCACGGCCTACCTCAAAAAGGTATAAACGTGAAAAATGTATAAATGGAGTTTCACATGTTGGAAATAAATATTTTAATATTTTTTAAAATCCTATTTGGAGTTCATGATTGCTTTGATTTGCTTTGATTTTCTTTAGAAATACTTACTTTTGATGATTGTGACTCTCTGCCAAGTTGTGCATAATCATAAAATCATTATTCTGGAACCATTCTTTCATCTGAAGAAGAAGAAAATCATTTTCCTGAATCACCGTGATGTCTTGATCCTGACGCCTGGTTCCTTGTTCAAAGTTGAGCTTTCATGTGCCTTGACAGCTGATAACTGATCAAATCACTCTGTAAAGATTTTTTTCTTGTTCCAATATGCCATCATTGTCATTACATGTGTATCTAATAAAATGTCTTGTTTTGCAAAATTGGATTGCTGCCCACCTAAGAAGCAAACCTACAAAATATTTTTAGGCTTTTTGTTCTTGTTTACTGTTTGTTTTTTAAACATCTTACAGACCTTGCTCCAGTCTCTGGCTCAATACCGTTTGACGTTAAATAATTAAATATACTCATTAAAAAGAAAATGTCATACAGTTTTCAATTGTGAACAAATAATTAAATAGTTGTATTAAATACTTTTGCCAAAATTAAACGTTTTTTCATAACTTCAGGTGCAAGGTTGTTTTCTCACAGAATGTTGATATTTGAAATCCATTTTTAAGTACTTTCTCCTCAAAGTTTCCTCTGATAAATGCACTCCAGCTTCTTCAAAAATTTTTGACAACTTTTTGTGGTTTCCAACATTTCTCCATGTATATACAGATATGCAATGTAGAGAAAGTTATGTAATGTTGTGGAAAATCGATTTCAACGGAAATACATTTTTGGGGTCCCCTGATACCAAAATTGGTTTTTCGGTTTTATTTATTATTTATTTATTCTTTCTTTCTTTTCTTTTTCCTCCATCAATTTGTCCCACTAGTCCCTAAACCATATGTATGATTGTTTCGAATATATCCTTAATAAGTTCTAAGAAGTACTATTGGCCAGGAAATTATCTTCTCAGAGGTAAATTGCTGGTGAATATGCTAGAAAGAGGAATTATGTTAGTAGCACTTTTTTGCAGCTTGTAACAAATGAAAACATTAATTGCGTAAAATTTACGTTACCTGTAATTGCGTGACCACAATCAACAAATTCTGAAATATTGTCCCCTTCATTTGTTTCCCAACATAAATGCCGTTTAGGAGGCCCTGATTGAGCTCGGTCCAGAGAGACTTTCCTGGTATACTGTGCAACAAATATTGTTAGGATCTGAAACTGTGAAATGCTAAAATTATTGCTGTCCATTCTAAAGGTGTTTATTAATTAGCATAATTAATAAAAATTATTTTTTTAGGAGACAACCTGCGCTAATTGCTGCATTGTATTCAGGAATTCAGTGTAGTTCCTGCGGTGTACGCTTTGCTCCTGAACAAACCATGAAATATAGTCAGCATTTAGATTGGCATTTTAGACAGAATCGTCGGGACAGAGATAACACCAGAAAAGCACAGAGCCGAAAGTGGTATTATGACATTTCTGATTGGATACAATTTGAAGAAATTGAAGATTTGGAAGAAAGAGGTGAGTAGTAATATTACAAACTTTTATCTAATCGCTAGATTTTAACGCTGGGATTTCATCCGCTTTTTTTTCTGCTTAGGAAAATAACCTTTTCAATACTTTTATTGATTATCTAAGCCATTGTTTTAATTATATAATGGGAGATCATTTTCATTTTGTCAATTGAAATGTAGTCAACACCAGCAGATTTCTTACTATTAATTTTGTTTTTTTGTTTTTAAAATCTCTTGTTTATTTGTGGGTTTGATTAATATAGATTCTGGTATAGTGCAAACCAAATCCAGTTCAATTTTGTTTGAGAGAAACACAAATTTTTCCACAAACATCTTACAACTTTCATTATCCATTAAGATTTTGTTCAATTTATTTGCCGTTTCTACTATTTTCCACAAAAACATCATGCATGGTATCTGTTTTTCTCTCTATATCTCTATTTCAATTTTTTAATTTATATTTTTTTCTCTTCATTTTTTATTCTTTTTCTCCTTATGAATTCATCTTAAGAGAAAGTTATGTTATTGTGCGCCAGAAATCACCAAAAAATTGCTAAGAAAAACCCTTTTTGCCAGGTTCTAGTAACAAAAAAGGGGATAAATCCTGTTGCTAAATTTAGAAAAGAAATCCTATAACTCATTGTATAGCCGGAATGTATGTTTATTGATTCTTGATAAGGAAAAATCAATTGATAGTTAAACATCCGTCTGTGGTACACTAGCACCTAAACCGTTCTGCCAATTTTCTTCAAATTTCATGTTCCCCAATTGACCTGAATGGACTCGTGGGTTTGAGATTTTCAAATGGATATTTTGATTTTTAAGTTACATGGAGCCACAAAAACATTTTCAAAATTTTCTCAAAAACAGCACCAAATTTTTTGATCAAATCTTGGTTTCTTATAGCATAAAGATCGCTTAAGAAAATGATGGTAGTCATGTTTGTTGAAATTACAGATTTTTGGAAAATTTAAAAAGTGCAAATTTTTGGGGAAGTCTTCCTACAACTTTAATGTTGAAAATAGAAATTTTTTCCTTAATAAAAGCTGTTCCTTGATGGATCTTTAAATAAGTTCATGTTCAATTTTTCAATATAAGAGTAGGTTCTGTATAATGCGTGAAATATAGGCAATATTTTCTCAGAAACTGCTCCAAATTTTTCTTTAAATTTGCTCCACGCGTATATTATAAGAGACAGTAAAAAATATTATGCTTGTCCCATTTTCAGCTATTGCTCCATTTTTTCGAAAATGCTAAAAAGTAAACATTTGAAAACTACAAAATTGGAGAGAGCGATTTTTGCTTTAAACAAAGTCTGTTATAAAAAGATCTTGAAGAAAGATCATTACATTGCACAGAGTTTCTCGTTCTAGTCTGGACTAGCCTTTTGGTAGGTCTTTTTCTCTTCACTGTTGTAACTTTGAAACTTGTTTGTTTGTTTTTTCCGAAATTATTACTTCCTCACCTTCCAAATTATTTGTAAGAAAAGAAAGTTATGTAATTGTGTGCCAGAAAACGCTGAATTTTCGCGAGAAAATTTTCTGTGAAAGTATCAAATTTTGAATTTACAGTAGCGCTTCAACACCTGTTTTTTAAAAAAGGTTCCAAATTTTTCAAAGAAAATTGCCATTTAGGATCTTGGCATTTACTGTTCTTCATTAATCTTAAAATATTTTCATTCTTCAATTATAAAACCGAAAAATTAAGAAAAGATCCAAAAAATGTACTTCAGGTGGTGATAGATGGCAGCAGCCAAGAAAATGTGGCAAGTTCAAATAGCTAACAAAGACCAAAGGAAATAGAAAACAAATACAAGAAAGTCTGTGCCATTCGGTAGCACCACTAGTTATATTTTTGTTATACCCTTTAAGGCAAAGGTTGTTTTTTTTTTTTTTTTTTTTTTTTTTTTTTTTTTTTTTTTTTTTTTTTTTTTTTTTTTTTTTTTTTTTTTTTTTTTTTTTTTTTTTTTTTTTTTTTTTTAATTAAATCAAGCCATGTGAACCGAGTTCTTAAAACCTGGTTTTTCAAGATCTTGCACAAACATTGAGATGTATTTTTTTAGTAATCTAAAATACAAGACATTCTTCTTGTAATCTAAAATCCAAGATATTTTTGAAGGCTTGGCTCTTCTGGGAAAATTTATAGTACAGGTAATCAAACATAAGCAAAATTTGGAGATCTCTGTAAATTCCAATTTACTACTTGATAATTTAATTGCTGTATTAAATTATTTCTGTTTGTTAAATATCACTTCGCTATATACGAATGTTCACCACATGTCGTATTTGGTCTCTTTCTTGTGAAGCACAGTTCAGTGCTTGGCCAGCCAAACTAGAGTTCCAGTATGAAACTATTTTCTCCTTTAAAATAATGAAGTAGGAAGTGTGGAATGTTTCAATGGTTCAAACTAATGAACTGTATTTACAAACAATATAAAAGTAGCTGATATACAAACATTAATGGTCATGAAAAATCTTAGAAGCTCCCGGCTTTAATTTTCCTATTTTAAAAAGATATGTTCTCATAAACTGCTGATTGCTATCAGAATGGTTGAGAATATCACTTAATTGTTTATAAAATCCTTCTTCTTTCTATAATTCCTTCTCACTTGGCAAATGATAAGTTGCATAATTAGTGTTTTTTCTGTTGTCTAACTTGTGAATAGTTAGAAGGAAGTAATTTTATTATGCAAGATAAATTAAATAAAATTGTAATAAAATTATTATTATTATTATTATTATTATTATTATTATTATTATTATTCATAAAATAACGTATATATGCAGGTATTTCTAATTAATTTATTTATTATTTTAGCTCAAAGTTGGTTTGAGACGCAACAGGCTGCTGAAGGGAGATCAGAAGAAAAGGAACCTATAGAAGTTCCTAGTGTTCCTGCTGGTGACAGTGCAGAAGATACTGCCTGTGATGTATGCCATGACAAATTTGAACAATTTTATAATGAAGAGACAGAAGAGTGGCACCTAAGATTGGCAGTCAGAGTAGAAGGCAAAACATATCATCCACTTTGTTATGAAGATCTGAAGGTAATTGTAGTAATTAGAAAGATCACTTTCATGTTCCACATTGAAATAGTTTATTTGCTTTTTAATATTTTTTAAAATAATTATTATAAACAGATTGTTTCAATGGTGTTTGTTGCCTACATTAAACCAAATGCTATAGAAACAATACAGGACATTTCCCCGTTCTTCCATGCAACCGATAGAAACAAGTTCCCACTAGCGCTCCTAGTGTCAAAACCTGGTACTTCAGCGCCAAATAAAGACACGAATATGATTAATTAGATCGCTGGTGAGGTAGATACCTTTTTATTATGATAAATAAATAAAGATGTTGTCTGGTATCAGTACTTTTTATTCAGCTCATGATCGTTTCGATTGCATAGCGATCATCCTCAGAGCTTGCAGCTACTGAGCCGAAAAAAAATTTTGTTTTCAGCCCAGAAGCTGCAAGCTCTGAGGATGATTGCTATGCGATCGAAGCGATCATGAGCTGAATAAAAAGTGCTGATACCAGACAACATATTTATTTATTTATTTAACATGAATATGATTCTTACGGAAGAAATACATCTTTTTAAAACTGACCTAACGAAATAAGACTCATTTTTATGTATTTTTTTAGTGACTTAATTATATTGAATGGCTCAATAACGGAAAATAATAATGTACAAAAGTGATGTTTTATATATTCCAAGAATAAAATGGTTACAAATGCAAAATTTTCCTTGCCTTAACATTTCTAGTGATACATTTAGTATTTTTTTTCATTTGCTTTATTTCAAAAGCACCGTATTAGTATACTCCTCACATAGAATATTTTCCAATTGAATATTAATGATTTGCGTTAATTGTTTTTTGACCTCAAGTTTACTATGACGTAAACAATTTTAAAAGTCTCTATCAAAAACAAACTTAGTCTTAGAAAACAAACTAATAGCTAATTCATTTGGGTAGAAAAGAGTGACATTCACGTACTGCTTAGTCAGAAAATGTGAGTTTCTTAATTTATGCTTTTCATCTACATTGGATGAACTAATTTTCCGTGAAGAACGAACGCGAGTTCTTTTGAATTTCATAATTAAAACAGCCAAAAACTTCGCAAATTTTGCCCGCCATAAGGAAGGATGTCAATAACAGTATTGGAAAATAAGTTTTCCAGAAATTGACCAGAAAGACAATCAAATTAAAAGATATCGAGCAGAAAACCAGACACCAACAGAGCACTGAGCTTAGGCTGTATGAGTTTCCACCAGATTCTGCCACTAGATGGAGCTGGCATCAGTGTTTCTTGATATATCGCGAAGTGTCCTGTATTGTCTTTGTAGTATTTGATCAAACCATCTAAGTCATAAAATAATGGACATTTTTAGTATTTTTCTAGTCCCGATGAATAATATTGTGTGTGTGTGTGTGTGTGTGTGTGTGTGTGTGTGTGTACCCCTTTTCTTATTAACTTATGTAGGTGGAAATTGTCATAAGACACCATGTGACCCCATACCACATGGTAGTTGCGATTCTTACTTGTGTAATACCACCTCTCTTGGCTGCATATAACAGGATTGGTGTGCTGTTAATCGACAGTATTGTCATCTATCTTGCCCCTGTCCTCTAATATTTGTGATGTGTCTTGATGAATTCATAGCCACTTTTGCTGCATTATCATGTGGATAATTGCTATGTGACAATTCTTTGCAGGTTGCTAACAAGTAGTCTCATGTCAATCATAATTCCTTGAACTTGAGATGCAGACCTAAGTAAAATGTGGTTGCCTTCCACTGATATGGTGATGAATTCTCTATTTTAGTTGTGACAAGAATTGCCACAGACCATGTCAGCAAGTAGAAATTGTTCTTGTCATCGAGTGTGACAATAGCGCAGTCTTTTTGACATTCTTTTATCTCTTACCTTCAATCATTGTCAGAGCTTTGTCAATTACATGTTGTGTGGTATCTTCATTTGTCTTTCTATACCCATGTGGATTTTCTACTAGCCCTTCTGTGCTGCCCATCACTTGTTTAACACACATTAATCACACCAGCACTTTCTCAGCCCTGTCAATCACGCATATTCAGCGATAGGACACTGCTTCCTCTACCAGAAATTTTCCTTTAGGAAGTAAAACAAATCACTGTATCTTCCTTTTATTGGGAAAAACATTGTCTCAAAGGTACATTTTGTAACGTCTCTAAAAAGTCTGGGGCAAATCAGAATTGCTGCATTAAGGGGATTGCTTGGGATACATCTGGACCTGGGACCTTGTTTGTTGTTCCCCATTCTTTAACCAGTGTGTTTGAGTTCTTCCTCTGTAACTGTACAACCCATGATCCTTCTCTCTTAGTCTGGTCTTGAATTCCAGAAGAGGCTGAACTTCTGGAAAGAGTTAGGTAGTTATCTTTTGGAGAGGGGATGCAGATATTTATTGACTATTCAGTTTGTCCATTTCATCCCCTTGGACCACATTCACTTCATTGCACAACTTGGCCTAACTTTGGTGGTTGCTGTCCTTGACAATTCTTTGCTGGTTGCACCTGGCATCTCCATATTGTTGGCATCAGACACCCTCAGATTCACTTGCTGATGCACTTGCTGATGCACCCTCAGATTCACTTGCCTTGAGGCATTTTTGCCCTTGCTATGCTATTTCCTTATTCCACCAGCACATTGAAAGGCATTTAGGCTTGCCTGATCATGGGCAGCCAATGACAGAAGCTTTTAAAACACCCTGTCATAACCAATTATTCACCTTACCTGCTCATCTAAGCATCACCTCTAACAATATAGTATTTTGTCAGGCCTCACTATTGGGTGTTAGTTTCTGCTATTGTGGTATTAAGAGTCTGCATTGAATGCCTTTCTACCCTTTATATCTCTCTGCTTCATGCATCTTCCCTTTGTACTGGTTTCCTTCCACTTGAGTGTGTTGCCTCTGTGTGTCTCTCTGATTATAGTTGCTGTCTTCCTCATGATTCCATCCCGTCAAGGAATCATTCACAAATGTCGATCTCACATTGCCTCTGTGTATACCTAAACCTGTTGGTACTTGTGGGGATGAGTCTCTCCATAATTTTAAGATCGCACTAACATTTCACTTGCGTATGTGTGCATTTTCACATAAGTGAATTAAACTTGCTTCTATACATGTGTGGTGGTGGGCTTGTGTTATATGATTTCTGCTAAAGGGAATTTGGCAATTGCTAACCTTTTTGGAATTATCAATTGTAAAAGAAAGATTAAACTGGCAATATTAAGTGTCAGAAGCAGATAAAACTAGTCTTACAATAAAATGCATTTCCCACAAATGGTGCTAAATTTTGTTGCCATGATATAGCTTAGTGCACTATAATTCGGAGAAATTATGAAATGGTAAGAGTTACATAGTCAATGCTAAGTGCATCACAAATGCTGCTTCCCTGGGGTCGTTGCATTATTATGAGGCATGTTTCCTGTGAGTCTTATCTTCTTTGAAGGAAATTATAGTATTTAAAAACAAATCATATCACTAAAAAATTGATTTTTATTCAATGAATATATTTTGTTTCTGCAGGCCAACTTGGAAAGATCACTTGATGAATCTGTCACAACAGATGAAGTTAAACAAGAAGAAACTGAAAAGGAAGGAGAAAAGACTGCTGAAAAACCCATTGAAAATGATTCTGAAAATAACAAAAATGATGCAGAAGAGATAGATGATGCTAAAGAACTGGATTCCTCTGTTCCAGCTGACAGCACTGATCAGGAAATGGAAGAACTGAGTAAGATTTTCACTTTGAAGTTTTTGTATTATTTTAATTTAAGCGGAAGGGGTTTTAATGTAAGTGCAATCCAATTAAATATGTTTTAGCAATGAATTTTATTCACATAAAGAGCAGATCAATATAAAATACCAATATGATTGATGCTCACCATTTATGGTTTGCATTTTAAGTGGTTTTAGAGTGATTGAGAATTGAATTTTATTTGTCATAATATCCTTAAACTTTTTATGCTTTATTTGCTTATATTATTGGCCTTCCCCATTTTCTGGCATTCGCTTTGAGTTACCAAAAATGTAAATTTTTATAACTTCCCAAATTTCAGAGTTAACAGAGACTATTGGGCATATGCAATCCTTATAAGTGTATTTCACTCCATTGTAAGAAATGTAAAGCAAAAATTTGGAGCCATTTTTAAGAAAATTTTGAAAATGTCCCAGGGACTTCATGCAAAGTACCTCCAAAATTTAAAGAATTCTATTTAAAATCCCTGAGCTTCAAGTTGAACCAGATTGACTTAGGAACATTTTGAGAAAATCCTACAAATAGTTCAGGCCCTAATGTTGTTCAGTCGGACAGATATTTTGTCACAAGCCAATACTTTGGGACTTGCACATTGTGGATTCTGGTTAAACAAGGTGTTAGAGCAAGGAGCAAGTAATTCACTACATATTGGAACAAGATTTATCCACTTCTCTGTTTACTGTTGAAAAATCTCTGCTTTTTGCTGCAGCAATACATAACTTTCTCTATACAGTTGACTCCACCTAAAGTTAACTCGGATATAGTGAGTCCCTGATCCTGTTTCATTTACATTACAAATAAGCTTAAGAAGATTTGGCTATAGTGAACTGGGGAATTACATCACGGAAATTAATTCTCTCCTGGAAAAGAATATATCATGTCAGAGCTACAAATTCCAACACTAGTCGGACTTCAAACCAATATCATCGGCCAAAGGTCATAATCGAAGTAGATAAAGATAGCAGATCTGGAATGGGTACCCTACTGATGACCTTACGCCACTAAGTTTCACTGCGGAAACAACGGCTTTGTCGTGTGTGGGCTACAACTGGCAATGTGAGTTTATGTAGACGACAGGAAGTATGCGAATCCCGCAGCCTGGCAGTATCTGCTGCGCTGCATGGAATAGCGATCAGATTCATTCGTTTGTGCAAACCCTGTACCGAAATAATCTCCTGTGTTATTAGGCGAGTAAAAACGCCTTTGGAGAGTGGGGTACGATGTTGCAACATTGCAAGAGGCATTGAAGGGTGGGTGTCAAGGCTGCATTATGTACATAGTCGGAGAACAATGCAGAATCAAGTATGGAAAGAGCACAAACACTAGAGAAGCATATAGAGAAATAACTGATGAAAAAGTACAAAGAAAGTACTAAAGAAAACAATTGAAAATAATTGATTTTTGAATGATAAATAAAGGTATTGAAATTTTCAGATCATGCTGTTATTGTATTTTGCAGGCCTCTATATTAATAAAATTAATTGTTAAGGGGAAATTCTATGTAATTTTGACGTCATCTGATATAGTGAACTACACTTGTTAGTCCTCAGAAGTTCACTATAACTGGACTCGACTGTACTATGTATATAGTATGAGAAACTAAACTAGTGGTGCTAAAACAGCATGTACTTTTTTGCCTTCAGTAATGGTTATGTTATATCACGATTTCTCTCTGAATTAATACATCTGTCACCATTTTTTGTAAAACTCATTTGGAATTGTAGAAAATTTGGTGGGAAAATTAAAGTTTCAAACAATAGATTTTTTATTCAAAACTTTAAATGAAAAAATTGAGGAAGCATTGAATTTATTGTATAAAGGCAGCTACACACGTGCAGTATTTGCCAAATCCCATGTAGATTTGTTTGTGATTTGCCGAACGTTGAACATTTGCCCTACCCACCGCATGTTGGTCTTAAGGACACATCAACAGGAGTGAATATTCCCTGAACACATCAGCTATTCGGAATTGGACGAGCAGTAGCTGCTTGGCGAATGCCAAATGTGTGGAGTCGCCTTAAGGTTATGCAGTGTATTCACGAACATATCGGTTGAAGTTTTCAGCAATTATATGCTACTCCTTGTCTGAACATGAAGCGCTAAATTCTCTAAGTTTTCACACCTAGTAAAATTCCCCCAAATTGTCTTAACTAATCGAAGAACAAACATTTTGTTTCCATCAGCATTGATTTGATTGGAATACCAGAATGATTTGGGATAGGAATACCAGAATTTACAAAAACGTTCACAGAATACATTTCTCCCCATAGTACGTCACACTCAGTTTTTTTGTTTTTGACGTTATTTAAATTTATTTATATTTTTATTTAAGTCTCAAAATGGTTGCATAACAATGTTCAACAAAGAAAAGAATTCAAAAGAATTTGACATTTCATTATCGTATATTGTTGCTGTACAACAATGAACTTGTCATATACACATCGCTCAATGTGTTGATATAATCCAAACCCAACCAATCCAAAGGAAGCGCCTGTTGTGGATATTCGTATTTATTTCCAGTAGTTATTTCTAACATTCAGAATAAAATATACCATTATCAGCAATCAAAATGTCTTTAAGTAAAATAGTAATTTGTTAGTTCTAAGTTAAATATACCTTTTACCTTCCTTCAGTCTACTTTCTCTTATAAGCAGAGCAATGGCTTCCAAACACCTCATAACTTACGTTCACAAAGCGCAGTGAATTCGGAGCGAGCGACTATGTTTGTAGCCAAATTACAAATAAGTACTCATTTTCAAAAAGTTCAACATAACCTTATTCAAAGCTGTTTTTTATGAACTCATTTCATTAAAAAAATGTAGTTGTAGGAAGACCAAAACTTTTTTAAATTGTTCTAATTTTTGAGAAATCATACATTTTAATGAACGCTGCACTGTTCTCTTCAGCGTCCTTTCCACTATCTAAGGTCTAAATACAATTTTTAAAAATGTTGTTTTTAAGGGGGGGGAAATGGTTAAAGAAAAATAAAAATTGCCTCTTTGACACAATTTTTCAAAAAATGCTAATGTTTTTGAAAAATTGAACATGGCATTATTTTTAGATATTTTTCATGAACACATTGCGTTAAGAAAAAAAAATATTTACTTTCATAATTGTAGTTGTAGGAAGACAGTGTATTTTTTTTTTTTTTTTTTTTTTTTTTTTTTTCCTTCAATTTTTGATAAATCAGTTTTCAACCAACATGAGACTTGCACCATTCTCTTTAATGCCCTTCACACTATCCAAAAACGAAATATTATCAAAAACCATGGAGCCAGTTTGTGAGAAAAATATTGTTAAAACAATAAAAAATTGCCTACATTTTACGCAAAATTATCAAATATTTGAAAAATTCTGCATGACCTTATTTTAAAATCTGTCTTTAAGGAATAATTCCATTAATGGAAAAACTCTTATCTTTAATATTTTTGTTGTAGGAAAATAATGAGAAAATTATGAATATTTCCAATTTTTGAAAAATCAGGAATTTTAACAAACATGAGACCTGCACCATTCTCTTCAAAATCCTTCACGCTATCCACTAACAAAATTTAATCGAAAACGATGGTGCCCTTTTTTGAGAAAACTTTAGGGGCTTCATGTAAATTACCTCTTACAATTAAAGCCGAAAGCAAATTCAAGGGGGTGCAATGATCAGGCAGATCATTTGGGGAATATCAATTTTGGAGAAAATCAGCTGAATAGTTTAGCTGCAAGCGTTGTTCAAACGGACCCACGATATACTGTCGATTGATTTCTCGGTATCAAAGATCTACAAAACATGTATTCTGGCTACACCACTTGTTAGAGGGTGGTGTTTTTCCTTAATTTTAGCAAATTGATTGATTTGCTTTTTCATTACCAGATCCCTGTAATACGAGTTTTCTGCCAAAAATTCAGTATTTTCCATGCAGCACTTTTTCTAACGTGTTAGAAGTGGTAAGAAAGTAAAACTGGTGCTAGTCCTATTTCAAGTGATCAGATTTGAAGATAAGGATTTTTATTGAAAGTTAAAACCCAATAAAAATTTTTGAGATTTTTTCTTGCACAGAATATTTGAAGAACATGTGTAAATAGTTTAAAATGTCTTCCATGCGTCTTACACCCACCCATGCAGCACATTCAGTAGTTAGTGCAATGGTACTTAATTAGGGCTTTGAATGGCATTGCATAATTTAAACATAATTTTCTGACAGTTTTTAATCTAATAGTCAAATTTTCAAAAAAATCTCAAGATTTTAATAAAAATGACTTCAAATGGTTTCTTTTAATTTTTGTTGTTTATGTAGCACAACACACTTGGGTCATATTTCAAGTGCAATATTCATTAAAACTTTTTTTAGTTTCCAAAAATTAATTTGTTAAAAAATACTTGTTCTTAAAATGCATTTGCTTACATCAATCAGGTATACACAACCTGGTATGTCATGGTCACTCTGGTTCTTTTTGGCATGCCTGCCATAGGAAGGGAGGTTTATTCTTGTATTGTTTCACAAATATTTAAATATATTTATTCCCGTTAAAATTTTTTAAACAAATTATCCTGATAAATGTTAGTCATTAGTAATGACTGTTACTTGTTTTTCATAACAAATTTCAAAAGTTTCATTCAATCCATTTCAAGTCATAATTTTTGTTGTTAAAACTCAAAGTTTTTGAAGCATGCCCAAAATTACAAAAACTTGTTTATAATTAGAGTGGCTTTAGTTTCATTCTTCTGTTTTGTAGTACATTGAGTTACATTTCTACTCTACTTTTAATTTCAATACTAAACTGTTTAGGAAAGTTTGAGGACAATATTGTTGTTTACCATATTTTGATTCATAAACATAAACTTTTTGCTGGTACTACTTAAATCTCTCACAATATTTTTTATTGAAATAAATCATTGGGCTTATGAAGACTAGGAGGGGTTTTTACTTTTTATATCTACAAACACAATTCCGATAATAAATACTGGTATATGTGATCTTAAACCAAATTCTGACTGTGATCTAGTCATCTAATGAGATATTTACACTGTCAATGACAAGTTTGCGTGGTAGACAGTTCTTGAACTTAATACTTGTGCCTACTTAGTCCTTGTATGTCATTATTTTTATCGGGAGGGGGGAAAAGGATGCTTGGGTAAAGTGCTCAAAGCTTATTGATATTATTTGAAGCCAAGAACATATTTATATTCTTTGCAGAGTTTCCAGGAAAAGTTAACTCTGGAAAGAAAATTTAAGTTCAAAATGTTATTACTTATTAATTTTTATTTGCTTTGGTGATATTCTGGTTAAAATCTATTGATATAGAAAGTTTTGTATCAAAGATGGTCAAATATTCTTTCTCTCTCTCATTCTCTGAAGCAAAAAAAAGCTGAATGTGTTTATGGCCTACAAGAATCTCTGGAGTTGAGAGCAGTGCAACTTGTTCTCGTAACCAGTAGTACT
The DNA here is from genome assembly GCA_038098605.1 of Gryllus longicercus. NCBI lineage: Eukaryota > Metazoa > Arthropoda > Insecta > Orthoptera > Gryllidae > Gryllus > Gryllus longicercus. The sequence goes on from JAZDUA010000065.1 coordinate 63,829, forward strand.
TCTAGCAGTTAAACCAATACAAACTAATCTTTATGTGCACTATTATTTGCCGTCTCTATTATGTATCGCCAGTAGAATCAATTATACCGAGTCTTCTCTGGACTTAACATAACCATGCTCTTTAGTACAAGTGAATAAAATATTGGTAGTCTTGTCTATATACAAAGACAAAAACTGTATATCATAAATAGATTTTGGAAATTAATATTAATTATAAGATAATTAATTTTAAGAAAATGGCCAAATAATACAAGTGTTTTTTTTATATTATATAAATATGTTAAGTTGTAAAAATATTGCAAAATATGTAAGGAACAGTTTAATTAGTGCAATAGAAGTGTAATCATTACTTGATACATTCAGAAATCCACATAAAAAGATAAAAAAAAATATAATTATATAAGAATCTGCACTCCTGGAATTATTGCAGTTTAGTATTACACTGTAAAAGATCTTTTATAGAAGAAAATATGGCAGTGAAATAGTTCATATTTTATAAATGATTTCATGCATAAAATGTGGAATTGACGCCTATGACAAAATTTCCCAAGATGTGAAAATGTGGGCCTTGAAAAATGCTCAATTCATGGGGTTAATTTTTTAAGCATTAAAATGAGGACATAATTTCAAAAGAAGGAAAACAGGAAGAACGACAAAGAAATTTGAAAGTTTCCTCATCCATCATCAAATAATTCTTATGTCTTTGGGTCTTCATTTAAAGACCCTTAATTAAAGTATGATTGATGCTTCATGTGTGACCCATGATTCAGATGTTTCCTCTTTACCCTTCTCTTCACTATTAACCCTTCAACTGCTATGGGTCGACTGATTGGGTCATGCCACATGTATCGAGCTTCTAGGCTCCAGTGTGAGCTGTGTTCTCACTCACACCTAGATACCGCACAAGACTTTTCAGTTGTCAGCAAGTCTTAGCAATAATCGAAAGCACATCTGCACGAATGAACTCTTCCAGACTCTTCAGGGACATCACGGTTACGCATCCGATCTCATCCAGACTCTCCCAGCAAGTAACTGACTGAGTGTAATAACTCGTCAAGGGCCTACCACGCACAGAAATATTTTTCATATCAACTAGTCTAGAGCAAAGGGTTAAACATAGGTTAGTTATTATCACACAAAATAGCACAAATACAACTATTAGAGTGTCATCCACCTTAAATGAGGAGCAAGACTACATAAAATATTGGACAAAACTCATCAGATTTCTGTCTCAAAGATCAAAGAATGAAGTTCATCGTCAAAAATTTGTCAATTATCTTTTGCATTGTAATATCTGCCATGACATACGTGCTACAATATGTAGACTCTTGATTGAAATGTGTATTCTCCAAATTACCGATACTTAACAGGTATTTATTTCTACTTATTATTCATAAGCATCCTTTATTGTAGACATTTTTTCAGTTTTTAAATATTACCATAGCATTCTTACCCACCACTCAATACAATTGTATGCATGACTTTTCCGATCATTGGGTTTCGGATGGCTTGCACTGCTGTGTTAGGAGAATTCTGTCTCACGAGTACAAAAATCTCGTACTCTTCATCAACTTTGCATTAACAGTTCCCCTTGGGCCAGCATGATACAAAAGAAACCTAACACCTATTTGACTGCCTCTATTACATACATTTTTTAAAATCTCTGAATAAAACAATTGCATTTATTGTAATTCTCATTTCATATATAGGTCTTAATTTTGCACTTCATCAATGTCTTTTTAATCAACTGTTCTCCCATGTGTTGATTGTCATAATTTGACATTCTCAGTCTAATAATTATTGAAAGCTTTGTTTGTAGCAGCTTGTTGCTAAACAATTCGTTGGTCATAATTTTGTTTGATTTCCTTTGTGTATACTGCTTGCAAGGAAAATCTATGTAAGCTGTGAGCTCTATGTAAGCATGACCATCACTTACCTAAGATCTTACTCAATCAACATTTCATGTCTCAAAATTTTCTCGTAACAGTTGTGGCTGAAAACAAGTGGCTTTCGTGCAGTAGGTGCTAGGGTATAATGGGTACAGGGATGTCAAACGGATGGTACGCAGCTTACACTGCAGCCTTCTCCCTCAGCATTGGGAGTATTTTCATTATAACGGAATGTTTCACATTTTGAATAGTTCAGAAATTTTGAAAAATGATGCTGTTAGATACTTTCAAAGTGAAGTGATGAGACCTCGGGACTCTGCAAGTCACTTCAAATTGAAACTGAAGAAGAAAAAGAAAATGTATGGGCATTAGGGACACACAACCTTTACTGATCCAGATCAGGCAATTTATTGTTTTCCTTCGTGCAAGATCAGTTAAAGGTGACTTGTACAGAATCAGTAGTTTTTGGAATCTTCAACTATCTTCATTAAATAGGAAAGCACTTCACATACAATATGTATATCATGCTCATTAAATGCAGCAAAAATTGTAGTTTTATTGAAAATGCATTTGAAATTTTAAGATTTGCCTCCATTAGAAGTCATCCTAGAAAACACTTAAGATTTTGTTACACTTCCACATTATATTTCTGTAACCTCAGGTTTGACAATCCTGAATTGAATGCCACAAAAATACTAACAATTGACAATTTTTTTACTTACAATTGTATTGCATTTAATGAGGAATGTGAAAAATTAAGGACCTTTTCAAGAAGTTTATTTTTCCCTATTGTGCAGAATTGTGTCACTTGGAATCAAGCCAATTTTATTTTATTTTTCAACAAAGAATAGACTATGTATGCATGTGTTCTGCTCTATATTATTTGTAGTGTCCATTGTTATGGTTGAAACAAATTGTTTTTTGCTTTTCTGATAGTATCATCCGTGCACTTCATTTATTTTTGTTTCATTCTGCTATTCAAAAGCAGGACAAGTGAGGGGTAGTGTCAAATAGCTAGGATGTGCTAGAAGAAAATAATCATTCTGTTAATTTGGATATGCTAATTGCAAAAAGTAAACTAAAACAACATTAACACTCTGCATTTTCCCATATGATAATACCATTGTTTTAGCGTTTTATAAAGCATAAATAAGAAACTGATTAAATGTACTACTTGTTGAGACTAGGATAACGGGAATGGGTACTGCAAAAAAGAAAAAATAGTGGTACCCACTTTCTCACATTATTAGTAATGGTAATGTAATCTTTTCATACTATTTGAACCTGAAAAAGTTTCAAACCCCCAAAAATATTTGTTCATTGCGAGATTTGAATTTGAGTGCATACATTCTGCGACCAATGCTCCTGTCAATGGACAGGAGCTGGAGCAATGGATAGTCATTCCTAGTTAGGGATACCAATCAGATCTGCACTATTTTGATGAAGTGCATTTTGCTCTCTTTGAGCACCAAATTCGAGAAAAAGTGAAAAAAACACAAAAATTTCCTAGTGTCTTTACGCAAAGCACTCCCAAAAATTAAAACATGCATTTCAAATTCAAGAAGTTGGCATATCACACTGATTGATTGGGGAATCTCCATTTTAGTGAGAATTCTTTGTATAATTGATTTTCAAACCCTTTTGTGGTATTGATGATATATAGTTTGCCTGTTCTCAATATACAAGAAAATAATACACAACTATAACAGGTGTCATCCAGAAAGGCAGACAATTCTCGGCCCATTCTGTGCATCTGGGGTCATCTGCTTTCCTTCAGCAAACCAAATTCATTTATGTTGTCTTGGATGTCCCCCGTTTCATTCACACTTTCTCCACCTGCACAACGCCCACCTTCCGAATTGACCTGCATTCTAGTGGTGTTTCAGAGAGATTTGCAGGTAATGTATAGGAACTCTCTCTCTCTAAGTGCTACATGTAGTATATGTGCCCTGACTTTCTCATACTAGTTAAAAATTTGAAAACTTTTCAGACTTGCTATCTATCTCTGCTATCTGTCTCTATCTCACAATACATTGTTTCTCAGTTTTTAGGTTCCCTAACTGACATATGGATTTAAACATATTATTCAGGAGTAAAATTTCATCCTATATGGCAATTTTAGTTGAAAAATTTGGAGCCGTTTTAAAGAAAATGTTTAAGTATTACTGATGTATTTGAAAACACACTTTTATTTCATTTTAAAAAATTAACAAAAGAATACAACTAAGTAGCATTTGTGTGATATTATACAGTGCATTTTGCACTGTCGATACAAAAAGTTCGCAAAACAAATTTGGACCTGTTTTTGAGAAAATGGCACAAGAGCATTTCTGAAAATGCGAAAGTTTGAGCTCACAGAAAACTTTTGAGTTTTTGAGAAACTTTATGAGACATAATTTGAAGCACAAAAAAAAAATGTGTCTTTTAAAAACTAAAAGAAACAAAAAAAAATAGAGCAACATGGCGTTTTTGCCATCTGGTGCAGTACATTTAGCACTACCAAAAGTTTAAAGAAAAAATTTGGAACAGTTTTTGATATTTTTAATAGTGTACATATTTCAAGCAATATTGTGTGAATACTACTAAAATTTTCAAAAATATGTACATGACATTAATGAATGAACCAATTTCATTTGAATGAAAACTCTCTATCTTCAATTTTGAAGTTGAAGGAAGATCTCAAAAAATTTGCAAAATTTTGTATTTTTCAATAATGCAGAGTTAATAGTGAAAATCAAACCTATGCGACCTTTGCAAGTATTAGACTCTATTCTTACAACATTTTAATTTTTAATTTGGAGCCAATTTTGAAAATATCCCAGGGGCTTGATGTAAAGAACCCCCAAAAATTAAAGAATGTTATTCAAAATCACAAAGCGAGAGAAGATGGGGAGTATTCAGTTTGGAATAAATCATACGCTTAGTTTAGGTGATACTATGTTGACGGACAGACAAGAAAGAAAGGAAACTCTCTTTTCCAGTATCAGGCGGCACCAAAATATATTTTTATGCCTCTAGAAATTGATTTTCCACAGCATACTTTCTACATATGTAGATAAATGTGAAAGTTAAAACTGGGTAGCGTCACTCCAAATTGCATTGTGCTGACCGTTCAAAATTTTTTGCATTGTTAGGGATACAAAATCATGGTGTCTGCCCAAATGTTGGCACTTTTGCCTGCAACGTTTCATAATTTAATAAGGAGTATTTGAACAAGTAAAGAAAAGGATACCAATTTTATGAAAATGTGCTCTTAGTTTTCTTTTGTATTATTCCTCTGTAACTAGTGATGCCAAGAAAAAAAGGTGGAAAAATGTAGATAATTTTGCATTTTGCAACATTGTGAATGAAATCAGTAACAGATTTTTGAGCTTCATTTTCCATATTATTTTATGTTTTCTTTTCTCTTTCTTTACCTTTTTCTCACAATGAACTCTTGTCCTTGAGGGGCAGTTCTTTCAATGACAAGCTCTGGCTGTTGTCAACTTGTGTATTGTTGGCTAAAAATCATTTGTTCTCTTGTCTGCTTCTGGGAGAGATGCCCACTAGTTCTGGGGTTTGCCTCTTAAATAATTTTCAGGAAAGGTCATGGCATTATTCTTTCAGTAGGAGGGGTAGACATTAAAGCTTCTGCAAGTGCCATTTTGAACTTAAATAAATCCTTAATTTTGTTCTTTGGAAAATGGTTTTCCTTGGAGTTCTCACAATATTGCATTCCACAATTCACCACTGCTAAATTCAGACAATGTCTGATGGTTCTCCATTATTTGATTGAATATATGTCCTCTCACATCTGCCAATTCTCCAGGTGACAGTTATAGGAATATGTGGTAATCCATCATCTGCTATCTGAGCCAACGTTGTCTGATTCATTCTGGTACCTGGTATCTTAGAGGTCACGTATTTCTGAATCATCAATGCCCAAAATACCAAGGATGAATATCGGCATCTATTTCAAGCTTAAAGTGGAGTGTAAATACATATTCGTAGTATTTTTTTTTGTGTTGAAGACCTGTAATATACAAATGTGTGTGCACATATTTGGAGGTCAGATATAGTTAAAAGTAATAAGGAATAATATAATTTGCTGTGTTAAAGAGAAAATATATGTAGTTTAAAAAATATTTATAATCCTAATTTAATGCAAGTTCGCACAAGAAAAAAATGTTGCAACAATTTTTAACAACCTACCACAATGTGTATTGTTCTGAATGCAAAGAAAGCATGCATGCATGGATTTAGGACTGTACCTACAGAATTGTGTTGGCGGGGTGTGAAAGGGATATACTGTATCAGATTGTGATAAAAAAAAGTGATGGTCAAGTCACTTCCACCAGCCTCGATACAATCCAGACTACAGGTTTATCTAGATTTTTTGCTATTTCAATAAAGTGCTAGAAACATGTGTTCCTCCACATCACATTCTTGTTTTTCAAAATGTCTCTCCAGTTGCAGCTTTGCCAATCCATGTTTGTTTTGTTCAAAAATAGCAATGTTGCATAATACAGTATCTTTTCTCTAGTCCAGACCACAAATAGCTGATGCTTTGTGCATTTTCAGGGCCATAATACACTAAATTCATCATGGCCACTTCCTCTACTCATATCTGTCCCTTTCCCACTCTGCAACTGAAATTGTGTTTTGGCTGAAAATTGGAAAGCCTTTGGTCATTGTTCCTGAGAACAAATTATAAAATAATTTAGCTGAAAATCTTGCAAATTAAAGAGAAAGAGAGAGCCTTGTTTTACTAGCACTCGTCCTTCTGCGTATTTAATCAGGTAATAAGTAAAATAAAAAATGTTTGGTCTGAAAAACTGAGAGAAATGTTTGAGTCAGGTGAGTTGAATTGGATGACCTCCAGTCTCTTCAAAACTGTCCATGAAGTGTAACGTGAGACTGTGGTGGTATCCTGCAACTCATGTATTCCCAAGAGGTTGCCCTGAGTGATGAAATACCAAGGACAGAAGAATTCATCAATACAACCCAACATTATCAATTCTGTACGTAATACACTTAGGTTACTGGAGAGTGAACTCACAGCATAATGTGTATGTCTCAACCAGATAGCTCTGAGTTCTGTACTATTCTACACAATTTCCAGACTAAGTAGTTCAAGCAGTGAATGATTGTTTATCCAGATTTACCTGAACTCACAATAGGTTCATGGATTAAACTCTCCATAAATTTAAGGTTTTTTATTTATTTATTTTTTTCAGGTGATGCTGTTAAGCAAGAAATGTTGATTAAAGATGAAGTCACATCCCAAGAGGAAATTGAAAACCCAAGTTCAGTAACTGATACAGAGCTAATGCAAGTTGCAGAATGTGATTCTACAGTTGTCAAGTCAGAGGATAATGATGTAGATACTCCAATTGAGGAGGAAACTGCAACCACCGTACCTGTTGTACCTAAAGTAGACACAACACATACAGAAGTTGCATGTTCGATAGATGGCAATGTTAAATTTGAAGATAAACCTCAAACAGCAATTGCCGGTCCTATTAGTGGTAAGATTAAAATTAATATTACCAAACCACTGCCTGTGCTTATCCGAGAGGCACAAAGTGAAGGAGATGCTGAAAGCTCAGCAGCTGAAGGTGATGCTGACGACACAGATGAAGCACCGCAACCTCCACCTCCACCACCTCAGAATGAAGGATCTGCTGCCGATGTTAAAGATATGGTAAAAGAGCCTACGTTAGAACAGGAATTCCCAGAGCCACCACCACCGGGGATAGAACCTGTCCGGCTAAAGCCGAGGCTAGTGGGTCGCAAACTCACAGAGATGCCTCCAGTCATGAAAGGAACTGAATTGTCTGGTCTGTGTTCAATAATGTAAACGTTGCCTTTTCAGCCTGTGAGTGAAGTGTTGAGTGTGTGGGTGCACATGAATTATTTATTTTAAACAAAGGGCCTTGATGTACATTTTATGCCAGTTGTTGATAAGGATTGTGATTGTTTGCCAGCTAGCTGATGAAGAAAAAGTGATAAGCAAAATTGTATTTTGCATTTATGAACTGATCTTTTCAGGATTAGTGATTATTGTATCATATGTGTAAAGGACCTCTTTTATTGTGAATATCTGTATATAATTGATTTTTTTGAAGAAAGAATATTTTGTTACATAAATAATGTTCATATCTTTATCCTTTTCCCCTCCCTCTGAGTTTTTTTCTTTCCTTTTTTATTTACACCAAAAGTACACTCAGCATCCCAAATTTGCATTGTTTGCATAGTTCTAGGGTGAAGGCAAAGCTTACTACCACTTCAGTTTGTAAAATGGTAAAAGATAATAAAATAAATTTCACTAAAAACGTTTGTTCATTTTTTTCACCTATTCCAAATTACAAATATTATGATTAATGAAAGAACTAGCCATTTTTATCACTTCTAGAGAATGCAATTATGAGGCCACCGAGGAAAAGGAATAGTATCTTTAATGTTGGCTATTCCTAGTAATAATTGTAGGAACCTTTCAAAACCCATTCCAAATCCAGATGTTGGTATATTTCCAAACTTTCTCAGTTCAAGATACCAATCAAGACCCTCCGACTGGCCAATTCGTTTCAATTTTTGTTCCAGGAGAATGTAGTCATTTTCCCTAACACTTCCTCCACATAATTCACCCACATGTGGAACCAGTAAATCTACAGCTGCCACCTGCAACAGAAAATTTGCAAATAGATTTTCATTATTATTGAAATTTTCACAAAGTGTCCTCATTATTCCAGTTTCTCAATTATTTAGGACTATATTAGAGCTCGGATATGTATGCAAATTTTAGTTTTTGTGCAAAATGTTTCTTGCCAGACAATCAAATGTCTGAATAAGGCCATAAAGAACTTTTGGGCCAAATATTATTTTGTGTATTACAGCAACTTTTGAAAAAAAATAAGGGGAGAACTCATTAATTTTGACCTTCTCAGAAGTGTTAATTATTGCTTATCTTCTGATTACAAAAACATTGAGAGTAATTGTGCATTTTATAGCACTCGCCAATTCAAAACTTCATGAAAATGCTAAATAAAAGTGCATTTTTCCTGTTTTCAAAATCTACTTTTGTACTTATTGACACTACATTCCATTTTCATTTAGCATTCTAGTTAACAAGATATTTGCTACTTCTTGAGCTATTGCAAAAGTATTATTTCCTTCTATGAAGCATCTGCAATTGGAAACTTTCAAGGACATATTCTGAGATTCAAATTTTCATGAATCCCAATGGAGCAAAACCAGATGCAGTATTTCTAAATTATCTTTCTTTTTTCTCTTCTAAAGCCAAATGCACTCACCATTAAAAAACAATGAGGATACTAGAATTATTTAAATCTTTTAAAAACAATATTCAAGAAGAATAGAAAAGAGGATGCAACATAACCAAGATAAACTCATAAACTGCTATTTTTGTTTGATGTTTACTTGATTTAAAAAAAAAAATAGAGATGTTCTGGAAAAAAATCATTGAAATTACTAATTAAACAGTTGTGAAAGAAATAGGTATGCCTCCATGCATTGAAGAATACTGGAATGAACTTCATTTTTCTAGCCAAATTAATAAGGGTATCTTTCTCAATGAATATTTGCTTGTGGACATTATCATGGAAGAATACCCAACAGATATTGTTAGTTCAATAAAGAAAAACAGTGATGGTGAAAAAGAAACCAAGATATGAAAACCTTCCAAAATTCAAATGTTAGCAGCTTTTGAGAAAATTCGGCGGGGTTTTCGAATGAGAGAAAATGTTCCAGATGAAGTGTTTCAGTGGGTGTGAACAGTATTTGCATCACAGAGTGCATCATATGTGCAACAAGAGAGTCAAAACATTTTTTCTGAAATTTCAGTTTAGTGATTTGGTCAGGTACATGTGCAATACTAATTTCATGTTACTATTCGTCAATATATGGTATAAATGATAAAAACTTAATTATTTACTTGTGAATTTTCTGTTTTACCCAAATTTGTTTAAACGCATTTGTTAAAATTCCATAATTATTTCTATTTATTGAATATTATAGAAGGAACAATCAGATTCAAATCATGAAGGTCCAGCTATATTTACTTTTTTTTTTTTTTTTGAGTAGTTACCATAGAAGACACATATCTTTGCCAAAAACCAATTAAATTCAATAATTACGGATTTAACCTCCTTAGACAAGACAAGTATCTTAAAGAGCTATCAAAAAATCATATTACTGTTTGCCTCGTCACTTGATATTCTTTTCTTCTGCACATGTACAGTGCATATTTTTCTATGTGACCTGCTGTATCCCTGTATAATTTTTGTTAATCACATATTATATGGTATCAGCATAACTCCTAAAATATATTTTTTATGCTAAATACAATGTGTAGTGTAATATAAGGTAATGTAGTAACCTTGCCAACTATCAAGATTATCACAAATTTTATTTAGTGCGATCGAGCCTAGTTTTAAATGTTCCAATATTTTCTACCTCCACACATTCATTTGATACCTTGTTCCAAGTATTAACTACTTGTAATAAAATGAGACTGGTTGTTATATCAATTGATTCTGGACTACTGCTAAGGTACTGTGTGTAGTACATATTTTTTTACTGTGGGAGGGGTCGGTGATGTTCCCTTGCTGGATGGCAAAATCCTGCACCGACTTGCCCATCAGCTTGTCGTTTTTTCCCAAACATTTATCTCCTACCAATGTGGTACCACCCTAGCTGGGAGCTCTCAGCTCCCAACTGGTCTTCCAAAAGAGGAATGAAAGCTTGAACATGGTCCTTGGCCCATTCATAAGTGGGTTAGTGGTTCTACTCCAGCATTCATCTGGTGTTGAACAGAGAACCGATGGAAAACTACCGATCAGAGTAGCCAACCATTAGAATTCTCCTCCAGACAGCGGCTGAATTCAATCTATTTATGTAGCAAGTGTCGAAAATCCTATCAGGACTCGAACCTTAGATCCTCCTGTTCAGAGGTACTGCAATGACATCAATTGATGCCCTGGACCACCTAAGCCAGTTAATTATATCGAGTTATAGTGAATGAAAAACCGCCACTCTCAACTCCTTGTTCTTGGAGCAGACACTGAAACCCATATATTGCATGTGAATTTATACCCCTGTTAACAGACCCCCCTCTCCCCAACCACCGACCAGCCCCGTAATAGAAATTTTTCCAATTTACCCCTTTAAAGACCACTTTCAGCAAACAACGTACGAATATTATAAACCCAATTTTCATTAGTAGAAATGGAAACTGGCTACTTAGACATCATTCGAGCTACAAGCCCTATGCCTCAGCTTCTTTCCCAAGGGAATTGGAGGGGAAAATTCCTGAAATCAAGTAACAAATCACAGCAGCAGTGTGACAGCAGATATGAAAGTTACCTGTTTAAATCTTTGAATTATCAGTCTTTCTTTCTGTACACTCCTAAAAGAACCTCAGGTAGGGTGAAATATCTAAGTCAGAAAAGTAATTGACTTGCCTCTTAACAGGAGTGGTTGTTTTTTTTTTTTGGGGGGGGGGGGGTAAAAATGTAAGGTTTTGAGTTTCTTAGATATAGTGTCACACACAAAACAAGGGGGAGAAGTTCATTTTCAGTAGAAGATTGGGAGAATTAAAACTGTGAGCAAGTGCTTTACTGAAACCAATGCGTTATCTGTTCTTACCATCCATTGGACTTGAGATGAATGTTACACAGACTCAAGGAAAAGCTGTACAGTTCAGAATGGCAATTACTAACAAAGGTGGACATATTCTGTTGGGACACAAATGTTAATAAATTTATTTTTACTAAATTGAGAAAAATTAATACTTTAATTGTTCTTCCCTACCTTCAATGTGTCTGGCATCAATTTCATGTAGAAAGGTTTTAATGCTTGAGGCCATTCCACAACAAAAACAGGAACCTTACCAAAATAATTCACTAAAAATAGTTCCTGTTCCTTGTTCAGTCCTTCTGTGACTTTAGGGCCTTCAAAATGCTGATTTATTATAGAGCATGCTTCATTAAAATTCAACACTTGAAAAGGTTTCTTAATTAAATTGTTAACATGTAATTTAGCCTCTTCATCTTGCAGCATTCTTATATCTCTTTCACACTCATTAGCAACTTCTGTAGTAATGTTTTTTATAAACTTTTCCATCATTTTAAGCAAATCATCCAAGTTATCCATGAAAGCAGCTTCAGCTTCAAGCATATAAAATTCTGAAAGATGGAGACGAGACCGAGAATTCTCGGCTCTGAACGTTGGGCCAAACGTATACACACTTCCAAGACCTCTGAAAAAAAATTAAATTCAGCTAATAAGTATGATCCAAATGACATGCATGATTTCAATGGATGATTAAAGTACCTTGCCATTGCTTCTAAATGCAACTGGCCAGATACAGTTAAAAATACTTTTTTATCAAAGTAAGCTTCTTCACATGATAACCCGTGTTTCATCATATCCTTTAAGTGAGTGTCATTTTCTGGTCTTGCTAAAAACACTTCACCAGCCCCTTCACAATCATTAGCTGTCAGGATAGGCGTATGAATATTAAGATATCCTTCATTGCTTAAATATTTATGTATTGATCTGCTAGCAGCACTTCGAATACGTAAAATGGAACTGAATGCACTTGTACGAGATCTAAGGTGCAAGAATTTGCGAATGTACTCGGGAGGATGAGACACTTTTCCAGCAAAAGGAAATCCTTCAGAGTGTATGCATGGGCCCAGAATCTTCAATTCATCAGCTCTCAATTCCAATTGCCCATTAACATTCTCTGTTGTCTTGCCAATAACTTCCACTGATGCACCAAAACTTAAATAATCAGGTTTGAGAGCCTTAGGCAATACAATTTGAAATTTATCAGGGCAGGAACCATCATTCACGTCTATAAATAAGTTGTCTTTCATTTTTCTAACAGTTTTTACCCATCCCTGCAACACAATTTTATTAAAAGATAAGTATTTCATGTTTAATTCTGAAAAGAAAAAAGAAAAGAATTCAACCACCTTTATAGATGTCTGGGTGCCCAATGGCCTAGTGGCTAATATATCTGCAATCCTAAGATTCTTATATTCACTAAATGTGGAAACATTTCTGACAAGTGGTTTTGGAAACCAAAAACATTTCAATGTGTGAGACATTTCGGATTTGCAATTAATACGCACTGGCGCAAGTTAAATTAGAGAGCTATAACTGACTGTCCTCAACACTGTTTACTGAAATTAACAATTAATCTAAGATGTTTCAAACATCTTCCAAAATCTGTCCCCTAATACCGTTGATCACGTTCGATAAGAGAAGTTCATTGAAAAAATTTCGATGAACATATTATCTCAATGTAATTACGTTTACTTTGATTTGAATAACAGCTCTACAACATTTTGTTAGATTATTATCACTACAATAACACTAAGACCGTAAGTGTGTGATACATTTCCATTTCCAACGTATGTTCCAAACTCCCTGCTTGCAAACCACCACCATAGGATGTGCATAAATATCGATATTTTCAAGTCGATTTATCAGAAAGGCGAACAGGAGGGAGTACAGTGTATAGAGTAGATATGGATAAGGGTAGGGAAATCTGCGGCTTGCGATCTGGATGCAACTCAATACGTATGGCTCTTGAGGTTTGAATAGTTGTTTTTTTCTGTTTGTGTGCGGGGGGAGGGTCAGCTTCAGGGGATGCCAATTTTGGTCGTCCGCGCCGCAGACCCCCTATGTCCACGGGGACACCACTCAAGGGCCTAGAGTTGTCGTTGATTGAACTATGATTATTATTTAACAATAATCTGCAATGCCCCCTCCAAAATGATCAGCTAGATCTGCCCCTGGTATCGTCTGCATTTTCTATTGCATGTGGTGAGTCATGTAATATTAAAGATGTAGCGCAAGTTACACTACAGCAGAGAGTATATACACTACAGTACCGGCAGCGTGTAAGCGACTCACAGTTCGACACGCTGTTGCCACGCATTCCTACGCACACGGGCACCACTTACGCGAGAGATAAGTGATATCTCAAAACATTATCATTTACCAACAGGCGATGACACGTCTTGATATCATGTTCATAACCTTCGCCACAACCGAAACTTGTCGCCTCCCAAACCGCGTTGAAAGTTTGATGTGTTAGCTCCGGGTGGCGTCGGGCCTATATGCAGTGCAGACGCAACTCTAATCACATTGTCGAGAGGTAATAAAACGTCGCCTTTTCGGCTTCGAAAGTTTCGCGAAAACGATACACAAATTCACGAACCTGACTTCTTTAACAATACTCCACATTTGCGCGATGTGTGGTTCGTGTCCCTCACAAAACTCTCAGCCTCGGACCAGTTTACTGAAGTACTCGGACGTCACACACCGAGTGGCCTGACACGCATCGGCAAAGGCACAATTCATTTGGCATTGATACTGCTGCTGACAGGGATCTGTGCGCTTCTCGAGCGATTCCATGTGAGTCACATGAGCGGCAACGCTGAACCCTCGTTGTGAGAAAGAAAACAAATTCTCGCAAGCTGATTTTTTAGAGCAGATCACATGACGTACCACAGCAAGTGGCGAGAGAACTGTCAGACGGTTATACGCTGCCGGTTCTGCAGAAGATAGCGCGGTATTTATCCGAAACATGTCTTCGTGAAGAATTATTAGCACTACGAGTACTATCCAGTAAGAGTCAAACTCATAGTGTAGGTACTGCTAGTTTGGAATACTTAACGACAAATGAAATCGTCCTAAATAAATTGGTTTCTGTTGCTACAGATGGAGCATCAAGTAGGGCGAGTAATATTCGCGCAACTTTTCTTGACCGATGACCTTGAACCCCCACCCTTGTGCAAGAAACAGTTGAAGGCAAAAGCTCGCAGCGGGCACTGATGACAACCTTCCAAGCGTTAAAACTTCGTTGGCGCGAAACAGAACCAATCAAAGCCAGTTGCTATTACAGTGCAGAACCTCTGTTCAGGCTTTTTGTCTAAATCAAAAGAAATGGCTGAGTCAGGTCCAGGTCCTTCAAGGGAGTCACCTAAAACTCCTGAAAAAGTTAAGAGGACATATCGTAGCGGCGAACGCAAAATGATTGAAAAAGTGGTTCATGCATGTGAAATGGAAAAGGGGAACAATGTTTTGTTGCATCCTCTAAGTCATGCTCTAGATCGGGCTTCTGCGTATACTGGAGCCAGTATTTCCACTATACGTAGAATAAAGTCAAAAAGAGCCAATGACCCTTCACAATCCCCCGAAACGCCCGGTAAAAAAAGGTAACATTCAAGGAAATCAATTTATCATACTCTCTGTAATTATATTTCTTACATACTATTTCCATATACTTTACACAGATCTTCAAATGAAAGGCTGATTTATAGTACTTTAAGACATTAAAAATGTTCGCCTTGTTACTTCCTCTTTAGACAGTCACAATTTATAAGAAGAAAGTATTACAATGAATGTATTACAATAAAAGTATTTCTCACTAGAGGCAAACAAAAGTCAAGAAATTAACCAGTCATGTATTAAAAAATGTGAGGAGCAATTTTAAATACAAATCTGACACAGAACATTTCTATTAAAGATGTACTGAGAGCAAAAATCAATTAAGCTAAAATGAAAAAGTTGCGAATGCTTAAAGTACAAATCTTAATAATCTATTATTTTCTGGAACTGAATATTACTTTACTACAATCAGTCAATGAATAATTGTTATTGAGTATTATTTTTATAATTATGGCATAATATAATATTAAAAAACAAAAATATTAATGTTTATTAATTTTTAATTTGAATTGAATCTCTTTAAATTGAATTGAATTTCCTTCCTCCATAATCAGTATTGCTATTTGGTATCCACTCATTAAAAACAATGATGGTTTAATTAAATAACATTTAATTATGATATAATCTAATGTTTTAACATTTCTTTATTTTTAATCCACTTTGCCTTATTGACTTCAAAATGATTTTAGTTTTTTTCTGATCAGCAAAATACAAACATCTGCATTTTGCTGGGCATTAAACTTGGTTGCATTATGACATAAAAATGAATTCCTTCTTCTTAATTCTGTCAACACTAATATTGTTTTTAAAAATCTAATTACTTATGATATTATAAATCAACCATTCATTCTAAAAATTTGGAAACAATTGTGAAAAGATGTAAAAGGAAAATATAGATATACTTCAATTATAATAAATTGGACACCTCTGTAATTATTAAACTAAGGCATCCTATCTTAAAATATATAAAATGGAATTTTGATGTAATTGCGTCATCATTTTTTGCTAATTTGAAATATTCCATAATATTTACATATTATTTAAGGGCTTATTCTTTTCTTTTTTATATTAGAACAAGAACAAGAGGTAAGGTTGCTGTTGATGATTTTGACAAGAGAGTTATTCGAGATACAATCCAGCATTTTTATTCAGTAGAAAAAGTTGTTCCATCAATAGACAAACTTCTACCTGTTCTGCGAGAAAAGATTAATTGGAAATGGGGGAAAAGCTCTCTTAGAAAAACATTGCACAGCATGGGTTTTTTTTGGAGAAGAGTTCAAAATAAGAGAACTTTGCTTCTGGAGAGAGCTGATATTGTGGATTGGCGAACTCGTTTCATTGTACAAATGAAACATTTCCGAGAGAATGGGAGAGAAATTTTTTACCTAGATGAATCATGGATCGACAGCAATCTTACTGTGAGAAAATGCTGGCAAAGGAAAGACGTTATTGGTGTCACTGATTGGGGAAGTACATCTAAAAGATTTATTGTTGCCAGTATAGGTTCCAAAAATGGATTCATTGAGGAGGCTCAATTAATATTTAAAGCCAAATCAACAACAGGGGATTATCATGGTCAGATGAACTCAGAAAATTTTGAAAGATGGTTTTGTACAAAAATACTTGACAATCTGCCTCCTGAATCAGTAATAGTGCTGGACAATGCATCGTATCACAGCAGACAGGTAGACAAAACCCCATGCAGATATGACACCAAAATAACCATGGTTCAATGGTTAGAAAATAAGGGCATTTCATGTGATATGTCCATGAGAAAAGAAGCACTATTTAAAAAAATTAAGGAAAATAAGCCTGCTCATAAGACATATGTTGTAGATGAAATTGCAGCAAAAAAAGGCCACACAGTAATTCGTCTGCCCCCATATCATTGTGATTTGAACCCCATAGAACTTGCATGGGCTAAAATCAAAAGATATGTCAGAGAGCAGAACATTTCAGGAGATATGTCGGCAGAAAATTTGCTTAAGCTAACTAAATCAGCTTTTGCACAAGTATCACCATCAGACTGGGAAGGTTATTGTAGACATGTGCAAAACCTTGAGGTGGAATATTGGACCAATGATGGCATTTTAGAAATGTCGATTGATGACATTATTATTAACACCTCCTCACGGTCCAGTGATGAGAGTGAAGATTTGCATTCATCAGAAAACTCTGATTCTGATTAATTTGACCATTACCCGATTACGACACCAAACCCGGACTTGACATTAAAAACCTCGATTATGACTAACTTGCTCTCAAAAGGTAGGGTGGTTGGGAGGGCAAGTGGGGAACTCGATGTGTAGACACCTCCACGTGGTGAGTTCTGGGTAATTTCGACAAAAATACTTGTCAAAATTAGCGAAGATCTACACTATCTGACTGCTTAAATACATTTTCATTCATCTAGTGTCCCTGCTGTTGCTTTCCCAGGGCGATGACCTCGCCGCACAAGATGCAGGTTTGACTTTCATTTCACAGACGTTGGCATTACTTAAAATACTCTAGTGGCCGACTTCGTAACTAATATCCCCACTCCTCCCAAAATCGTCAATCCATCGGTCAAGAAAAGTTGCGCGAATATTAACATCGAAGGTTTTGTTTCACTCTTCGAAAAAAACAAGATGTGTCACAACGTACTTTTGGTCGCCCCCGCGTGATTCATCATGAAGCATTTTGCGCATAGACATTTTTAAAAGAGTTGTATGTGTGATGAATTTAATTACTAAGATACTAAACCGAATAATGACAAAAGGTATTTCTCACAGTGAGTTTTCTGGTTTATTGGAGGAAATAAATAGCCGATATTCTGATCTTTTGCATAACAAAGTGCGTTCACTGTCCAGAGGCTCTGTACTGAAACGTTTCGCTTCGTGCCTCGAACATATCGAGACATTCCTACTTCAAACTTGTGGTGCTATAACAGCACGTACTTTCTCGCGATATTTATAATGGCAATGTAATATTATTATGCAATTTCTGTCTTACACTTCAACTACTATTTGAAAAATTCTTAAACAAATGAAGCGTGAAAAACACATTTTTAATTCAAACGATTGAACGAAAACAGCTTTCTGCTATTGAATTCAGTGTCTTCACATTCAACATAAATGTATCAACTATGCGCGATGTTTATTTTAGCGGTAAATAAAATTATTAGTTTATATTAACGGGAACGAACGGTGGCCATCATTATCGCCTTTTGTTATCTGTGCGTTTGGCCTACGTTTTTGGGGGTCCCCCTATCCTACTTTCACCCCCATCCACCCCCAATTTAAAGACAAGTTTTATTTAAAAAACTAAACATCTCATCTCTGAGTGACATTCTCGCATCAATCAGCAACATTCCCTATTACAAATATTATCCAATGATACGCGACACGTCACTCCATTATGACTATATTTTGCGTATACGTCGTTTTTATAAGGTTTTTATTTTATTTTTTGAAAACAATTAGAATGTTTTTGTGTAAAATATGTTTTTTAACTATCGGGGGCCTTTGAAAATTTGGGACTCCGAACCCGGGCCCATCGAGCCCGTGCGTTAACACGTTGCAACAAGAAACAATGTCCGCGAATTCTCAGGGGATACACATATAGCAAATTAGCATTTTGATACCGGTAGCAAGAAAATGAAAATGATTAGAAAAGTAGAATAATTGAATATAATATATTCATCAAAACTACTCGTTTTTACACGCATTACTCGTTATTTTCACATCTTATTATGCAATGGGAAATTTTCTATTCATTTTCATATTTAACTCAATTAAAAGACGCAATTGAAAATAGATTATATGATTAAATAATATTAAACGTTATCTTTCTTTTCAAGATTTGAATGACACAGTTTATTAAGCAGTTCACAAGTCGCATCACCAACGTTGCTTAGAGAGAACGCCTTCTTAGTCCTGTCATCACTGATATTATAGCATAAAATTTTGCTCCAACCTGTAGCTGTAGGTATTCCAAAGCTCTTTGTACGCTTCAAAATTTTTAAACGGTGACAGGTTACTACGTTGTGTGTTCTCCAACATCTGCTGCTATAGTAGTGCGGCTGTCACTTGCTTCTGAAGAGCACGTATTCGCTACGCTAATTGCTCCCCCAACGCCAACCTGCAACTTTTCTACACTGCTAATTTCATGTAATGTACCTATTACCACATCGCCAATTGTTGTGTACAGGGCTACTACACAATCCAACCATGCACTCCAACAACAATTACATTTATTTCACAATGGAGGGGCTCAGCGCCAGAAATAATCCACACACATACAAAAAAAATTGCTTTTGAGGCATTTGAACAGATCATGCCATTTGTTAATGAGTACTAAAATCTTGTGTGAGTGAGTTATATCACCTACCATCTATAGGCAGTTATAAAAAACCTCACTTTGTAAGTTGGTAAGACTCTTAGTGTCAGTGGTCGCTATCCCACATCTAAACAATACAATATTTAACCTATATTATGGCATATTTTGGTTTGATCTGTATGATGATATTGAGCATTATTTTCTTGTACCAGGACACACATTCTTACCTAGTGGCAGAGACTTAATTGCAGTAGATAAATAAATAAGACGCGCAATTCATATTTACACACCAGACCAGGAAGCACACATTGCATAGTCATTTCGTGTTGTGGAAGTAAAGGAAGACTTTAAGGATTGTCAGACCATGAACCAAATAGTAATAAAAAAAAGGGAAAATATAATGGTAATAGAGTAAACTTTTAGATCAGGAAAGTTTCTGCAGTCAAAGTAACTAAAGGATCAACTGCATTATTCTACAAGAATACCACATCGGAGCTGGAAGAATGGAAAGAAGTGGAATTGTTCAAGAAGATGCCCGGAAGATCTAAATATCAAAGAGATCCTTCAGCTGTATCCTCTTATATTACTACATTCATGGCTGGGCTACCTTCCTTGCTTCCTGCAGGAAGGGACATTGCTGCACGGAAACTACGAGATCTACAGTTCATGAGAGCTGTCATCTCACCACTTTACCAATAGTTTTATGATTATTTAACTTCATCGCACAGTGTACATTCCAGTGAATATGTTGACGAAATATACAAGGTGGTTCAAATATGACCGGGACTGATTTTTTTTCAAATACCCCGACATACGCATTAACTGCGCCGCCTGGAGAGAATCTAGCCACAACCCCCCACCTCCCTCCTTTGCAGGTTAGAACCTGTTCAGTCGCGTCTGGGTCTTGCTAGAACGATGAGTGAACAAAAGGTGCCGCGGTGCGTGGAACAACGCATTATCATCAAATTTCTCGTTGGAGAAAACGTTCAACCGTCGGAAATTTTGCAGAGACTCAAAAAACAGTACAGGGAAGAGTGCCTCTCACGGACCCGTGTGTTTGAATGGTGTAAGTGTTTCAGAGAGGGACGAGAGCGCGTTGAGAATGAACCTCATAATCGTCGGCCGCGAACATCCATAACCCCAACAAACATTGATCGTGTTAATGCGGTTATTTGTGAGAACAGGCGCATCACTATCAAAGAAGTTGCATCAGTAATTGGCATCAGTGTGGGTAGTGTAGAAGACATGATAAAAAAACACCTAAAATATAGAAAAGTGAATGCTAGGTGGGTTCCACGCACTTTGACGGACGAGAACAAATTGATGCGCATGCAAGCTGCCAGTGTTCTTCTAATGCGGTTTGAAAATGAAGGAGATGCATTTTTGAAGTCCATTGTAACCACTGATGAAACGTGGGATCACTATTTTATTCCTGAGTCCCAGCAGGCATCTCGTGAATGGCGACACGCCTCTTCTCCAAAACCCAAGAGAGCGCGGAAGATCCGTTCGGCGGGAAAAGTGATGGCAACATTTTTTTGGGACTGGATGGGTGTTATCCATGTAGACTTTCTTACAGAAGCTAACACCATCAATGCAGCTTATTATTCAGCACTTTTGGAAACAGAAATCAAAGAAAAGATCCGATCCAAACGGAAGAGAGGTGGGAAACGGGTAGCATTCCTTCAAGACAATGCACGGCCTCATACTGCTAAAACAACCATGGCAACCATCAGCAAATTGAAGTGGGACCTTCTACCACATCCGCCGTACAGCCCAGATTTGGCCCCAAGTGATTTTTACCTTTTTGGACAGCTTAAATCACATTTGCAAGGCATGCGATTTGCGGATAATGACGCAATCATCCACAGTGTTCGGGAGTGGATACGCCGACAACCAAAAGACTTTTATGAAAAGGGCATTAGGATGCTCCCAGGACGTTGGAAAAAATGTATAGAATCTGGAGGGGAGTACTTTGAAGAATGACATGTACAAATAATTTTTTGCTAATAAAGTATTTCGTAAAAAAAATCAGTCCCGGTCATATTTGAACCACCTTGTATTATTGGACACAGTGTTTGTAGTTTAATAACCGTTCATACACTTCAATTACAGTGCTTTGAAATTATTCATTAGTTATACTGATGTACTTTCTAAAAGCAGGTTTTTGTTGAGAAAAGTAAATAGATAAATATTTTTCAATTTCTAACATTTTCTATTAATATGCAATATACGGAAGACACTTTCAATTAAAAAAAGTAGAGTAACAATATAACATTTTTGAGAAAATCAAGTCTTGTAAAATCTTTTTCCCCGTCAGATTGCATCAAATGTGGGTTAGCCCCTCTGGCACCAAGCCGATTCGTATCATTGCCGAGACGTCATTGCCGAGACGCCGAGTAATGCCCGTATAAAAGTGATCGCTACTCTACACTCGTTCACGGTCGCCTTCGTAGCGCTAGAAAGTCGTCCGATTAGCGAGGGGTCGAGGCGACCTCTCCGATCTTCAGCGCCGGTGAGGCGCGCCGGGCTCCGTTTTGCTAGTTCCTCCAGGCAGAGGTGTGTCACTACCCCTGTGCGTCTGCCGACTGGCGCCGCTGCCTTCCACCGTAACGTCAGCGTTGGTGTCTGCTGACTCCACCGGAAACCTTCCCGCTTCTGGCGGGGAATCACCCCGCATCATGGAGAAACACCACAGATAGTACTATTAAACCATTTAAATTTAAATATTGTTGACCAAAAATGTTGAACAAAATTGCTGAGAATGTTATGATTGTGAAAATGCCAAGAAGATTGTATACAATTTTTAATTTCTGTATTTGTTCGCATGACGCTTCATGCTACTGTAAGAAAATGGAACAAAACTTTGAATTCTACTTAATAAAAAAATACTGGAGAGGATGGGCTCTGTCCCCATCCTCCGTGAAGAGAAAATTCCAACTACACTTTCAGTTCAATAATTTTAATTCATTTGGGAGATTAATGTGGCTCTGGAGACTGAGTGACTGCCGGGAAAAGGTATCTTTAAGGCCTGTGTCACACAAGCACTGTGTTGACTCGCGTCATCTAACGCTAATGACGTCAGCTGTGACGATGGCTGCGCACACGAGTCACTTAACGCGCGTCGTTGATTAACACTGCATTCTATGAATAACCGCACACGAGCGCTCTTGACGACGTGTGTTGCCAACGCGCGTCGCGAGCCCGCGTTATCTTGACTTACGTTGTAGTTTGAGCGTCTTGCTTGAGCAGTGGGCATGCAACGCATGTCGCCAAGAGCGCCGTTGTGTCGTTTCGAAGATGTGTTAATCTTCGATGCGCGTTAAAGGACTCGTGTTGGCAGGCATCGACGTGCGTCGACGTTATCAGCGAATGTGACGCGCGTCAACCCAACGCTCGTGTGACAGGCCTAAGACGGAGGAGCAGGGTAACTTCTTCCATCACCTTGGGATTCTGAAATGTACTAAAGATAGAATTATAGGCATAATTATATAAATTTTCCCCACTAATTAATTATTAGTATTATTTATCATTTGGAGTTTGTTGTGTATGTACATGTAATTGTTAATTTATAATATATGATTTAAATTCTGCAAAAAATGTTCATTGTATATGTTCTTCCTCCCTGTAATCTCCTTTCCAGTTTGTAAACTCTTGTAAGAAAGCAATACAGAAAATATTGAAAGGGGGGATTTGGATAGAATGTTCAAATCTCCCGCCTCATTGCTTAGTTTCGTCTTGTGACGGTGACTGCGCTACGGTAGTTTTCATTTGACAATTTGGCCCATAACCGTTATAAGACGCTATTGGTCAGCAATGATAGGGAATGATTGCAGCAGAATGGCAAATGGTGGCAAAATACTCTGAGTGGCAGAGAGTATAGAATGTTACGTGTGAGTGTGTGTTATTGAATCTGAGGTCCAGGGGACTCCGTCCTCAGTGAGGAGTGAATGAGATAGTGTCCTGAGTTCCAAATTCACCAGCATCACCAGGTTGTGGCCGTTAAGACTGTGCCTTCTATCCCTTAATCTGTAGTGATATATTCTTTTGGTGATTGTCGTTTTATGTGCAATCTCGATTTTTAATGTGCGTTTCAAATTAAGAGGTGAAGTTTGTGTTTTGATTGTAATTTTGTTAAACTTAATGATTTGTGGACATCATAACCAGTCATAACTTTGTGGGATACCACACGAAGTCGCGAATAGTACTTCATAACCCAATTTTAATTAGAATTTCCGTGCGCGACGATGTCAGGACATGCTTTAGCTTCGTTAACTGCTACTTATACTGACTCAGAAGGAGAAGATGACGCTTTGGAAGAACAGAATGATAAGTCTCCAGGGGAAGAAAACAGTGCTCATTCTTCTCATTCCAATACTGGTATAGTTACACCTCCAGTTTCTAGAACAGATGTTCGCGTTACAGTGCCTGTTACTGCTACTGCGACGGCTCGACTTGTATCATATCACGATGATACAATCGTGTCAGACGATGAGGGTAATATCGCCGACTTGAATGAACCCGAACGGCGGAAGTCCATTACGATAGAGCCCGAGCCAGAACCAGTTGTCGATGGCATACGCCTTTTTCCAGAACCACAGGGAAGATGCTCTAATGAACTTCAAGAGAAAATTAATCGTTTGCATGAGAAAATGCAGACCAGTGGGTTGGATATGAATCACGTTATACAGCATAAAAAGGATTTTCGCAATCCAAGTATTTATGAAAAGTTGATTCAGTTTTGTAGTATTAACGAACTTGGAACTAATTATCCTGCTCATGTTTATGACCCATTGCGCTGGGGGAAGGAATCATATTATGAAGAATTAGCCAAAGTTCAAAAAGCAGAAATGGATAAACATGAGAGGGGAAAGAAAGGTGAAGAGCGTAAGGAAAAGACTAAAGTTGAATTTGTTTCTGGAACGGCCAAGCGGCCTGGTAGTGGCTCTGGTGCAGAAGATGAAGCAAAACGTCGAAAATCAAAGTGGGATCAAGTTGGAACAGTGATAGGTAGCAGTTTAGTTGCAGCACAACAGAACATTCTTAAGCCAGTAGGTCTTGTGCAGCAACCTTCTCTTACAACAAGTGCAACTGGCACCAAGAGTACTGTAATATCAGCTTTTGGTTCCCTTCCCCGCAAACCTCGCCTGTGAGTTTGTGATCAAGGTCCTATACAAATCACCCTTAAAATTTTAGAACTTAGAATATTAATGTTATTGAAAATTAATATTTAGTTAGTCATGTAATCGTGTATCAAAATAAATGTGCTACTAGTTGTAGCAGAATTTCTCAACTAAGCAGAATAGATGTGTCCTCTAAAAACTATAAACTCAGAAATCTTGTCATGTTGTGAATGAATTTTGTCATTACTTTATGATTATTGCACTTTATATTAAATATAAAGCTTAAAAAAATTTCAGAAGTAATGTTAAAATAGTCTCTAAAGAAGTTTAAAGTTCATTGCAAAAGGTTGCTCCAGTTCCCAAACTATGAAGATATGGAAGGGTTATTGCTAGAAAAGGGACTCAACTATTTTATCAATAAAATAAATATAGCAATTTTTCTGGCAAATTTGGTCCTGATGAATAGTGATGTGGGCAAAGGTTTTGTGAATAACCAACCTCCAAAGCAAATTCAGTAGTCCGTATTGGAATAGTTTCACTGTGGAGTTGACATACTTCTCACAGTGCTGCAGCATGTTACCGTCAGTCCTAAAGCAAAATCTTATAATTGTTAAACAGCTGAGAAGCTGGTTAATTTTCATATTTTGCTTACAAATTTAGAATGTTGAGAACCAATGAAATTATATGAAAATTGACAATCTCCTTTTCCATGAGAAATGTCACAAGTTTTGAAGTTTATGAAAACACCTCTCTTAATGGTCTGGCTTCACATTAGCAAGTGATTGCAGTAGCCGTTTGCAGTACTCTATATGCTGAAATGCTTACACTAGAGGTGCAGAGGTACACTAGAGGTGCACAAATTGCTCTGATGTTGCACATTTGTTAGCTTAATTAAGTGACAGGTGTATTTTGTGGGGCTGACAGTTACATAGCATCGGTGTTGTGAATAGTATCACAGTTCTAAGTTTGTCAACAGTTTGATACTTTACTATGAAAGCATTAATGTAATTTCATCTTATTAACCTATATTATTATAAGGGCCTGGACTCATAGATTTTAACTTATTTTTTACTTCGTTATGTAATCATTTTAATATACATAATCATTTCAATCTTTTGAGCCAAAAGCATGAATCCTGTAGATCGTAAAGAGAGCTAACATGAGTTGATCCTAAAAGAGGCTAAATCCTAAATTTAATAAAGATGTATGTGTTTGCAATAGCGTATTAGTTAGGGTTGTGTCACACAAGTGTTGTGTTGATGCACATTTAAGCAACACTTAGATTAACACTGTATCTTATGTGAAACAGCCAAAGTGCTAGTGTGCTATTTTGCGTAATATTTTAAATTCATTCTATGACTTGCATCAACGAAATGCTCATGGGCAGGGGTCCTTAATTGCGTATAAGTTATGTGAATCCTATTTGGCTGCATTTCACATGCTTAAATTTGATTTTTGAAAGAATCCTTGGCGTGATATTTTGGGACACGGCATCTCAAAATGATTTTGTTTGAATGCGAAGGAAATGTTTGTTTAAATATGATCTTTTTAATTTTATGTGATTTTTAAGAAAATTTGAACTAATTTCAGAAGTGAAAAATTTAAATAAAAATATAGTAATTTAAATTGTGATTTATTGCAAATATTGTACAGCCTGACACTATCACTTTTAGGAAAAATTATAAGTACCTAAATGGGAAAAGTCATGTTAAAAAGCCTAAAATGACGTTTACAAACTCCTAAAAATCCAAGGCCCTATTGCTATTATTGTTATTATTATTATTATTATTATTATTATTATTATTATTATTATTATTAGTTTCCTAACTGTTAAGAGAATTGAGTTTTGAAGTTTTCTATCTGCCTCTCTGAGAGAGGTGGCAAAAACCTCCGATTTTGCACAGTAC
The DNA here is from genome assembly GCA_038098605.1 of Gryllus longicercus. Lineage (NCBI taxonomy): Eukaryota > Metazoa > Arthropoda > Insecta > Orthoptera > Gryllidae > Gryllus > Gryllus longicercus. Next base: position 90,307 of record JAZDUA010000065.1, read on the forward strand.
TGCATTGCTTATTGAGCAATTTCTGTAATCATTTGATGTTGCCTCTTAGAGGACTGTTGCTATCATTTTGATGCATTGTAGCAGGTCCTTGATGGACCATCTTGTGAACATTATTTTATCATTTATTATGAAACAAAATACTGTAGACAGTCTGTATAAGTGTTCTACAGATTTTTTTTTACAATTTCTTATTTTTTACGTATTTAAATCACAAAATAAAATTACGGAAAAATGCTATTCATAATTTATCTTTGCCACTGCTTGTCTGCTATGTCAGAAAATTTTTCAAATGCTGCCCTATGCAATGTCAAACTTGCCAGCATCCACTACATAATAGAAACACATTTAATCTCGTCTATTGCTGGGACAACTTCTGGGAACAGTTCACATACTTGAAAAATGCTGAGTAAATAAGTTTCCTGCACGTGCTGCAGCTTATTAAAGAAATTCATGAAGGCATTTACTCTCAATTTCACTGGTGCAAGCAAATTGTTAAGTAATTCTTTTTGCAGTGTAAAACCAGTGTTATAAATTAAATGTTTCAGTAATAAAATTAGATGAATTGTCAGTTATATCACAATTATGTTTTATGTTCACCAAATTCTGGAATATGTTGAAGAAAAAAATTGGAGAATTTATGGGGTGAAATTCGTTCTGGGAGTGCAGTAACAAAGCTCTTGTATTATGTACAAACATACACATTTATTTCAAAATAAAATTAACAACATACTTAATATTATTATTTATACACATCCCTCCCATTATTCAGCACATTGCTCTATAGATAGTATGTCTACTTCTTACAGGCAACTTCAAAAAAGTTAATAATACAGGGGAATGTACATGAACACACACAAACAAAATTCTAGAAGCAGAACCCCACCCACAACCGGGACGTTCTTCTTTTTATAAACTTACTGTAAAGGTACTAATTGCAAGAGAACAACATCAAATAGCTCCATATATACATTCATAAAGTAAAATTTGCACTGCGATTTGATCTTTCATTGTGTATAAAAAATTGAAAGTAACAAAACAAGAAAATTGTAAAATGCTCCTTATATACCAATAGGACGTTGTGGAAGACACAAATTGTAAAATGCACCTTTCTTCCAAAAATGTATGCCTTTCCAGCCACACCAGCCTTTATTTTGCACTACAGTTAAATCTTCTCCTCCAGTGTAATGTGGATCGAGGATCAGAAATTTCAGATCACCTGAATCACGGTTGAAATCGACCCCAAGAATAGTATGAGCCAGAACTCCCCCACCTGTGAACAAATATCTGTGTACAAGCATATCCATTGCTTTATTTTCAACACGTTTTCAGTGATTTAACATTGTATTTTGAACACTGAGAAATTTCAGCTGTTCAGACAAAATGAACTTTAAAATTTTATTTCATGAATATCTATGTTTGTACTAAGAAATTGTCTCTACTAAAAAAGAAAACAATTTCAATATTATTTACGTTCTTGTTCTCATAAAATAACTTTTTTATTCATTAATTTATTATTAATTTTATGTTCTTAAGGTTATTATTTTACATTGTTTTATTTACAATCATTTTTTCTTCTTAAATATCAAGATTTTCTGTTTTTCATTGTCAGGGTATTAGAAGCGAACACTCACCGATCATGATGGGAGTTCCCTGAGTGCGGAAGTGCATGGCCAGCTCACCACCTCGCAAACCCAACTCCTCGCCTGAGCTTACACTGATGATGCGAGAAGTGATGCCCAGCATGGCCTCCAAGCAGTAGCTGACTTCTGTGGATCCAATCCATTGGGAAGACCCAATGAAGGAGGGAGGCTTGTCCCCAAGCTTGACAAGGCACTCTTGGATTTCATGGTGTGAGGGTGGGTCCCTTGCTGTGTATCCTTGCCACCTAACAACCAAAACAACATTCTAGAAACTGATTTAAAGTTTAAGTATCCTGTCTGTGTTCTGTATGGTTTACATTCTACATTAAATAAAATATAAATTAAAATTTTAGAAAAACTCAAATTTTTTTACGCTTGTTATATATATCAAATATAGTAGTCTGAAAAATGCATGTATTACTTAGAAACAAGTCTCTGTGTTTGGAAGTAAGAAGAAATAATTTATGTTATACTTTAATTGTTCAAATAAACATAGAGCTTTCTTAGTCAATGAGAATAATGTAATATCTCACCTAAACCAGGACACAATTGTCTGAAGAGAGCGATACGCACAACCCCATCCATCATCATCAATACGATCTTGCATATAATGATGGTAACTGTAAAGCCCTTGTACAACAGAGACTTCACCACCTTTAACTAAGAATGAATGGTTTAATTACTTTTGTACAGCATTCAACACGAGTGTACAATGACAAAAACTTTATTTTCTGTAAAATCATTTCTATATTTTGAAAACTCTTATGTCTCACCTCCAGATGATCCCAAACCTTCATGCGGATTTACCAGCAACTTATTTGATTGTTCAGACCGGAAAACATATGCATTACCTTTCCGGAAGAAGGGTCGATCTTGGGGGAGGCCAAACTCCATATGTAAAGCTTTCCGATACGAAACTAAAATAAAAATAAATTAAAAGTTTAATGCAGTAATGTTCCAGTTTTAAGGACTTCAACAAATTTTTAATTACACATTTCCAGAAGGAGAATAACCATTTACCCCCTTTTTTACCATGATTCCCATTTGGGGATTAAGTTTTATACTCAGTACTTTTTACAAGAAGGTTATTTATAGCAGTAGTTACTTGTGTTCCATGGTTAGATGAATGGTTGATAAGCAGAAACAGGTAACTCAGATTACATTTGTTTTCTCTGAGCATTTGTAATATGTCTATGAATGCAGCGTGAATGTGAGACAAAATATTTAAGGAAATTGGAATATTTATTTCCAGAGAACTGTTCATTTGATGCACTTGTAAGTAATAGTACTTCACTTTGATATATTTGAGATTATTACTGAATTACAAGCATGTTATTTTGTCTATTACGAATTTAAAAAAATATTTTTATTGATAGCCATTTGGGGATTGTGGCTGATGCTATGTATATTTTTTTTGTTAGACATTCTGGCATCATGTGTTTTTCTTTCTTAGCAATGGGTTCCATGCGATATTATTTGCTTTATCAATTGGATGAGGTTGTTGACAACCCTGATTTCTTCGGAGACAGTGACAGTGATTGTGACGGTATTAATATCTTAGAACTTCCACCTGACTACATAGGTGTCATTACTGATTAAAATATTTTAGGACATCGGTAGAGGGAGTCTGGCTGATGGATGTGCGTACTGTAGGACTCCATGTACAATGTCTGGCCTAACGTCACAAATAGTCTTTATTGCGTTATGTTTCATTAACAAAACTATGATATTCTAAAATATGTTCTATTTTTGTTCATGGCATCCGCCATGATCCCCAATTGGGGATTGACTAACCAAATCCAAATTTTGGACAATAGACAAGCTCATAAAATAAATACGACAAAGATACAAGCTTTTTTTTGGTGTAAATGACAATATTTAAGTGGAAATAACAAAAATAAAAATGTAGGTAAAGGGTTAATTATACATTCTTTTCAAAACTTATTCTTAGATTAGTTAATTTTTACAGTATTTGAGAAATGAAAGGTCTTTTGTCTTTTCCTGGTAGCACTGTTGAAGCGTCAAGCATTTTCATCACCAAGTACTAGTATTTATGTATTTAAAGTAAGTTTCAAGTTGTATTTTTAACCACACTTACCTATGTTGTTTTTTGTTACTTAGCAATCAATAGTTCTTTTTTGTTCGTAACTTCTATCCTGCATTAACACGTGAAGTACCAAATTTTGAAAATGCACAAAAATTGTTTCTGTGTCAAGTTTTGTTCTAGAAATGTGTCTGGTATATTATTTCTTTGGAAGAAAAACCATAAAAAGCAAGACATATTTTGTACAAATACAATAAAACTGATCAATAAAAGAGGATCATGGTACTGGGTATGTAAAAGAAGAAAACACTTGAAACAAAAAAATGCAATTCAGAATTTATTCGAGTTATTATTCAAACTTCCTTTTAATACACTTGATATGTCAGGTGACATTACATTTCTCACATTCTTTTTTTGCAATGCTCCCCTTTTACTTTTCCCCAAGAAAGTTATGTATTGGTATGCGAGATAAAATTTTCAGCAGAATAACTTAATTACAGGATCCTGGTAACGAAAAAGAGCAGGATAAATTCAGTAGCTAAATTTAGGGGGGAAAATCCTTAATCACATGGTCTATTCAGTATCCATGTTTTGTGGGTCCTTGATACCAAATCATTGTATGACTGCAAAATGTCTATCTGTCCATCTAAATAACGCTAGCAGCTAAACTGTTGTGCCGATTTTCTCCAAAATTGATCTGGCTGATGGCCCCTTGAATTTGAACTCATGAAAGATTCTGGTCTTAAATTTGATCACATTTTTACATGAAGTCCCTGGATCATTTTCCAAATTTTCAAAAAAATTGCTCAATTGCTTTTGATTAAATTTTGTTGTTGGATAGTGTGAATGGCATTGAAGAGAGTGATGCAGGTATCATGTTCATTGAAAATCTTAATTTTTTGAAAAATCACGATGTTCAAAATTTTTTCAGAGCCTTCCTACTACTAAAAGATTAAAGATAAAGAATTCTCTCTCAATGAAATCTGTTCTTTAAAGATAGATTTTGAAGTATCATCATACATATTTTTTCAAATATTTGAGTCCTTTTCACGTAATTTTGTTTGAAAAAAAAAGGGGGGGGGGGAGAAAGTACATGCTGTTTAGCACCATTAGTTTTACTAAACAGACATGGTATGGTTTACATTTTCTCAAGCTACTGATTGTTATACGTATTGGGAAGTTAAGGAAGTGCAGTCTGGCTTTTTATTAGAAGGAGCAATGTCACTGGTTAAGTTTTACACTAGTGCCATATATATTGATTAGCAATGTCTACATAGATTAAATTGATAAGAAAGAAATGCAATTCTCTCCTCATATTGGATTTTCCATATAGACCTATTTCTTCTCTCCCAGCTGAATCTAATGTGTGTGCGCGTGCATGTGTGTGGTTGAAGAGTTGTCTTGTGATCTTTCTCTTTCTTTAACATTCTGTTCCAATTGTGTTACATACTTTTGATTTAAAAGTAATTACATAAGAGTTGTCCATCCAAATTACCACGGTTTTTTGAAGTACAGTAAAATCTGTCTATACTGGAATTGATAGAGACAAAAAATAATTCCAGTGTAAGGTTTCTGTTTTATGTAGTGTTGTTAACTTTATGACACATTGATATTTCCATTCTGAACCTAGTAAATTACAAGACTATTGACATGTCTGACACACCATATACCTATGTGTTGCGAGTAGTACAACTGCCCAGTTATGTAAAAGTCTCGATTCCAAAAGAGAAAAAAATTGTGTACATTATTACAAACAAAACTCACCAAGTTGATCATCACTTCTGCCTTCTGGTAAAGCAAGAGTAAGAAAATGACTGCAGTCTGCAGGTAAGAAATGCAACGGCTTTGGCAGAGAAATATTGACTGGTGCATCTGGACCACCATCTTTTGCTGCCAACACTTGTTCCAGGAGGCAGCTCTCAGTCAGCTTAAGATTTCGACATACACTCTCCACAAGAACTGGATAGAGTTCCATCAGTTTTGCTGATCGTGGTACCATTGACAAAGCATCCACATGCAACCATACTTGCAAACATGTATAGGTTTCTGTCAATAAAAAATATATAGTATGCAAGATCAACATCAGCCTGCGATATATAAATCTTCAGTTTAGAAATAAATTCTTCAATAAAATCATAAAAAATATTTAATTTCCAATTAATTTTTTCCTAAAGTTTTACTTTTGATATGTTGTATGACAGGAGCTGCTCTAGGTTGATCATTATCACGAATCTCCCGGGTAGGCTTCATCAGCAAGGTTGCACTAACTATATCCTGCAAATTGAAAATAGCAACCTGTAGTTTAAATTAGTTACAGAGAAAGAAAGAAATTCCTTTAAAAATTGATATAAAACCTTTTACTTACAATACTTTTCCGTAAATGTGACTGATCGTGTTTTCGTAATCGATTGCTCTCTTGAATCCCACATTTTTCTAGCTGCAGATTGAAAAGATCACCAACAGTTTGATTCCCTGGGACACCAGTTAAACCTCCTTCCACATCCCCACCCAATAAAAATATACTTTTCAAAAAACAGAAAGCCACAGTTCCTGAAGCAACCTGGAAAAAAAGTATTTCAAAATGTTTGCTATGTACCATAAACAGTTTTTCAAAAATTATTACCCACCTGTCATGAATCAAGAGTAATTTCAGTTGTCTTATAATTGTAATTTTGAGATCTCATGTGGACTTCACATAAATCTGCTTGTGAGCTCATCATAATTGGCCCCATTTTTGCATTCTGAAATACTAAACGGCCATAACTTACCTGCTGCTTTTAAGGTAATTTACGTATGTAAATATGTTTAATACTAATTTGCTTTAAAGAAAATTCTTTAACAAAGGCAATAGTTAATTAAAAAAAAAAAAAACAGAGATAATAGTCTTTGAGTCAAATAAAATAATAACCAAATTGCTCATGTGTTTTAAACAATGAAAAATACTAAGAATACTTTTTTAGTCTATCTTTTAATTAATTACGTTTGTGTAGGTTTAGCATCCATATGGACTTAACAAACTTATACTGAAAATACATTTACCATTTCCTACTTTCAAGATACTTTGAGCATAAACTTACCTTTTTGTGGAGTGATTGTATAGCATCTTTAATAGCATTGTGTTCAAGGTCACATACCAATGGTAACCGAGAACATAAACGTACATGAATGAATTCCTGCCACAGAGTTGCTTCATTCACAACATCATATGGTGTCTCAACTAACTTGTCATGGACATAGAAATAAGTATGTAACTCAGAGGTGCCATCAGAACCAAGAGAATACATCATAAGCAGGGGATTGTCGGTTACATCAACATCCTGTATCAATAATATTATTAGAAAATACTGCCAAGAAATAACTTTATCCGAAATGAAATAATAAACAAACCTCCAGGATTTTTATCACTGTAGCATGATTTTCTGGATCGGCTATATCTTCTGCAAAAGTTATCAACCCACACAGATCAACTTCTGTGGGTAAGTTATGGATCCTAGATTTGTAATTTTTCTGTGTTTTTTGTAATACCTCATGAGTACTTTTTTCATTGAAACACAGTTCTATGTTATAACCCACTACTAAAAGGGTACTCTCATACATGAGACCAAACAGACATCCTGTTGATGTTTTTCTCACAGATCCCAGGTGCTGTAAAGCCAAATAAATGGTATTTATTTCATAATCATCACTGATCACAAGAAGAATCTGTTAAAAAGTTTAAATTAAAAACAACAACACGTTTTCCTAATTCTGCAACGGTTAAAATTAAGCGCATTTTCAAGTGTAAGAGGGAAATACTGTGAAACAAATGTTGAGGTTATTTCAGATTTTAAAAACATTCAAAATATTGAACTCTACTATACGATCTTACACTGATCAGCGAATTGGTTATCTTCAAACGGGGTGTCATAATGATCAATTTCACAATTTCATCAATCGACGACAAACGTCAAACAACTGTCACGTATGCTACTATGCTGCGTTGAACTTCCTTCAAACCAAACGTCGTGGCCGGTTCAGGTAGGTCCCTTGGTGGTCCTCGGTCAACCAGGCTCCGAGTCTGAGCTGGTGAATCTGGTCATCCGCAAAGGAGCGCAAAGGAGAGTGACAAGCTGGTGGCAAGGCAACTGGTGGCATCCAAGAGGGCTAAGAGAAATACTTAAAGCTTTAGCCTCGAGTAGAGGGCTCGCTTATTGTATTATCATGGTGATAACTTCAACCGACTTATAAGCATGCCCTAGCAAATTGTTGCCGCAATGTTAATGTACGTTCCCTAAAACTACAGTCTATTCAGTGTACCGAGAATACACTATATAACTTTAACCATGATTATGACATGTTTAACGATGATGATGATTCACTGTGATTGGGAAGGTATGGTTACCAAGAAGAAAGAATCAAAAGGCTCTGAAATAAGGACGGTTTTTTAAAACTATTATCTCCCTTATTTACGATGGCTTACGAGGCTATTAAGAATGTGAAATTGAATATATAATTTAAAATTAGCGAATATAAAATTAATCCAGTGCCAAAAAGTCAATTTCATTCATTATCAGTCAAGTCATTATTTTGTTGAATATCGGGCTTTATCGGCAATTTAATGAACTAATATTGACTACTCTGCAAAACGAATTATTTTACATGAAACTCTTGTTATTTTGTTAGAAGGGTAATGTAAGTAATTAAAAATGAGTAGGGGTAATATATTTTATTTGATCAATCTCGTTATCCTGAGTTTAACACGCCTCCTCACGGTCTAGTCTATAAACAGACATGAAATCATCATTTTTTATTTGTACGTCCATCGCAGCCAGAAACGATGGGTGTGGCCAAGATTATTACATATACAATCCGATTCTTCTCCAGAACTGTCGAATGTATGTTTGAATTCTGAAAACGTATTTCCCTACCAAATGTCAGTAAAGTTGACAGGAATCAGAAAGAAGACACGACATATTTTGTTTCGTCAAAGCAAAACAAATGCAAGAGAAATGCGTTCGGCAATGCGATGATGGTGGAGTGGAGCGGAGTGGAGGAAGCACGGCGAGTGATCATCTGGGGGGCTTTGATATCACTATCGTCTGGGAAAATGTAAAAATGGCAGTCGTGTGGAGGTTGTTAACTTGAATCAATGAAACGAAATCACCAATACCTACACCTGCAATGTCCCGTTTGGCGGATTATTTTGTTATAGTTGGATATGACCATGAAAAAGAAAGTAAGTATTACTGTATTACCGCGTCGTTCTTAACATGCGGCCACTATAATCTTGCTGTCATTTTGAGAGGTTGTTCGTCCGGCACTCTGTTTTCTTGAAAAATATGTTCGTGAAGAATGTGTTTCTGCTTGAAAGATTTTGCGAAAAATAATAGTGATTTATTAATATTATTTACGTATAAGTGCAGTTTTGTGACGTTAATTTGTTAGGGAGTAATTTTAATTTCAGCAAAGTAAGCTAACAAGTGGTTCTTTAAATTAATTAGATTACTCTTTTTGATAACATTTATGTTAATCCTTGGATAGGCTTGCATATTAATTTCTTTTTCTAATATGAATTGTATTAATAGTCGTATTTATTGTAATGTTTACATATGTTCAAAGTTCAAACCTGCAACACCAGGACATATCTCAGATATTCTCAATTATTATATTTTCATTCAAGCAAACCCTCCCCGAAAAATTTTCATGTTTTATCATGTTTTGATGGTAATTTTCGCGCTGAAAGAATATGCTTTATTTGGTTGTGAATTCTGTATTTGATATTTGTTACTTAAACTTCATATAAAGAATTGGTTGTATTGGTGAGATGAGGTATTAACTAAGTGTAATTGTTCTTAGGGAGTGGGACAAGTAGTGGCATTATACTTCAGAGATTTCCTGAAAAGGATTGGGAGGACACTCCTTTCATTGAAGGAATAGAGTGGGTGAGTAAAAATGTTGCAGTTTAATAAATTCTACATTCAAATAAACTCTATGATGTTTTCTTAGTGGCATTTTATAGCGAAACATGTTTGCTCATAGACAGATGAACATCAAGTTATTTTAAATGTTGTTTATATTTCCTTTCTTAGTTCTGCCAACCTCAGGGATGGGCTCTATCTACTGAAAGACAAGAACCACGATTTTTTGTGTCTGTATTTACTGACATTCATGCCAATCGTCATTACTGTGCCTGTCTCTGCTTCAATGAAACGGTTGCAATTACTCCCAGCAAACCTGTGGATGAGGTATTTACAAATTTAAATTCCTCTTATTTATAAAGTAGAGAGAATAATATAATTATGTGAAAATTCTGTCTTTTATTTCAGTTTACTAATTGCAAATGCCAAACTAATCCCCCCCCCCCATATACATCTTTCAAATGTATATTTAACTGTGACCTTCATTAGTAGACGGGTAAAAACTTCTCTATTTTGTACAAGCACTTAGAAAAAGGCAGTAAAAGCTTGTACTGTATGCACATTGTATTAAATTTAATGCATTGTTGGAGCTTTGATATTACTGTGCTAGATACTGTAAATAATCAATAAGATTTTTTTGTGAGGATAAGACTAAAAATCATTTGTGAGAGAACATTTGATTTAGTTAAGATTGTTAATTTATATTGAAAACATGTAAATGCTTTGCCCACTTAACATTATTCGGAAACTGGGTACGTACACAAAGATCAAATATTTCATGATTTGCCATTGTGTATTTAGCCATAAGTAATTGCTGTGGATTACTAGTGGTATTATCACTTTTATGAAAAAAGTGCTTTTTCAGTTCTATTGTTGTTGCATTTGCATGTAATAAATATAATAGTTAAAGTTTAGTATACGGTACACCCTTAGAGAAGCGTGGCGGTGGGGCCCTAATTACTGTATGTGCTCTAATTGAAATGAATAAAACTTATGGATAGGCGATTTTCATGGTTCGCCCTTCATATGCTTTGTCCCCGCCGCATTGTAATGCCAATTTACTTTCAAAGGCAGGTTCCCTCGCTTCGCTCGCCTGGATCCAAGTCACGGCGAGGCCCTTGCGTTCACTATAAACATCCTTGAGTCTATCCAACGTATAATTACCAATTCACTTTCATAAGACATCGCTTTTCAAGAAAGCCTCCAGAATTTAAGTGTATAGTTTATGCTGGAATGGCGCGAAGTGCCGATTTAAACGATTTCCTTAGGTTGTACTGTATACTACATTTCAGCCAATATAATAATCCTTTAAAGTTATGTTCATAGGTTTTGTTAGAGTCGGTATTAAGGTTGTTCTAGTCACCTTCTTTCCCCTTGACCTCATTCATATACTTTCTGCTTGGAGTACTCTTACTTGCCTTCCTCCTCGATCTCCTGCTCGTCCTTTTTATTTTATTTTTATTATTTTTCATCTGCAATATTTATAATAAGTAATAATAGTGGAAATAGGTTGTATTTATGTTCTAATCTTTTACAAGGAGGAGGATACGGTTGATGGAGATGGTGGGACATTACCTGGGGCATTGGCCTCAGCACGGAGCATCCCCACAATCACACACCACAGTATTATGTATGCTCCGAAGTGCTTGGTGCTGGTGTCCAGATTGGACTATATTGAGACATTCAGAGTGAGTTCTTTGTTTTGATGTATAAAAGAAATGAATCATTTATTTATGCTTGGGAGAATTTGGATATAAAGGCTTAGTTAAAAGGAAAAAATCATACTTTGACGATTTAACTTTTATTTAAAGAAAGTAGGTAATTAGAAGTAAGGACACCGATATCTGTCTATGTGAATATTTACTAGTGGTTCTATTTAGGATTAATGTAAATTAAAAATTTGTTTCATAATAATTGAAAATAAAAAAATGTAATTGCCAAGTTTTAATATTAAGTTTTTAATAATAATAAAATTATAATATTTTGATTTTTTTCTAAATGGTATATGTTCTGTGATTTTTGAAAATGTTACTATTTTCGATAAACCTATTTTTCTTACTTGCCAAGTTTCCAAATTAACGAAATATTTACTAAATAGTGGTGCTTGACAATAGCTTAGATGTTTTTGTTTTATTTGTAATGACTATGATGATGATGATGATGATGATTGTCCCCTAATTCTGGGTGCTGGATTTTTTGTAAAGCTGATTTTTGCATGATAAATGAAGACTTTGTTAAATGTAATTGGGCTGGTCAGTTTACGATGAAATGAATCTAATACTGTTAATGATATTTGTATAATCCTTTATATAAAATTGTTTGAGGTTAAATATAAGCTTTGAAGATAAAAACTTCAGTCCTTCTTGGATAATAATATTTCCAATCTTGTAAATAATGTAAAATGACTTGGTGTGAATCTGAAGTATTTGATTTGTTGTCAATTTTCTCTTTATATTGAGGAGAATGAAGTTTATTCGGGAATTGGTTAAAGCAGAGAACACAGTACACCCTCATGAAGCAAGTGATGGAAGGAGGAGAGAATGAGAGGAAGTAGAAGGGGGGTCCTTATACTCTCCCTCTAACATTATGCTCCGCAATAATGATTAAAACTTACCATGTGCGGTTCCTGCATTTTTTTTTTATTAGTTTGACACACCCCCTAAGGAAAGGCAAGAATATTTTATTTTAGTTTTGCTTCTCACATGCCACGTCCCTATCACATAGAAGACTTTGGCACCTGAATTACCTCTCTATTACTTCACATCCACTTGAAGCTATCACACAACTCATTCCAGTTGGCCAACCTCATCAGACATTTGTACATGTAAATCCATGGTTTTGAATCCACTTAATTGTAACCAAACACCCACCCTTCGTGGCATCACTTATAACGAGCCACATTTATTTTCACCACTGTAACACAAACCCTCAATGATCATAAAGAATCAGAAGAACACAAAAAATATAACTGACAGAAACTTAACTAACCACTTTGTCAGGTACACCGACCTACACAAAGAAAGCATATAAAACTGCAAAATTTCTGCTAAGCAACTTTGCTTCAATAGACAGAGTAGTTTCTGAAGTTGCTGGCTGCTTCTATAATTTGTTAGGATTCATGAATCCATACCACGTGATTCTTGAGTGTGTAGGATTATGGCCGAAGCATTTGGCTTTTGAGATTTTTATCTCGGATAACTACATTCTTTCTGTGGTCTGTCTTTTTGTACTTTTATTTAATGAATTCCTCAGTGTGAGCCGAGTACTTGGCTGACTAAGCTCTTGAATGGGAAAAACACAGAAACAGGAAAGTTGCTGCAACTTATGACTGGACGGTCGCCTCCACTGCAGTCTTGATGCCCGAGGTATGGCTGTCTTGAAAGGTGACAATAACACATGGTTGCCAAATTGCCAAAACAAGAATAAGTGCTCTGAGACAATATATATCTATCTCTCTATCTGTATCTATATATCTCTCTCTATATATACACCTACCAATGAGTTAAATCCATTTTAAGTGTTTCAGAAACACAAACGTATATTGCCTCACCATCTCAGAAATAAACCAAACCTGATTCATTTCCTTGTGTTTTAGTTATTTTTTAATTTGTTTTAATGTGTGAGAAAATGTTTTAAATTTGATTTATTGCACCTAGTTCACCAAGAGTGATGAATTTTAAGCCACATACTATTTCTCATGTAAGTTTTTTTAATTTTTTTTATTAGTGTGAATCATTCTATTTAGTCCTTTTAATGATCTGTGTCAGAACATGAGATGTTCTAAAAAATGAAGGAAAATATACTTTTTTATATTTTTCTCTTCCATTATTTTGATTGTAAGTGTCAAAATCGGCCTCAAAAGATCTTTATCGTCTGTAGAAAATGGCAAGAATTAAGTCCATATTCATAGGCGTAATATGATTCAAATAATTTAAACCTATATCTATTTACTTAGCGGTTTTTTTTACAGCCTTGGCCATTTTCTGCATCCCAATTTCCATCCCATAGATCGTTTTCCTCCATTTCTCTTTTTGCTGTGGCTTCAGTTATTGCCATGTTCCATGTTCTTTTCAGTCTTCCCCTGTATCTTCTTCGATTTGGTATCCACTCCCAAACTTTTTGTGGAAGTCTGTCCGATTTCAACCTTCTCATATGTCCATACCATTTTAGTTGTTTCATTTCGTTCACCTCGTTCAAGGTTGTTTGCACTTTCATTTTATTTCTTATTTCATCATTTCTTAAACCTTTATAAAAAGCTAAAAAAGTTTTTTTCGTTTGTAGGAAGTACTTGGGATAAATTGATTTAAATCTGACGAAAACATTTTTTTAAAAACTTCCATTATGAGTTTCAAAGTAAAAAAAAAATTATCCCCGGGTGCAGATTTGCTATCTTATTCTGCTATCCCTTTGTGAAGGGTCAGTAATGGGGTTAGGATGAATATAATGACAGTTCAGTAATGAGCTCAGACCTTTCTTTGCAACTGCCATATGGAGTTGCTACTGCCATATATCGTTAATATAAGGGATATGCCCCAATGTCTTTATTGCACAAAAATAAACTCATTCTGTTGATGAATTTCTTCTTGGGTCTTCCTTCCTCGTAATGTTTTATTTGTTATATTTCTTAAAATATCTAAGACTTTTTTTTGTCCATTCACCATGCAGTAACACATTTTCAGAAACTCAAATTTTTATATAGGCAGATATTGCAGGCTGCAAATTTTGGAGCCTTTTCTCTAAAAACTCAGAGTACTCACCCACCAAACCAAAATCTAACTGACAAAGAACGTAGAAATGTTAAAATTTCACAAACTTGAATTAGGAACTAACGTTATACCACGTGTAAAAAACTGTAAGTATTTGGGTTTGGTCCTGCGAAGCGACTTAGGTTGGTCGGATCATATTAACAATACGGTTAAAAAATTCTGGAGAGCGCTGCACTTTGTAATGCGTATTCTAAAAAATAGTAGTCCAAATGCCCGATCGCTAGCATATACGTCACTTGTTCGTCCAATTTTAGAATACGGAGCGGCATGCTGGGACCCGTACAGAAAAGGGCAAATCGAAGCGTTAGATAAAATTCAAAAACGGGCCTCAAAGTTTGTAAATCACGGGTGCATTGGTGACGAACGAGAAGAATGGGAGTCCTTATCTAAGAGAAGGGAACGGGCGCGTTTATGCGTAATGTATAAGACATACAGAGGGGACACAGCATGGGCAGATATCGGTAAAAGATTACAGAAATCAGATTATAAAAGCAGAGGAGACCATCCTTGGAAAATATGATGTAGAAAGCAAAGAACTGATGTAGGCAAGTTCTCCTTTGTGAATCGCACTATAGTAGATTGGAATAAACTACCTGCAGAAGCACTAGAGGCTCTTCCTTCTAATGTAGCCAAATTTAAAAATATGCTTCATTCCATCTAGGTTATCTCGAATAATACTGAGACATTTATCTTTATTATTATTATTATTATTATTATTATTATTATTATTATTATTATTATTATTATTATTACTATTATTATTAGTAATATTATTATTACTTTTATTATTATTGTCATAATTATTATCGTCATGGCCCTTATACAGTGAAGTGATGTGAAGTGTAATGTAGTGGGGGGGGGGGAAGGGAGTGTAGTGTAGTGAAGGGGAGTGCAGTGTAGTGTAGTGTAGTGCAGTGTAGTGTAGTGTAGTGCAGTGTAGTGTAGTGTAGTGTAGTGAAGTGAAGTGTTATGTAAACTAGAAGTGAATTTAGAGTTAGCTAGAAATAAATTGGAACTATTATATCGACCCCCTAATTCTAATAGTAAACCCAATTGTAAATGTTGAAAATGTTTAGTAATTCTAATTTTAATTGTTATCATGTTTGCCACCGAGCATTAGCTCAAAGCGAACTTTAATAAATCTATCTATCTATCTAACAAAAATTTTGTTTACCACAATTTTTTTCAGGCAGATCTGTAGGTTGAATGTGTGTAAATTATTGCTTTCAGTGCTGCTTGGGTATCATATATACAGTGTATGTGGAGAGCGTTGAGGTGCCTTTGGAAACACTGGTGGGCAACATCCTGGGCTGCATTCAAGTTCCACCTCCTGGAGGACCCCAAGTGCGCTTCAGCATTGGGGCTGGTGATCGACAGGCCTTGCAGCCACCATTATCGCCCTCACTTCCTGTGACTCACACATCAGTGCACCTGCTTTTTCAGCAGTTAGGTAAGTTTCATTCTAAAGTGAAATGAAATATATTCTTTGATTGTTTTAAAACTATATTGTGTATTTGATATCCTTCATAATAAAGGGGTTGGACAAAATCGTATGATCATGTTTTGAAAGTTAGATTGCAGTGCATTAAAGGGTTTTTTGTCTGCGATAGTCACCACAAGGGATCGATGAAATATATGGTCTCTCAGACTTTGAAAGAGGGCAAATTGTTTGTCCACAGTTAGCGGGATCATCTGTGACAAAAATAGTTAAATGTTTCACGAGCGACAATGTCCACAGTTAGTACAGTATACTCAAAACATGGTTAAACATCATTAGATAAGAGGGGGCCAAAGCCAAAGTTAACTGATGGAGGCAGATGAATGTTAAAAAGGATTGTGGCTAGCCAGTGTAAAATTACTATGGCAAAAGTAATTTTAGCTGAATAATTCAGAATAATGCAGAATAATTCAGTGGGAGTTTCACAAAGCTAACGTTCATGGAAGGGTTGCAATTATGAAACCCATCAAAATGGAAGCCAACGCGAAGCTGGAAGAATGTGGTATGGTCTGATCAATAATCATTTATATGATTTTTTTTATAACTGACATGTTTTTGTATGGGGAACTCCACAACAAGACCCGGCCTGCCTGCTTCCTATTGTCAAGCATGGGGAACTTCCACTTTGCTGCCAGCAGTATAGCTCTGAAGAAGGCCACAGCAAGATGGCCGAAACGTCAGCACAATTGACCGAGATGCGGCTCTTCCCGGATAGCCAAGAATGCATGGACTCCGGCCGCGGGAGCTTACGAACGCATGGTCCTACTATTACCCACACTGGCGGGATTACTGCAAATGTATATCTCGATGTCAACAATGAATTACTTAAAATGACATAACATTTTGTCGCCAAAAACTACATTATGCCAAGATGATAATGCGCTCATACACACAGCAGAAAAGGTTCAGGCATAGTTTGCGGAGCATCAGAATATCATCAAACAATGTGCGCGTGTGTGCGTGCGTGCGCGCGCGCGCGCAGAGAAGGCTCTCATGTGTCCCTTTCGCCACATTTCTCTTGCTTTTTATTTCATGACACCTGCTTAGTTTTATCGCTCACTTTTTCTTTCTCACAAAAAAAGCGCAGTGAGAAAGAAAAAGTGAGCGATAAAATTAAGCATTATATATATATATATATATATATATATATATATATATATATATATATATATATATATATATATATATATATATCACACGCACACGGACACGCACACACACCTTCCAACAGTGTACGTGCAGGTGTTTCTGTCATTCGTCTTACTCACTGTGTAACGTTTACATCCCTCCAGGTCAGTATATCCATGGTGAACTTTTGGGCTTGGTAACCCAACTGCCCTTACTCTTCTTAATAGTTAATGTAAATGCCCACAGTCCTCTTCGGGGCTCTTTACGCACTTGTTCGAGGGGCAGACACATTGGAATCTGTTATAGGCATCTCGAATTTTGATCTGAATTCAGGTGAACAAACACGCTTCGCCATAGCCACAAATTCTAGCATGTGACGACCTGAGTGGAAGCGACCATTACCCTACCCTATCACCCTCCTTGATGGACTTGGTCCTGGTTTGGTTCGACCCCCTCAGTGTACAACATGCTTACTGGCAAAAATTTCAAGCGGATATCAATCTCTCAGAGGGTGACTTCGACGACGTAGATGATATGGTAGCACATTTTAAGAGTGGTGCACTACAAGCTGCAGATATTGCAATCCCCAAATCGACAGGTAAACCGGGACCCATCTTTGTCCCGTAGTGAAAGTCGAAGTGCTGAAGGGCGACCAGTGCCTGTAAGAAGACGCTGGCACGACTGAAACTAACCGCGGGTAACCTAATTGAATACAAGAGGTTCAGACCGAAGGAGAGGAAAAGTATTTTAGAAAGTGAAAAAAAAAAAAATCATTGTGGAGAACATACGTCTCCTTTCTCAATTGCCGTGCGCTAACACGTCGGGTATGGAGAAAGGTACGTCAAATCAAAGGATATTGCCCGAAACTGAAGGTCAAATCATCTTAAGAATGGAGAGATTATTACGCCTTGAGACGCCTTTCTAGAAGAATTTTCACCTCATGAAATTGAGAATCCATCGAGTTCTGCGAACTATGCTCCAGTTTTTCTTTTCTTCTATGAAATAATGTAAATCCACCCACTGAATTTCTCGAGCAAAGCACATGCTTAAAATACCCCTTAAAATACGTGCTAAACTCCCTGTTACTGGGCCTTGCACGGTAACCTTACGGTTGGACCCCTGAGGCAATCCTTAGGGCAACATTTAAACTCATGTTTTCGGAAAAACTAAATCTGCCATGCTTCATAAAAGTCAACATACAATTTTGGGTATTATTTTGTAACGAGAACTTCTGGACACCTGTAGATTCTTATATACAGATGGTTCATCGTACAATGGTCCATCGTAACAGTAGCGCCGAAATATTACTTTCGGAATATTATAGAAGAGTAAAACCCTCTCCTACAGGGAATTTTTCGTTGAAAACTCTGGAGCCAATTTTAAGAAAATGGAGTTTGTGCGTTACTGCAAATTTGAATTTTGAAGCTTTTTCACAGGAACATTTTGAATTTCGCGCCCGGAAGTTATTTAAACTCGATTTTCTCCAAGACCATTTTTGTCGGTAAAACTTGATCTGCCATTTTTAAGAAAGTCAATTCCTGAAACTGCGCCTGATAAACAAGAGGACTAGTAGTCTGTTTGAGAAGATTGGAGAGTCTGAGGTCAATATTGGGGCGGAGAAGTTTCCAAAGAGGAATGGAGTTTCAGTGAAGTGAGGAGATAGACATTAAGGTCCCGCAAAATATTTCGAAAGCGAATACCTGAAGACTGAGGTAGCGATATCTGTAGATTACACGTTGTGTAATTTTAAGGACAGACAATTATTCGGCGACAAGGATGGCTAAAGAGGCCTCATACTTTAACACCATAAGACGTTATTAGATTATCCCGTACATTTTTAAGGATTTTTCCAGCCTCAGCTAGAAAGGCACTCGATTCGGATTGTGCGATATGCACCTGTTGGGAGGCGGATACCAGCATGGAGTTTGCTGATGATGGGTCGGAGGAAAAGCAGATCCACTTATTTCCCTAATCCAAGACAAAAGATGAGTGTTCTATATAGACGCAATAGGCCAATGTGGTCGGCTCTCCATGATGTACTTCTCAATCTTTCCCTCCTTTGAGCACTGGGACGATGAAGGCTTATCGCCATGAAGCACGTATCGCCGTGGGCACTTCCCAGATGCGGTCGTCAAGCGGGAGAAGAAATTGCGTGTTTGTTTCGGGAGCATTAGGCTCGTAGGCATTAGGCATGTAGCATTAGGTTGTGAATTTTGTTTGAACCTGGAGCGGTTCTTTTCGCGAGCTACATAGCAGAGCGCGTTTCACACGTGGAGAACGGGGTATGGACTCTGTAAGAAATGGACCTTTTGAGAACTTCAATAAAGTTACTTCCCATTTCACCGATGCCGTTATCGCCTATGCAACAATTGCCATTCCTAGATCACGCGTCGGTCTGAGACGAATTATAGTGCCTTGGTGGAGCCCGTACTGTACTAATGCTATTAAGGCCAAGGAATTCTGGAACTCGAGAAAACGTGCGCAGATGATCTTCTAGCCCATACCTCACATATAGTACTAAGAACTATTTAGACTACAAGTACTATTTTGTACTAAGACTACAAGTACTAAGAAATATTTATTTATGTAGTAAAAACTGTATGTGACGTATGGGGCAGATCATTTGCGCACGTTTTCGTGAGTTCCGGAATCCCTTTCCAACATTTTAACTATATATAGTTCAAAGTTGAATACAATTTAAAAAATAAAACTAATAATAATAATAATAATAATTATAATAATAATACTAATAATAATAATAATAATAATAATAATAATAATAATAATACTAATAATAATAATAATAATTATAATAATACTAATAATAATAATAAATAATAATTATAATAATAATTATAATAATAATAATAATAATAATAATAATAATAATAATAATAATAATAATAATAATAATAAAAATTATTAAAACGCGAGATCAGCAACATTTGAAAAACTAAACATTTTCGTTTCCGAGTTACAGAAAATTTATTTGCATCGCCATCGGTGAACGAACTGCTAATTTGATTTTTCTGCATTGCTAACAAAATAGTAACTCATTTCCAGAGAAGAAAAATTAATATTTATTAAGAAATAAAGATACAAAAAAAAAACTATGTCAACTCAAATCACGATAACACCGCACAAGATAATAACGCCAAGAACGAAACTGAAATGAATGATAGAATATAAGAAATTAATCGAAGGTTCGCGTTGGTCCGCAGTGGTTCCTAGTCACTCTCGCTCACAGCCTCTTGAATCGCTCTCAAATATTGCGCGTTCAGTTGATTCGCGGAGTAAATCGGTAAGTATGTACTCTAGAGTAAAATAACCCTGTAGAAGCATAGTGAAACGTTTATATTCTACTATTTGTTACTATCTTATAGTAAATGCTTACTCCCGGGTAACTACTCTCAACTTTACTCGGCTATTGGTATAACCGGCCCTTTAACACACAACTACAATAGTGTTTACAAATTGCTGGAAATCTGCATATTTACGGTGTGTGAAATCTTTCAAAAAATTACATTTGTATAATTTTTGAAAGAACAAAAAATATATCCCGAAATGAACTTTACGTCATATTAAAGAGTACAATAAGCAATATGCGTTCGAAATGTTTGAAGTAAAATTTTTGAGCAGTTTTGAGAAAATGACGTTTGAGCGATTCTGAAAACGCAGAAGTTTGAGCTTGTTTTCACCGAAAACGGTTGAGTTTTCGAGAAACTGACATTATTTATAGCACATGTACTTGATATAATAATGGGAACAAATTGCCGCTAAAGTAAGTATTAACAAGTGAATGAGTCGTAAAAAAATACATTTTTGTAATTTTTGAAAAAATAAAAGAATAGAGCAAACTTATTTTTATGTCATCTTATAGAATACATTTAGCACCATCCCTAACAACATTTTAAGGAATAATTTGGATCCGTTTTTTGAGAAAATCGTGCTTTTGTAATTTTTTGAAATGGCAAATTTTGACCGCAATACTGCCCGAAAAGTAATAAAATTTTTAAAAGAATGTACATGACCATAATAAAAGAAGTAATTATGGAAAACAGATTTAATTTGAAGGAATAATACTTATCTTTCATTTTGTCGTTGTAGAAAGACACCAAAAAAAGAGTTCATCTTTATGGAATTTTCGAAAATTGAGAGTTAACCGTGAAAATCGGGTCTATGCCACTTTGATAAGTGTATGTTTCTCTATTCTTACAACAAATTAAAGGAAGGATATACTGAAATAACGGATGGAAATAAAAGTTTAAAAACGGAGGTGGACGGACAGACGAAGGTGAACTCCCCGCTAAAACGTTATGGAATGTTAAAATCCTACAGATTACCGCGTGAGAAAGTTTCTTCGAGGTCTTGGCATCAACATTTTGGTTTTTGATATCGCAGAACGCTTCGTTTATAAGTTATTTAACGACGTAGAAACGAAAAAAGATATCGTCCAGTGTGTTGCGGGTTGCATGCGACAGGGATATTTAGTTTTGTTCTACAGCATAAAATTCTGCATAATATTCTACATATAAAAACCATCTTCGAAGCGATTGTATATCGTGTTACAATTTGAGTTCAATCGGTGTGGGACTTTTTTGAGTTTTTGATGCATACACAAACATACTGGTCGCTTGTCATTTCGACCTCTGTTTATAAACATTTTTATTTATTAACATCAACTATCACCTCACATCGAGCGAGCCAATCTGACTTGATTTCATTCAATTTCCAACGGAAATACCGTATTATTTATTCTTGGGCGTGTTAATCTGATAATTTTACTTCCCGGTTTATTACTTTATGCAAACAATGTTACATTCTTGGCTGTCCGGTGACGTCGCTCCGCCCGCCATAGTAAATTGAATTCTTGGATAGATAATATTGAATTTACTATGGAAGTGGAAAAAGTTAAACAACTAGCATTCTTAGATGTTTTGGTCAGGACTCCCCTGGACATAAAGTTTACCGGAAACCTACGCACACGGATCGTTATTTACACAAAAAACTGATATCATCCAGGCAAAAACTCGCTGTGATCAAAACCCTTTACGACCGTGTTAAACGCGTTTTCGGACCTGACCACCTCCCCGAAGAACTACACCACCTCGAGAAGGCATTACAAGTCAACTGGTAAAAGCCCAGCGAAGTAAGAGGAGCTCTACACTAGAGGAAGACAGTTGAACAAAACCATACAAAAGATACTTTACTCGGTAGTTTTCCTGCCCTATGTGAAGAGAGTAACGGACCGCATAGGGAGACTGTTAACAAGACACGGGGTTAAAAAAAACAAACTATTTTTAAACCCACCCAACAACTCCGAAACATATTATGATCGACCAAAGATACCCAGGATCGCATGTCTTTAGCTGGAGTATACAGAATTCCTTTGCTCTTGCGGTTCCGTATACACAGGTATTACAGGGAGAAGCTTTAATACTCGGATAAAAGAACATAAAAGGAACTGCCGTCTAGGACATATTGATAAGTCAGCAGTCGCCGATCACGCGCTGTCGGGACGCGGACACGACGTGCGCTTTGAAGCGACTGATGTTCTCTCCACTACCACACACTACTACAAGAGACTCCAAATGCAAGCCATCGAGGTTTATAAACACAAAAACAATTTCAACAGAAAAGAAGGTGAAAAATTAAACAGTACATGGTACCCAGCACTCCGTAAGACCAAAACTCGACAGCCAACCAGTACCGTGGCCCAATCAGACGCGCGCACACGAATCTCGCCCTTCACCATTAATAAGGGTCCCAGATCCCTTTCAGCTTCGCTTTTCTTCAAAGATTCCTTAACAGCTCCCCAAAATCGAAAGTTAGAAAAAAATCCACAATTTCATTAAAATGACCATGTAAAGAATGAGCTATCGCTGTCAAGGGTGTAGTGTTTGCAATTAAACAATCAGCTTCTACTACTTTCTAGCTCATTCTTTTTTACATATCTTTTTTATTCGCAAAGAGTACTGCAGGGTACGAAAAATATCATTAAATATAAAATTATTAGCAAGGTAGATAGTTAAACTGAACACATGCGAAGGTTTCTTATTAGTCATTCCAATACGTAGCCGAGCTAAAGGTAAGTTGCGCAATATATTGTCAAAATTCATCTAGAAATTACGCCTAAACTGTACATTTAACGAGGAAAGTCGTATGGTATTAATTTGTAGGAAATTTTATGTAGAATATTTTGGTAAAGTGTACTTTTTTCCTAAAATCAGATATATTTTTAGATATTGTAAAGAACAACGTGGGTGCCAAATATGTACTGAACAACCTACGTGGAGTCAAATAAGCACTGACCCACATGTGTGTCCAATACTGTAATGGAATTCAAACTGCACGTGTTGATTTTTACTCTCCAGTATACGTACGTATAAATGGAGAAATATACATAGTATAGGGAAAGTTATGTAATCCTACGGAAAATCGATTTTGTGATTTCAACGGAAATACAACCTTTGGAGTCCCCAAATACCGAAATAGTTTTTTTTTTTTTCAAAACTTCCGTCCGCCTTGTCTGTGAATACTACTCGCCCCTTAAACAATTTTTTCCTAATTGAAAAATCATTCTTCAAAATTTTGGGGTTCTTTACATGAAGCCGTGAAGACATTTTTGAAAATTTTCTCAAAAACGGCTCCAATTTTTTTCTTTAAATTTCTTGTAAGAATAGAATAACATACACTTATAAATGTAGCTTAGGTCCGATTTTCACGGTTTACTCTAAATTTTCGAAAATTTCAAAAGTATGAATTTTGTCCGGTGTATTCCTACAACTACAAAATTAAGATAGAGATTTTTCCTTCGAATATAATTTTTCCTTCACACAAAATTTTTCCTTCAAATAAAATTTCTCCATAGTGAGGACTTATATTATGGTCATATACATTTCTTTGAAAATTTTGGTAGTCTTCGCGCACTATTGCGTGGAATATGTACAGTTTAAAAAATATAAAAACAAGATCTTTTGAAAAACGGTTATAATTTTTTCTCTAAACCTTTGGTAAGGATAGTGTGACATGTGTACTCTATAAGACGACATAAAATCAGTTTGCTCTATTCTTTTGTTTTATCAAAAATTGAAAAATGTAATTTTTTGACTTGTCTCTCACAACTCACACTCTTTTCTGTTGAATTTGTTAATATATTAGCGGTAATTTGTTCACATTATTACATTTGTGAGTAAATGTGCTTTAAAATGTCATTTTCTCGAAATCTCATCATTTTCTGTGAAAACTAGCTCAAAATTCCACATTTTCAGAAACCCTCAAACGCCATATTTTCAAAAACTGCTCCATTTTTTTCAAACATTTCGAACGGATAGTGCTAATTGCACTCTTTAATATGACGTAAAGTTCATTTCGGGGTATTTTTTTGTTTTTCCAAAACTTACACAAATGTAATTTCTTGGAAAGAACTCTCACGCTGTTATTATGCACATTTACAGTAATTTGTAAACGCTTTTGTATTTGTGAGTTAATGTGCTTCAAATGAAGTTTTTCGAAAACTCAAAAAATTTCTGTGAAAAGAGCTTTAAATTTCGAATTACAGTAGCACTTAAAGGCCAGTTTCTTAAAAACGGCTCCAAATTTTCCAAAGAAAATTGCCATGGCGGACGAAATTTTACCATCCCTTAATATTCTTAAAATAAAATTTCCGTTCTATTTCGAAACCGAAAAGTTAACAAAATTGAACAAAATGTACTTTGGGGGTGATAAATCGCAGCTGGCAAGAGTATGTGGCGAGTCCGAGTAACTAGCAGAGATCAAAGGAACTAGGAACCTCATACAGGAAAGTCTGTGCTATTGTGTTCCACCACTTGTTTATCTCTCTCTCTTTCTCTTTCTCTCTCTTTCTCTCTCTTTCTCTCTCTTTCTCTCTTTCTCTCTCTTTCTCTCTTTCTCTCTCTTTCTCTCTTTCTCTCTCTTTCTCTCTTTCTCTCTCTTTCTCTCTCTTTCTCTCTCTTTCTCTCTCTTTCTCTCTCTTTCTCTCTCTTTCTCTCTCTTTCTCTCTCTTTCTCTCTCTTTCTCTCTCTTTCTCTCTCTTTCTCTCTCTTTCTCTTTCTCTCTTTCTCTCTCTCTTTCTCTCTCTTTCTCTCTCTCTTTCTCTCTTTCTTTCTCTCTTTTTCTCTCTCTCGTTCTCTCTTTCCCTCTCTCTTTCTCTCTTTCCCTCTCTCTTTCTCTCTTTCCCTCTCTCTTTGTCTCTTTCCCTCTCTCTTTGTCTCTTTCCCTCTCTCTTTCTCTCTTTCCCTCTCTCTTTCCCTCTTTCCCTCTCTCTCGTTCTCTCTCTCTTTCTCTCGTGTATATAATATTCCATCGCAAGCTGTGCACGTCTGATCGAATGCTCTTATCGAACTTTATAATCTCGGGGGCAGGATCTTTAGGGTGTGAGAAAGTTTTTCCCAAGACAGAAATAGGAAAATCAGTGCGTATATTCTTTCAAAAATATATCCATTTACAACAGGCAGTGGACAAATACAAAACAAAAATCAAATAAATAATACACTCAAATATTTCACAAGAAAGGAATTAACCTTGGAAACGCTTTGACAAAAATTACGAACAACATTAGTTTAATATTTTAACTAATTCTTCCTAATTAATTGCCTTGTAGAAATTCCTGTGCACGGTAGTTACTTGCTTAGTTGCACCGTTTAAAGAAATATCAATTTACTTTGTTCAATTACCACAACAATAAATGAAATTATTTCTTATTTTTACTAAATTTCCTTAGCTCAAAAATGTCCGCAACAAAATTAACACAATCACTTACACAACTATTTACAATGACTTTCCTCGGAGCATTAAATGTAATTGAAATGTATTACACGGTTTACAAGGGTCCCTTTTCTGTCGCCACTGGATACATGGACCGCAACGAAATCTACTGATTATGCAAATTTTGTTAGAATTCAGTCTTTCTTCCGATTTCTGCTAAACCGTGGGAGTCGTTGCGTGGGACGCAGACGCAAGGTAGTGCCTCTGTGAAGACGCGCACCCGCCAAGAATCAGACGCTGCTTTGCGATTCCCAGCAGTAGGGACCAGTTGGTGTTGTACAATCAATCAAGTCTCTTTTGTGATAATAAAAATAAAATTATTATTATTAATTAATTAATAATATTTATCGTATGTGACTATCTGCCGGAAGACTGCCCTTAGGCAGTTGTTCCGCACCCGAGTTTTTCGAGCCCGACGCCGATGTGAGAACCTTTATCGAGCAGCACCTCGTGGACGATCTTCTAAATGCGCTTGGGATTTGACTTCACATTCTCCGCTAGATGTAGGTCTCGGTTAACTATATGTCTGGTTGGGAGAAAGTGAGATCTCGTTGGGGCGGGATTTTGTCGAAGGGATTTAATTTTGCCGGGCATACCGCCAGGGTTCTTTTACATGCCAAAAGTGTTACATGACTACTGTGGATTTTCCACCTTTCAAAAATTCGGGCACGTCGCCCGGGATCGAACCCGCGCATTGGGAGTTCAGAGGCCAGTAAGCTAAACCCTCACCCACCGGGGCCCTTCTCCTTTGTGATAACGATACGAGATGAATATGCTAGGTGAGGCCGTCAAACGCCACCTTCCTCCGTTAAGCTGCGTTTTAAGATAAGCAACGCACCTCTGTAGGTTCCCTTCGGACAATGCTGCACGTCGGAATGCCGCAAAACGGAATTAATTTGTAATGGAGCTTGCATTTGACTGGATAGATTCGAAGGGCAGGTGTGACTTGTTCTTTCTCTGCCGAATGATGGTTGAACAGTGCAACAACAATTTGAATGTTTAATTTAGTCCGCTCTCGGCGGAGTAGTGGTCGAAAAGGCAGAGACTTTCGTCCGCACTCGGCGGAGCCACGATTGAAAGTGTCTTCAGCGGAGCAAAAATCGAAAGTGCCCCGAAAGAGTAATAGCCAAAATGTTTTCTTCCTGACATGTAGCTCCCTGGCCTAATATACCCACCCTTTTTGGGCGCAAAGGTGACCGATCATGTTAATGATTATCAAGTATTGACTTCGTTAGAACGTACTGGAAGGTTCTATTATCGATGGTGCGCTCTTTGGCAATCCTTCTAGTGACCTATTTTTCGTAGTTTTTTTAATTGGGCGGTATTGTGCTCTCTCAGTCGTTTAGAGAGTAGTCGAAAAAACATCTGCATGTTGCCACTGTCAGAATTGTTACGCGTCCTAAGGGTTTAAGGAAACTCGAGGCTATTCAGCTTTCCTGATTTGGCGTTTCATGGAGATGGAGTCAGAGATGTCAAGCGAAGAAAAGGCATCTAGGCTTCCTTTGGCTTTGACTAGCAGTGCCCAGAGAAGCCCCACAACTTCTTGTGTAGTGCGAAGAAGGGGCATCGTGGATGGCGTCAGCTTGACACCGTAGCAAAAGCCCCCAAGCATTCCCGACACTCGTTCAACATGACAAGTGTGAACCGAATTCGGTGGCCGGACGTAAGGTATGTGGAATGAGTGGAACGCCGCGCTTTCGCGCCAGCAATGTGCACTCGGCGCTAAAATTTGCAATGTAGGCAAGAAAACGGAAATGTTATTTTTTTGTTTTTCGGTTATAACTCAAATTCCAACGGAAATACAGTGAAGAGCCAAAAAAATCTGGCATACCTGCGTAATGTGTAGGGCCCTCGCGAGCACTCAGAAGTACCGCAACACGAAGTGGCATGGACTCGACCAATGTATGAAGTAGTGCTGGAGCCACCATGAATCCTGCAGGACTGTCCATAAAGTCGTAAGAGTTCGAGAGGGTGTATATTTCTTCGGTACAGATCGTTGCAAGGCATCTCAGACATGCTCAATAATGTGCATGTCTGGGTATTTTGGTGGCTAGTAAAAGTGTTTAGGTAGAGAAAAGTGTTCCTGGAGCCAATCTGTAGCAATTCTGGACGTGTGGTCTGTCGCATTGTCCTGCTGGAATTGCCCGAGTCCGTCGGAATGTACAATATATATATATATATATATATATATATATATATATATATATATATATAATATACAAGGTCTGTCCCAAAAGTAAGTTGAATGGCGTTGCGCCGCCGAAGCAAGCCACTAGCAAGGCGCGCCAAGTGACGTGAATGGTTGTGTGGGGTTTAGGGAAACCACGGACAAACACGTCAGTTGTCTGCAGGCTCTTCCCCAGTGCGCATCGCTGCTAGTTTGAACCCTTGTGTTAGCGACGCGTCGGAATTTTAAGATGCTACGTTTCAAGGACCAGCGTTACGCAATAAAATTTTGTGTTGCGCGCAAGAAAACGGGCGCTGAGACCGCTGCCATGCTAAGGGAAGCTTATGGCGATAGCACCATGTCCAACAATATGGTTTACTGCTGGCACAAGATGTTTCAAGAGGGCAGAGAGGACGCCGAGAATGAAGACCGCTCTGGAGGCCCGTCAACGTCACATTCCGATCAAAATGTGAAGAAAGTGAGGGACATGCTGAACTCTAATCGACGCCTGAGTGTTAGAATGCTGGCAGATGAGTGTAATATCCCTAAAAGTACTGTGCATCGCATTGTTACCGAAGATTTGGGCATGCGGAAGATCTGTGCGAAGATGGTCCCCAAGGTGCTTTCCGATGAAGAGAAGGCTGCTCGTGCAAGGATTTCGCGTGACCTCTTGGAGCAGTGTGAAAATGATCCGAATTTTTTGGATAATGTGATTACGGGTGACGAGACATGGGTTTTCGAGTATGATCCGGAGCCCAAAAGACAAAGTGCTGAGTGGCACACGCCAGCTTCCCCGTGCCCAAAAAAGTCGGGAATGAGCAAGTCCCGTGTAAAGGCCATGCTCATCGTGTTTTTCGACAAAAGAGGCATTGTCCACTCAGAGTTTGTGCCACAAGGACAAACAGTAAACAGTCATTTTACTTGCAAGTCCTGAAAAGGCTCCAAAGCAGAGTGAAACACGTCAGGAAGGAGATCGCCTGCACTTGGCGTCTTCACCATGACAACGCGCCGTCGCACACCTCCTTCATTATTAGAAAGTACTTAGCGAAACGCGGTGTGGCAACATTGCCCCAGTCGCCGTACAGCCCCAACTTGGCACCACTGGACTTCTTTTTGTTCCCGAGGATCAAGAAGGAACTGAAGGGCCACCATTTCGGGACTTCGGAAGCCGTCAAAGAAGCAACGACGAGGTGCTTGAAGGAGGTGTCCGTCGACGCCTTCCAGGGTGCGTTGAGCGACTGGGAAAATCGCTGGCGCAGGTGTTCCGACGCGGAAGGAAGCTACTTTGAAGAATTTTAGTTACTTGTATATTTATCTGCAATAAATATTTTTTCTTGGACTTCTTCAACTTACTTTTGGGACAGACCTTGTGTGTTATATATATATATATATATATATATATATATATATATATATATATATATAGCCAGAATGCTTACGTACGTGTCACCTTTCAGAGAGTATCTAGACATATCAGGGGTCCCATATCACTCCAAATACACACCATCACAGAGCCTCCACCAGCTTGAACAGTCCCCTGTTGACATGTAGGGGGTTCAAGAGGTTACTTACTCGTACACGTCCATACTCGTGAGAAACGAGACTCCCTCCCCTTACCGACGTACATTGCTCTGTCTTTAATCGGTCGCCCTTTGTTGCTACCGCGGGCGCGTGGTGCTTTCGCGAGGTGGCGCGCACCTGCCCGCTGTTCGCCGCCTCCATGATTTTATGAGCGCCCCTAGGTATTAGCTGGCAAACTCCTACCGAGTGACTTAACTAGACTATTCCGGTGACCAATCCAACCACTCCTGAGAACAAGGGATGAGGCAGGGCGGTGGGAGGGTATCTCCCGCCTTCGACTGACTCTGCTCGAAGTGGGCCCCTGGGACAAGCTTTTGTAAGAGGTGGAGGGTAGAAGTAGTGGCGCCCACACACCGACACTGCACGTAGCCGTATCGCATTGCGCAGATTAACGCTTTGTGCGCTGGGAGTTAAAATTGGCGTTCACAGGGGTCGCGGCATGCAGGAGTTGAGGAAACTCACTGCAATACGAGAAAGTAGAATCGCCCTAAACGTTTTATAAACAACGTATACAAAATATGTCACCCAGTGAAACAGACATAATAAAATATTTTACGTACACTGATATATCAGAAAGGTATTTGTGTTACTTTTGCTTTGAATTCAAACAATAAATTTCTTGGAAATGTTTATAGGTATGTCCTTCGTTTCGCTTAGTATTGTTTTAATTTTGGATACCAGTGTATCTGTAGAAATAATATACATAAGTTTGTGATTGAACCTGGGAGTAAGCTATAACGTTTTGTGTGCTTTTGAAATAGAACAATTCTTTCCATATTGAGTCACTATTGTTTACTGCATTTGAGCTCCTTTCCTGATTATTTTCTCCTCATTTCATACCTGAGGCATTTCTCTTTTGAGTGAAAATGATTGAACTAGTTGTCTTCAAGCAAACTATTTTTCATTCGATTTATTTGAATCTAGTTTTGTAAACGCTTCTTCGCAGCTACAAGGTATTGTGATCATTGTCAATATTGGTATAAGTTAATTTATTACTTGAAATTGTTTTATAATAGATTACATGTTAGTTATTAGAAATCGAAAAAGACCTAGGTTTCAAAACTTGTATTCTTTTTACTTCTTCCAGTCCCTTTCATAGTTAACACAATTTGCACATGAACTAACAGGAAACATCAAACTCAACTCATGAATTTACTCACTTAATAAAATATGTTAATGCATTATTAAGTGTATAACATCGTTATACTTTGTTTCAGGTATCAGAGATGTACTTGTTCTATTCTGCGCCATCATGACTGAACATAAAATTCTCTTTCATTCGCGGTCCTACACACGCCTCACTGATGCATGCAGAGCTTTAACAGCTCTGATGTATCCGTTCCGTTACACTCACGTGTACATTCCACTCTTACCTGCTGGACTGGTGGAAATTCTCTCAACACCGACACCTTTTATTATGGGTGTCCATTCATCTCTGCGCAGTGAAGTGTCTGAACTGGTGAGTGAATACATATTTCATTTAACATTAACATTCACTAATTAAATCGAAAGCATATTCGAGAAGTAAGGTCCGTTTACTTGTATTTAAAAAAGTGGAGGGTCAGAACAAAGGTGTATGCATGTAGCGACATCTGTCGATTTTTCTTAAGCCTCTGAAGTTTTGTTTTGATTTAGTAAGCGCTTGCCTAACAATGAATGCCGACAGTAGGGGGAACATGCGGGTCTGGGACCAGGAAGTAGATAAGATAAGCTTATCTTATCTTATCGACTTCCTGGTCCCAGACCCGCATGTCCCTCAGCGGCCCATGACGTCATATATACACTGTGGAGCGTGGGCCGGTGTGTGGAGTTGCTCTTATCTTATCTTATCTTATCGACTTCCTGGTCCCAGACCCGCATGCCCCTCAGCGGTCGATGACGTCATGTGAGGCGAGGGGCGTGGGCGGGTGACGTGGAGGTGCGGCGCGTGCGCGCGCTCTGGCGGCGAATGGTGGAAGCGTGTGTGTGCGCGCGCTCTGGCGGCGAATGGTGGAAGCGTATGTGTGGTTGTGTAGGTGTGCGTGTGTTTCAAAAATGCCTGCCGTCCGAGGGGCGGATTCGAACCAGCCTGAGTCCCGTTTCCTATTGGGGGGGGGGTTACCCAGCGCTTTGGCTCTGAGCTACGGCGACATCTCGAGCGGAGCTGTGTGGTTAGGGGTCCTGATAGTACACGCGCGCGCGCGCGCGCGCGGCGGCGTCGGCGGCGTCGGCAGCGTCGGCAGGGGGGACCGGCGATAAGGGCGGCGGCGGCGGGGACGCCGGATGTTGCGGTTGATAAGACGATAGCGGCGCGCGGCGCGCTGGCTGCTGCTTTTATCGCGGTCGCCCTCATGAGCGGTCGCGCGCGCCCTCTGTGAGCGACTCGGGGAACGAGAGGAGGATGGCGGTGGCGCGCCCTGTGAGCGTCGTCGGGAGACGTAGGCGGCGGCGCGCGCGCGCATTTTGAATGTCCACACTATAGAAGTTCATAGCGCGTGCGCCAGCCGCGCGTCTCTCTCTCTCTCTCTCTCTCTCTCGAGCCGAGAGAGCGCTGACGCTCGCTCCCCCCCGCTGAAAAGACTTTTATAATGGGAATAAAAAAAAGAGGAGAAAGGAAAAACCCTACAAGGCGGTGACAGGAAAAAAAAACAAACAAATGAAAAACAGTACGTGAAAGAATGATTTGTTGTTTTATTGATAGAAAAACAAATAAAAATCAAATTATACATAGGCGATTTTAAATTAAATTATACATAGAATCCATTGGCGTAGATGTCTTTCTGAAGGCTTTGCCGATATCTTTTGATATGTCTTTCGATCTCCTTTTCTGATAGATCACTCCACTTGTTGAGATGGTAATCTCTGAACATTTCGCCGATTGCAACGTGTTCGTAAAGAGTAAACCCGTTGAGGTCAGCATTGCCGTCAGCACCGTGTTCGAGAAGCAGTCTACCGATGGAATACGCATCTGATCGTCCGCTCATCCGCTCCGTTGCCGAAGTATTAGAACACACCAGACAAGAGATCAAACGAGAGACGCGTGAAAACATCGAGCGCGCTTTCAGAAAGTTGCGTGAAGCCGATTACAAGCTTACGCTTCTCGACTCGGATGCATTGAGCCAATTGCCGATCGAATTTTTGTGTCATTGGCCCGCGTCCCACGAGGTTGAGCGTGTTTTCGAGAAACTCCCTGAAGACATTCAAAACTTAGCGTGCGTTCAAGAACTTCGTTCGTGTAAAGAGCATTGGAACCGCGGACGCACGCGCATCGACGGACCGCCGCCGTCCAAGCGGAATTGTCGCTTTTGCATCTATCTCCGCCAGCCTTGCACGCAACACTACTCGGAGGAGAAGAACAGCACCGCCGCCACCGCACCGTCGAGACGGGATTGTGTGTTTTGTAAGAGGAATATCGTGACGTCGCTGTAAGTGTGTGTGCGTATTCACCATGAACTTTATAGACAGCATCATTGTCGGTATCACCCTTGTCAACTTTGCTTGCGTGTTCGCTGCTTTTATCTGTTTAATGCTTTGAAGTGAAACAAAAAGAAAGAAAAAAAAATGGAAACGCCTCCTTTTGCGGAAGTTCATTCCAGCGAATCAAACATTCCGTGTTGTAGCATCTGCCAAAACGATGACACTCATCCCCCTCCTGTGATGGCGCGCACGCCGTGCAATCACTTTTTTTGCGTGGAGTGTATAAAAAGATGGTTAGACGTGGGCTACACGTGTCCTGTGTGTCGTCGCGAATTAAAACCTCCCCCAGCCGAGCACGAAGCTTATCCGAGTCTAGACGAAGAGATCATGGCGTCGATGGTGGATGACACATACATCATGCAAGCGTACATCCATCTCTGCAACGTCATGTGCACACTTCCCGCAAACGATAGAGAAGCGGCTCTACAGGTCATGAACGCTCTCCACGTTGAGATATCTCGACGACGTGTCGAGGAAAGAGCTCGACGACGAGAAGATTTCAATTTCCGTTTCTCCGGCTACAGACCCTGGGTGTATACCCCGTTCTACAGTTCTTTACATAATTATTCCAGCGACGAAGAGTCGTAAATGACGACATCCACGGCCGATCAATCGTATGGTGGGGAGCAGGATGTGACGTCACTGTTGTTTCGATTATCGCAGTGTGTCAGCACTGATAAGATGATCTTTTAAAACGACGCGATGACACGCTGCGGACGCCAGTTCCCCATGAGCGTCAGTCAAGGCAACACGATGGTCTTCTACGACTCGGCTGAGGAGGAGGAGAATCAACAGGAGGACGAGGAAGTGTACGATGACGAAGAGATCCCGACGAACGAAGAGGAGGAGGAGGAAATAGAAAATTGCAATATACCAGAGTATGTCGCCACCAAAGAGTACGTGAACGATCAACTCGAACACGCGCGTCAACTATCAGCGCAAGATGCTAGTATAGCATTGCAGCACGAGCTCCATCAAGTCAAGCTAAAATTACAAAGCGTGAGCGACACTCAATCCAGATGTCTCCGGCAATGGACCGTCAACGATGCATTTAACGCCGATCTTTACCGCATTTCGAATACGGCTCCTCCTCAAGACGAAAAAGATGTCGCCAACAAAGCGTACGTCGACCGCCACATCAAAAACATCAAGACGCATCTAGCAAAAATTCCAAAACTCCGGTGCAGCAAACTGGGAAACGTGAACGTGATGAAGAAACGACTCGTCAACGTGGCGCCGCCCGTCAGAAAGGAAGACGGTGCCACGAAAGCTTATGTGGATGAGAAAATCAAAAAAGAAATCGCTAAATTACGAGTGTAGAAGAGAGAGGACTTTTAACATGGTGGATTCTATGTATAAAATGATTTTCATTTGTTTTGAAATCGTCTATGTATAATTTGATTTTCATTTGTTTTGAAATCGCCTATGTATAATTTGATTTTTATTTGTTTTTCTATCAATAAAACAACAAATCATTCTTTCACGTACTGTTTTTCATTTGTTTGTTTTTTTTCCTGTCACCGCCTTGTAGGGTTTTTCCTTTCTCCTCTTTTTTTTATTCCCATTATAAAAGTCTTTTCAGCGGGGGGGAGCGAGCGTCAGCGCTCTCTCGGCTCGAGAGAGAGAGAGAGAGACGCGCGGCTGGCGCACGCGCTATGAACTTCTATAGTGTGGACATTCAAAATGCGCGCGCGCGCCGCCGCCTACGTCTCCCGACGACGCTCACAGGGCGCGCCACCGCCATCCTCCTCTCGTTCCCCGAGTCGCTCACAGAGGGCGCGCGCGACCGCTCATGAGGGCGACCGCGATAAAAGCAGCAGCCAGCGCGCCGCGCGCCGCTATCGTCTTATCAACCGCAACATCCGGCGTCCCCGCCGCCGCCGCCCTTATCGCCGGTCCCCCCTGCCGACGCTGCCGACGCCGCCGACGCCGCCGCGCGCGCGCGCGCGCGCGCGCGTGTACTATCAGGACCCCTAACCACACAGCTCCGCTCGAGATGTCGCCGTAGCTCAGAGCCAAAGCGCTGGGTAACCCCCCCCCCAATAGGAAACGGGACTCAGGCTGGTTCGAATCCGCCCCTCGGACGGCAGGCATTTTTGAAACACACGCACACCTACACAACCACACATACGCTTCCACCATTCGCCGCCAGAGCGCGCGCACACACACGCTTCCACCATTCGCCGCCAGAGCGCGCGCACGCGCCGCACCTCCACGTCACCCGCCCACGCCCCTCGCCTCACATGACGTCATCGACCGCTGAGGGGCATGCGGGTCTGGGACCAGGAAGTCGATAAGATAAGATAAGATAAGAGCAACTCCACACACCGGCCCACGCTCCACAGTGTATATATGACGTCATGGGCCGCTGAGGGACATGCGGGTCTGGGACCAGGAAGTCGATAAGATAAGATAAGCTTATCTTATCTACTTCCTGGTCCCAGACCCGCATGTTCCCCCTACTGCCGACTATGAATGCAGTCCGTGAAAATCGTTGCTCTCGCCAATTGCGAAGTGCATACTGTGATTCGATTTTTGTGTGCAAAAAGATCGTCAGATACTCAGATACATCGCTTCTCAGATACTTTGGAAGTTGTGGCTAATAAATGAACCTACAAAAATGAGTGATGGAAAAGTTAGACAATAGTGCCGAGACTTCAAAAATGGACGCACAAATGTGCTCGATGAAGATCGGTGTGGCTGGCTATGGCTGATACATTTCATCATGTTATATGTGATTGTTTCAGAAAGGCTTGAATATCACAAATAGAATTGCAAGGTAGGAACTGAAAACACTTTGCGGTCAACACAAGGAGGAAAGAATGATACGTTCGTCTACGTAAGACTGAGATGTTTTTTTCTGTCACATTCCGGGAAACTGGACTTCGATATCCTAAACCAACGCAGAAACTAAATAACGATCAAAACAGTGACGCCATTTAACTTCAATACCGGGGAAATCAAGCTATCTCCTCACTCGAGTCTAAAAATAATGGCTACAGTTTTCGTGGACACAAAGTACGTCCCTTTGGTTGGTTTCATGGAACGTGAGGTAACAATCACAGCTGACAGTATTGCGAAACGCTCCAAAATCAGTGGCACGAAAAGCTGTCGCCCCCAATGGTTCTCGTTCATGACAATAAGCGTTCTTATCTCATGTTAATGCGCCGCCTGAACAAAGGAGAGAATCCAAGATTTGGGGTAGGATTTTTTTTTATCAACCACCCCTGAGTCCCGATCTTCCATCCACCGACAACGGCTTGGTGGACAATGCTTGTAGAGCAACGAGGAACTCGCGACCGCCGTTGGCTACTGGTTTAATTCCCAGTCGGTGGACATTGTGCAGAGGGTTTAAAAAAGCTAGTAAGAAAAGTCTTAGAAGTGAACGGCGACAATGTAGGCACATGAAGTATGTTGGTAGGACACTAGAAACCGTCAACACTTTTTCATACAAATTCTTTTTTAATGTCCAAATGGCCCTTACTTTTAAAATAGGCCTCGTACTTGAATGCAAACTAAAACGCTTTGGCAAAGCCTCGGAACTTAATTTCTTTTTATTTTATTACTAGAAATAATTGAAATTGGTTTTTAATATTCGCTATTCATTCGTAAATCCTGGAAGCAATTGTAATTCAAACTCTTTACACATTAAGAAATTACAGAACGTGAACTATCTCGCAGGAATTGTTCATAACAAGCTTTACAGAAAATTCTCAGTACATTATAGTTTTGTAAAATGTATCGTAATTATCAATAACAGAAGTCTGATATCGGGGTTGAGTTTTATATATTAAAGTATTAAAAATGGTATGTTTGCTTGTTTTTTTAGATGGATGTAATAACAGCTGACCTCGATGGAGGCTCCATCTGCGTGCCAGATGGAGTGTCACTGCCGCTGTTGCCAGAGCCATTGCTCAGCCACACACAAGAGGCGTTGATGTTAGTTCTGCAGCCAGAGCTGAGCAGTGCTGACCACGCATTTCCTCCAGCCACGCATAGATCGGTGCAACCAGCATTACTAGACAAAGAGATAAGGGCTGTATTCATGCGCATGTTTGCGCAGCTTCTACAGGGTTATCGCTCTTGTCTCACCATTATACGCATTCATCCTCGCCCTGTCATTACATTTCATAAAGTAAGTTCCCGCTTCGTTTCAGAAGAATAAATAAAAATATTAAAAAGAGACTGGAGATTGGAATTTCATTTCGTAATCGCCAGGCATGCCCAGCAACCGCCGAGCAGAGGAGATTCTCCGAACGCAGCGCGAGTTAGAACGCTTATCGCAGGGCAAACGGATACAAACCTCTGCGGCCTTTTGAGTCACCGGGAGCAGGCGGCGAACTCTCAATAGAACAATCACCTGTTGCTCTAAAAGGCCCGATTCGAGGGAAATTCTGAAAGTTTTTTTGTACTCAACAGCTCAATATGTATTTTGACTGCTGAATTCGAATTTTATTTCGGCACCTCGTAAAAACTCGGCTTAAAAAAAAAGATTAAAAAAAATAAATAAAAAAAAAGCTAAAAAGTTTCCACTTTACCTTTCTGTATACGTATGTATATACGGAGTAATATTAGTATAGGGAAAGTTATGTAATGATGCGCAAAATCAATTTCGAGATTTCATCGAAAATTCACGTTTTGAGGACCTCAGATGCCGAAAAAGTGTTTTTTTTAAACACGTAACTGTCCGTCTATCTGTGATCACCACTAGCGGCTAAACCTTGCATAGGATTTTTTTCCAAATTGAAGAAACCCCTGTCCATTTGACTCGATTCAAAGCTTTGAGATTTTGAAAAACATTCTTTAAAATTTGAGCACACAGGATATTTTCAAAAACTGCTCCAAATTTTGTTCTTTAAATTTTTTGTGGTAATGGTGTTAAATGTAGTCTATAGGATGACATACACAACATAAATCTGTTCATTTGTTATTTCAAAAATGTAATTTTTTTACTTATCTTACATCGTTTTATTTATATTATTGGCAATATGCTCACATTATTATATTTATGAGTACATGTGCTTTAAGCAATGTCAGATTAAGTTTCTCGAAGACTCTACCGTTTTCTGTGGAAACCAGCTCTAACTTCCACATTTTCAAAAGCAGTTTTCTCAAAAACTGCTGAAATTTTTTTCTTTAAACTTTTCGAACGGATAATGCTATTTCCAATCGTTAATATGATGTAAAGTTCGTTTCGTTGTTTTTTTTTTCTTTCAAAAATTACTCCAATGTATTTTTAAAAAATACCTCTCGCTGCGTTCATATGCACATTTTCAGTAATTCATAAACCCTTTTGTATTTGTGAGTTAATGTGCTTTAAATGAAGTTTTTGGAAAACTCAAATTTTCTGCAATAAAGAGCTTCAAATTTTGAATTTATAGTAGACATTTTTTTAAAAAAAGTCTCCAAATGTTTCAAAGAAAATTGCCATTTAAGAAGAGGTTTTACTGTTCTTTAATATTCTTAAAATAATATCTTCATTCTACAAGGTGGTTCAAATATGACCGGGACTGATTTTTTTACGAAATACTTTATTAGCAAAAATTTATTTGTACATGTCATTCTTCAAAGTACTCCCCTCCAGATTCTATACATTTTTTCCATCGTCCTGGGAGCATCCTAATGCCCTTTTCATAAAAGTCTTTTGGTTGTCGGCATATCCACTCCCGAACACTGTGGATGACTGCGTCATTATCCGCAAATCGCATGCCTTGCAAATGTGATTTAAGCTGTCCAAAAAGGTAAAAATCACTTGGGGCCAAATCTGGACTGTACGGCGGATGTGGTAGAAGGTCCCACTTCAATTTGCTGATGGTTGCCATGGTTGTTTTAGCAGTATGAGGCCGTGCATTGTCTTGAAGGAATGCTACCCGTTTCCCACCTCTCTTCCGTTTGGATCGGATCTTTTCTTTGATTTCTGTTTCCAAAAGTGCTGAATAATAAGCTGCATTGATGGTGTTAGCTTCTGTAAGAAAGTCTACATGGATAACACCCATCCAGTCCCAAAAAAATGTTGCCATCACTTTTCCCGCCGAACGGATCTTCCGCGCTCTCTTGGGTTTTGGAGAAGAGGCGTGTCGCCATTCACGTGATGCCTGCTGGGACTCAGGAATAAAATAGTGAACCCACGTTTCATCAGTGGTTACAATGGACTTCAAAAATGCATCTCCTTCATTTTCAAACCGCATTAGAAGAACACTGGCAGCTTGCATGCGCATCAATTTGTTCTCGTCCGTCAAAGTGCGTGGAACCCACCTAGCATTCACTTTTCTATATTTTAGGTGTTTTTTTATCATGTCTTCTACACTACCCACACTGATGCCAATTACTGATGCAACTTCTTTGATAGTGATGCGCCTGTTCTCACAAATAACCGCATTAACACGATCAATATTTGTTGGGGTTATGGATGTTCGCGGCCGACGATTATGAGGTTCATTCTCAACGCGCTCTCGTTCCTCTCTGAAACACACCATTCAAACACACGGGTCCGTGAGAGGCACTCTTCCCTGTACTGTTTTTTGAGTCTCTGCAAAATTTCCGACGGTTGAACGTTTTCTCCAACGAGAAATTTGATGATAATGCGTTGTTCCACGCACCGCGGCACCTTTTGTTCACTCGTTCTAGCAAGACCCAGACGCGACTGAACAGGTTGTAACCTGCAAAGGAGGGAGGTGGGGGGTTGTGGCTAGATTCTCTCCAGGCGGCGCAGTTAATGCGTATGTCGGGGTATTTGAAAAAAAAATCAGTCCCGGTCATATTTGAACCACCTTGTACTATTAGGAAACCGAAAATGAAAATGTCAAACTTTCTACTTTCGGCGGCGATAGATGGCAGCTGGCAAGAGTATGCAGCAAGTCTGAATAGCTAGCTGAGACCAAAGGAAATAGAAAACTAATATGGGAAACACTGTGCCATTCTGTATCACAACTTTTCACTTTCTCGCACTTACTAACGCAAGAAGAGAAAGTATTGTATTTGTGTGCCGAAAAAAGGCGAATTTTCGCCACAAAAACTTTTTGCCTGGTTCTGATTACAAAAAAGTGGATAAATGCAGATGCTAAATATAGAAAACATTCCTCTAACTCGCGGTGTAGGCAGAATACAGATTTTCTTGGTCCTTCACACCGAAAAATCAAATGACGGCAAATCGTCTGTCTGTGCACAACCGAAGTGCCTAAATCGTTCAGTCGATTTTCATCCAAATTGATATTCCCCAATCTTTCTGGCTGGAATGATATTCCCCCTCCAAAATGATCAGCTGGATTTACCCTTGTTTGAAACCGATATTTTAATTTTGGGGTGTACTTTACATGAGACCATTCTGAAATTTTCAAAATCTTCAAACAAAAATCTCCAAATTTTTTCATTACATTTTGTTGTTGAATACAGTGATGGATGTTTAAGAGAATAATGCAGGACTCATTTTTGATGAAATCCCCGAGAAAGAATAAAAAATAAAAAATTGAAGATAGAGATTTGGATAGGGCAGGGCGCCCATTTGTCCTCCTGCTAAGGCTCTAAAAAGCCCTGAATTTCTAACAAACCAACAAATTGACAAACAGACAAATCGGCAGACAGACAAACGGGCAAACAGACAGGTAAACGAGCAAACAGACAGGTAAACTGGCAAACGGGCAAACAGACAGATTAACCAAAAACACACACAAGAACAAACCAAAAACAAACTTGAACTATTCAGATACGTTTTCTTGAGTTGATTATCGTTAGAAAATCAAATATTAATGAGAGAGATTGTGCAAATCATGTGTGTGTTTTGGGTAAGTCATCAGTTATAATATTTTAAATAACTATTTATTAGAAAGAAAAATAATGTAGTTTCAGAAGTAGCTTTCTAGGTGTTCGATCATATGTAAACAAATGAATTATTTGTTACTTATTTTAGTTGTATTTTGAAAATTAGAATTTGACTTCAAAGAATTGTATCTATTTCTACAACTGACTTTTAACTTTATTTCAGGCAGCATTTCTTGGTGAGCGGGCATTAACTGACTGTGATTTTACTACCCGTGTCTTGGACTGCATGTTTTTCACAAGTTTTGTTGCGGAACGGGGACCCCCATGGCGACCGTGTGATGTTTGGGATGAACTGTACAGTGGACTGACAGAGCAACTTAGAATTGAAGTACATGAACCAACAACAGTGTTAGTGCATGTTCAGGAACTGGCTCAACAGTTGTATACCAATGAAAACCCCAATCCCCAACCGTATGTGCAGAAAATTCTGAAACCACCGGAAGGTGCATTTGCTAGAATTCATCAACCACCATTTCCTGGCATTAGTTCTGCCCAAGTTCAAGCAATTATTGATGAAGGTCTTGCAAAAAATAATCTCAAAGTTAGGTAAGTTTCTTATGCTTAAGTTAACAAAAATAAACCTTTTTAAAAAAATATATAATTTCTGTTCTGTTTCTGTAATGCATGCCACATCTCTAATTTTCTTGTAACAACCTTTGCTTTTATTTTTCTTAAAATAATAATAATAATAATAATAATAATAATAATAATAATAATAATAATAATAATAATTATTATTATTAATATTATTATTATTAATAATGTTATTATTATTATTATTAATATTATTAATCTTATCTAATTCACAACTAAAGATATCGTGAGTCAGTTGATTATAAAATCTACTACTTAATACAAATTTTGCAGAACAAATCCCAGAGCTTCAATAACCATTGGGACAACTTGTGCTTTTATGCCCCACAGTAAATTGATCTCAATTTTAAAACTCTTGTATACAAGATGTTTCTCTGCCTCTTTGCTTACGACTCGATGATGATGATGATGATGATGATGATGACAAATATCATCATCATCACAACCGTTGTTTTATTATTATTATTATTATTATTATTATTATTATTATTATTATTATTATTATTATTATTATTATTATTATTATTGAAATACACAGAAAAAAAAACTTTGTAAATAATTTACAATCAATTCCTTTTATTTTTATGATTTGTGAAGTGTTGTATAGAGACTGGATTCTTATGTAATTACATATTTTTGTTATTCTTTCTTCAGTTGTCAATATAGTACTCTTAGCAAATCCGGGTAATTCTAATACAATGTACAAATTTTTTGTTATATATTTTGAACTATATTACACATTTTACATATATTTTACTCACCCTGTAAACATTTTTCTCCCAACTTTCTTAAGATTTAGTTACCAAAAAAAAAAGTGCAAAAATGTTTTTTTAATTTAAAACATTAGCACTTTTTCTTACCATATTCAGAATTGCGCGCTGATGATGCTAGGTGCCCCGCTTGAAGATGCAGTCAGATGCTCATGGTGTGTCCGAGTTGTAGCTGAAACCTTCATCTGCACTGCGTGTAGGTTGTGACAATTTCACTTGAGCACTGAGGTTGTATTTAGGCATGGGAATTATCAGGGTCGTCATGTTTCTTCCTTCAAACCAATTTAAAAGAGGTATTGGTTTTTGAAGATGTTTATCAATACAAAAGACAGTGCTTCAATACAATTATTATAAAAGACAATGCTTTAATACAATCAATACAAAAGACAATTGTTTGCCTGTTATTGAGATTCCACCTTGGTACGATGGCTATCATTGGTCTTGATCATAAAAATGGACTTAAAAAATTTGAATTTAGTAGAAAAAAACAATATTTATTTTTAAAATTGGCTTACTAAATATTTTATTAATGTAAATTCAATTTTTGCAAAAGTACTATAAATAGTGTATTTTGATATTACATATTACGTAACTTTTTTCATCTTTGTTTCATATTCTTATCAATTTCATTACATATTTATGTACGTATTTTGCCATTTAATATTGCACATATTTACAGACCCTAGTTATCAATGCATTCAAAATATAACAGTGATTTTTCATACCAAGAAAAGGAGATTGATCTGCTAGATGGTGAACAGTGCATTCATTCTCTTTAAGCCTCTCATTTTTTTTTTTTTATTTTTTTTTTTTTTATGAAATAATATAGAAGGTTGAACTAATAGTCAACTGAATCAAATAATAGAGAAAGTTGAACTAATAGTCAAAATGTCTGACAACATCTTGTACTTTGTTTTTGTTGTTGTTGGATTGATGCAACTTGATTGTTAGTTTAGTTGTCAAATGTACCTTAGAAGTCAAAGAGCATAATTGATGAAATGGTTCTTACAATATTTTAAAATTAATTATTCCTAAAAAATAATATAGTAATTGTTATAAATAATTTTCCAATCAAATACACCAACCTAGGACCAATATGACATAATAATCCTCTTGAGTGACTCAGCAACTCCTAACAACACCCAGACTTTTGTGGAATGTTGTACCTGATGGGAAGGTACCTCTTTCTACAGAATCAGATCTTGTACTGAGTATTCTGAAGTAGTATAACTGTAGAAATCTTGTGAATTTTAAAGCTATTTAG
Source organism: Gryllus longicercus (assembly GCA_038098605.1). Classification (NCBI taxonomy): domain Eukaryota; kingdom Metazoa; phylum Arthropoda; class Insecta; order Orthoptera; family Gryllidae; genus Gryllus; species Gryllus longicercus. The sequence continues at coordinate 133,717 of JAZDUA010000065.1, forward strand.
TTGGAATTTTAAAGAAACCTAGAACATCGAGAAATAACCTTGCTTTGTTGTATTGCTATACTTGTTTTTTGGCTTTAATTTATGTGAGATCTGTGCTACATGGTTGTGGTGCTACATATTATTATTAGGAATTTGTTGTAATGAATTTGTGATAGCAGTTTTATCATGGTCAAATCTAATTGTTTACTTAGAACTCATTTTATGAAATGAGAACTCATTTTATGAAATTGAATCATAATCTTTTATATATGTATATTTATAACTATAACTTCTGTTCTGTATATTTTTTATGCAGCCATGGAAGCGGAGCAGATCTTAGTTGGTAAGAAAAGAAGAATTCCCTATTTGCATTTCATTCTTTGCTAATGTGATTCATATTTAATATATTAACTCTGATCTTACTTTAATTAATGTTTAAAAGTTAAATTTTGATGTATTTTACTCAGATTTATGTTTCATTGTATGAATTTGTAATTGAATACTTGCCTTTGATGTTCTTGAATTGATTGGGAATGAATTGTAATCAGACATAAAGTTCTTGAAAGATTTGGAAGAAAATACATTATTGGTGATAGGGGGAAAGTAGTTTTATATATTATCTTAATTTCATTTATGCACGCTTTGAAATTGTAAATTATACATAAAATTTATTTAAAAGGTTATTTTTTTAGTCTGTTGAAACCTGAGATTCTTATAAGAGGAATAGAATCTCTTCATTTTATGGGACCCTTTCTATAAACAGGATGCCCCCACTCTGGAAAATATGGAAAAGCAGGGAAAATCAGGGATTTTATTCCTCTGGGAAGGTCGAGGGGAAAATCAGAGAAGTAGTGAGAAGAATTGTTCGAAGTCGGGAAAAATTTTGAAGTTATAAATCTAGATAAGGCCTTAGGGCTTTTTGTCACTGCTCAGTCATTAGATAATTCCCTTGGTTCGAAAATTACTATTATATTTTTATTTTTCATAGAAAAAAATAAATAAAATTGAAGATGTTTATAACAAAAAATAACAACCTTTTGATTTATTCATTTTAGCCCCCTTAAATGGCTTCACTTGAGTTCTTTCGAAATTTGGTGCAAATAAACACTGTGAAATTCCATGTAGCAAGCAGCACAGCAGGCCTACAAAATCTGTATCTTTGATGTCTTCTTAGAGTCCTCTGCAAAACTACTTCTCTAGGATCTTCAGATGAAAGTTTATCTTGCTCTTTGACAGGAATGTTGGTTTTCACCTTCAAATTAGAATACTGCGGATGTTGCAGGTTTCTGGCACAGTTTTTAGTGTTAAGAACCTGTTGGTGTTTAAACATTTTGGTTTCTTTGACATATTCGTGTGGTAAATGAAAACAGAACTCCTGCAGTGTGCTAATTCTGCACAGATTTGAAGAGTTCTTTGGCACGGAGTTTCCTGAATGCTAGCATACATATGAAGTCTCTTAATTGTTCTTATTACACTGTCATAGGTGCCCTGCCATGACTCCTAGCAAAGAAATGCAGAGATTGATTATGATACCTCTACATCATATTACAGTTCATGGTGTAAGAATGTGTAGTTTTTAGCACTGGCACCTGCCCCAACATCACATACAACTCTCAAAATTAAATTTGAATATCTGAAAAATTTTCCAAGACTTCATTATGAAATTCAGTTGACACCATAATTATGGCTTGATCTTCTTTTTACCATAAAATCATGAAAAATGAAATGTTGGTTTTGGAGTTGTAAATATTTATTTAATTTGTTATTTTCTGGGTTTTCTTTTAATGAAATTTCTTAGTAATGCATCTAGTACTCTTTAAAATTCTGATTTATCTGTACAATGGTATCTTTTTATTTTCCCTTATGATGTATGTGCATTTGAGAATAGTTTTTACTAGACTGTATACCCTCATGAAGCCAATATCTAATTTATTGTTGTGTAGTTTATTACTCTATAACTTTAATATTTGACACTAACTTTTTATTATTAATGTATTACCATATTAGTAAACAAAAATATCTGAAAACCCATTGTCATAAACTTTCAATTTTGCCTGGAATGATTCATAGATTCCTAGTTGTGGGACATTCTAAATTAAACAAAAAATTTTAAATTAGCCGAATTTTATCAAATGATTCAAGAAAGTTGGGACACGTTTTGAGGAGTTTCTCTCTTCATTGTAAGTACTTCGTAAGGACAGTTGATTACATTTAAATTTGACGCTCAAATGTAAATGTTAATTTTATTATATTTCTAGTGAAATAGATTTCAATGGGAAGAGAGTTACAATGTGATAGTAGTTAAGTGAGAAGAAAATTATATTTGCAACTTTTTCTTCAAACTTTCTTTGATAAATGATTTGCCCAGTTCTTAAAGGGACCTAAATGAAAAAGTTTGCTATTTCATGTTTAGATGAAATTTGTAATTTAGAGGTGTAGGTAGACATTTAAGTGTTTGGATCTCGGAGATTCAAATGATGTTCTCAAAATAATTCATTCTATTTTGAATATTTTTTTTGAAAAATTTGTTCTTCCTCTATATAATGTTTGTACCTATATTTTTGAATCATGTTTGTAGGATTTATTCAGTAATTCATTGCTATTAATTTACTTGAAATTTTCACTTCTGAATGTGAATTTCATTATAAAAATTATTTTGTTCTATCTTCTTGAGTACTTTCTTTCTGGTAGGCTTGAATAAGTGTCAGAGATTTAATTATTAAATGTGTTCACATCAATAATTTTATTAATTTTTAATGTCCAATTTTGCATGTTGTCATTGTGTTGCACGAAATGCAAGTGTATTATAGGAAATAGCTTCCATTTTATAAGTTAAACCACTCTGAAGACATTCATTATTAATGTTTGAATTTAATTTTCTGTTTAAATTTGTTCAGTCACTTCTGCACAGATCACATGTGAATGTTTGTAATTTTTTTCATTTCAAAACTACTCACACTTCTATTGTTTGTAAAAAAATTTGTAAAAATGAATCACTATTCACACTTGTGTTAATTTGCAAAAATGAATGAAATTTCTTCAAGGAGTTTCTTAATAATGATTTGTTTAATCATTTGTGAAGTTATCCCATTTTAAATTTGTGGAGCTCATAATGCAAGATCATTGGTGAAATATTATCAAAATACTGTACAATGCCCAGTGTTTTTCACAGCCCCTCTGAAGATAAAGAATCATAATGTGTCTCATGGTAACTGCTTCATTTTGGTAAGACTGTTTGATTGTCAATTAGTCAGATTAATTCATCTACACAGGTACCATTAACTGAGAAATAAAAATTTTCTTTTAATCTTCTTAAAATATTATTTCATTGTTAATTTTACAGTTGGGAGGTGAGAAAGCTACCAAGATTGGAGTGAATGGAAAGTGATAAAAATGAGGGATAGATGCCTATCATTTCATTTTTTTTAGACGTTAAAACTCTATAGTTATAAGTAAAGATCGGATTCTCGTGTCGCATCTTTTCTGTGCTAACTTGAAATTGGATGAAACCTTAAACAAAAATTTAATCATGAAAAGAATGTTATTTTGGTATGTGTTCCATTTTGAACAAAATGGCATGTTTGGATGGGTTACTGCACAATATTGCACATTTTAGGTAATACTGCCTGAAAATTGCACATTTTGGGATTTTACTGGATGAATTTAAAGATTCATAGTTCTATTGCATAAAATATAATTTTTACATTATCAACTTGTTTTCATTATACTTTTTTAATGGTTTCATTTAAGAAACAATTTTAATGCAGTGCATTTGGCTGGTCTGTGAAACCAGTGTGCTGTTTAATACGTATCAATTCTGCATTTTGTTGCCTTATGAACTGAGCCTCTAAACATTTCATGATGCCTATTGTCTAATTGAAATTTTAGTTATTGCATCAGGGATAGGTCTGTGGTCCTTGGTTGCAGCCTCGCAGCAAACACTATGTTTGGAGTCTATCTTCCCATTCGGATTATAAATCCGTTTTTTTAAGACTTCGCTGAACTTGCAAACTCAAGATATCGTGTGCGAGTCGCATTTGACCTTACATCCAGGTGTGAAGCTTAGTGACAAGCTGCACTGCGTTTCAAATTCATCAAATTTCTCGGAACAAACGTTGCTTTGAAAGGTTCAAGAGAGAATGAATGCAGCTTTTGAATGATTTTAGTAGCAGTTTTACATATAAAACAGAGTGAGGCTCAGCACAGACAAGTATGAATTAAATGGAGAGTGAAGTTTTTCCTCACTGAAACATATATTAATTGATAGAAAGTATAATAATTTCTCAGAAAATCATTTGGAAATATACATACACAATTAAGAATATTTCTTGTGTAACTCAATTAGTTCTTATTTTTGAAGGTGTATTTGCATGTTTCAATATATTTTTTTTATGTTTAATTTTTTTTATGTAATTTAAAATGTCAAATATGATTTGTTTAAACAATACATATAAACTTAATTATAATAACACTTAAATTGTAATATTTCATTAATCTTAAATATGTCATTCAGAATATAAAAATAAGTTGATAAGTGGATTAACTGGAGTTTTTAGGCCGCAAAACACTAGTTATGAAAGTCTTGATCTTTTTATTGCATGTTTTTGCACGTTCATGTTTTTATCACATGTTTTAGGGAATTTGACTGCATGAAAATCTGGTCTTCGGTTATAAGTATAACAATTTTTGAGACAGAAATATGTAAGATTGTAGTAATCATACATACTCCCCTCCTCCGTCCTGCAGAACTAAGCTAAGAAGTTTGTGGGCCATGAAAGAGTTATGTAAAGAAAGATTGTTTAATTTTTTTTGATTCTTAGTTTCACCTTTCTGGCTGTGTCAAATATGAAGAAAGGTTAATTGTGCTCAATAATTGATGACTGTTCTGTTCTTGTTTCTACGTAATTGAATTAGAATCATATTAAAAGCGTAAATTGTTCAAAGGATAAGTTTCCCCTACCCTGAATTGAACTATTTGACATGGTCAGGAAATTGACTGAGTAAAATATCAAATACCTGGACAATATACAGCCCTCAACAACCATTTGAAAGCAGGGGTTGTCCCAAAAGCTTGGAGGTCAGAGCAACTTAAGTGTAAACCAAGAGATCAGGGTTAATTTCCATTTATGATAACATATTCTTTGGAGAATTGAAGTATTCTCTAAGTTGTGCATTGCAGTTGTAAAATTTTCTTTCTTTTTAGTTGACTTTGTTTAATGAGACCACTCATTACCAATAGCAGTTTTAGGTAGGTCACAGAAACTCTGCATTCTTCATGCTACACACTACTCACGTGCTACATGCCACATGAAGAAAAGCTACCATAAAAATAATGTTTGGTTAAAAATACTATATTTTAACCTTATTAAAAATACCAAAACAGAATTTATCTGAATTTTTTTATAATTGTATATTTTTAAGGTTAGATTTTTGAAAACTTTAGCAGGGCAGACAGCTCATGAGCATTTTGTTATGATATTAACTGCAATTAATTGAAGAGGAAAATCAAGTCTGTTACGAATCCAGAATAATATTTTTTTAATATTTACTCTTATCCTTTGCTTCAGGTTGTCATCTTTGAGGCCTCAACAGCCTCGTATTGTGCCCATGGGACCTCACATATCACATGTTTATGACTCCCGTCATTCGGTGAGCAATTCTGCAAGGCGCCTTGAGGTAAGATACCATACAAATTATTATTTTGACTAGGTTTAGTAGATTCACTTTGGTTTTCATACCTTTACAGTTGTGACTGGAAGAAGGAAAGAAATTAAACAAGTTAAGACTGTAATGAGGGGAGGTAATAGAATACGTGGCAACATTTTGTTATCTATGCAACAATATCAGACAAAAGAAAAGATCTAGAAAATAAAATCCAGAAATCTGATAGATCCATCAAAATAATTATGAAACATTTTGGCAGAAACATGACTGAAGAAAGAGAATTGTCAATATACCATATATCCAAGCCTATGATTCTTTCTGGATCAAAAACCTGGGCTCCAAAGAGCATAATCAACAAAGATTGGAAACCACAAATGAGATTCCTCCAATATATCTCATGAGTAATATGTTTGGATTGGCAAAGGAACACTATTATAAGAAAAGTTAAAACAAACAATGTTGTAGAAGACATAAGACTACAAGAGCAAATGGTTGGAACACATTAAGAGTATAAAGAATGAAAAGCCTCCAAACAAAGCATTAAATTAGAATTCCGCAGGGTAAAGAGATATTAGAAGATCAATGAAGAAATAGAGAGAAAATGAACACCTGGAGGTATCAGGTCTACTATACAAACAGGAACAGGTGATAAGCCTAATGTCCTGCAATTGATGATGATGATGATGATGATGATGATTTTAGTTATAATGGCTGCAATTTTGTTTTGATCATTTAATATGTATATGTGTATTAATAAGAATTTTTTTAAATTTACTACTGAAACTATTATTAGACATTAGATGTTAAGGCACTAAAAATACACAAGAGGAAATGTGATTTAAAACTTACAATTGGATGGTGATTAACACTCATATTTTAATAAATTTGGGCACAGTTGAATTCACACTATTGAATCATGATTGTGTAAGGTACCTCACGTGGTGTACAACTCTTGGCCAAAGAGGCCCTAATGACTTACCTACATAATACTTATTTCTTTGTAAAAAATATTAGCCAGTCATTGTTTATGGAAAACAAAAAAAAGACCTAATGTTTAATTGTTTGAAATTACACACACTTCCTTACTTTACCTTGGTGGAAGAACGTTTGACTCAGTAAGATATCTATGTCAGAAATTGGAGTTATTGACTTCCTTTTGAGACAGTTGGTATTTTGGTTGTGTCATGCATTTTATTCCAGCAGTCACCAAAGACATATTTTTGCTTGATTTATTTTATTTAAAAAAAAAATTGTGAAGAATTGCAAGTTAACACAAGCATTTAAGCTCTAAAGATATAGAATGTGGCATTCAAATTCATATGATATCTTCAGTTTTAAGAAAATGGAGTGATAAGGATTGTTACTGTTAAGGTCAGTAAGGAACTGTCAAAATTCAGAAAAATGAAAATTATTTATACATTTATTTTTAGAATCAAATTAGATATGAGAACTAAATTGAAACACTTTTGTGATACCTGCTTATCCTCTGTGATAGAATATGATGTGATAATAGTTGTTGAAACCTGGTTCAACAGTAACTACTCTGATTAACTTCAGCTGCAAAATTACTCCATATTCTGTTGTGATTGTGATGTGCATACTAGCCAACACAAGCATGATGTATGGGTCCTGCGTGTAGTCAATAATTAGATTTATGTTCAGTTTAAACTGCTTATGACCACAATTGAAAAGCTCTATGTATGGTTAAATCTGAATCATGGTGATGTGATTGTTGGTGCTGTGTATATGCCACTTTGTAGCCACCATGAATTATTCAAGATATATGCTTATGATTTACTTGATATCGACCAACAGCATCCCTCTTCCTCCATATTACTGACTGGGGGACTACAATCTTCCTGGTATCAACTGGAGTGAAATTTTGGATGGACCTGGCACTACATCAACTGCTACAATGGCTGTTATGAAATGTGTGCCTCGGTTATAAAATTAAGACGTGTAGTGAAGCATCACTGTGCCTTACAAATAATTTATGTAATTAAAGTATTATTTGTAAATGAAACACCTTTCTACTCATGGGTATTCCTTGTACATTCTTAAAAAATACTATAGTTCTGCTATTTAGTTAACTCATTTCATTTTACTTTTAGAATCCATGCGGTTGATACTGTGGCAGAGAACAAATAAAATTAGCATCTGTTCCCAATAAGTAAACAGGGTCTGAATAGTAGGCATTTTCCTAAACTTATCTAGTTATTATAGTTACTGAAAGCTCATAATGGTACTTTATGGCATTAATATTTTTCAGATATTATTTATTTCAGATACCTCAATAATCATCTCACAAAAAAGTTTATATGATACCAAAATAAGAGACTTACAAGCTTCTATTTTCTGTCTTTGTTAAGTCTGTCTTGAAATGTACAATAGTAATCTGGTCACCACATACAATCGCATCTTCCACCCTATGAGAAAGAGTTCAAAAGAGACTCCTGCGACATCTCGCATATATTGATTGCACACCTATGTGTAAACTAGACCATACGAATGCGACTAAATATTTCCATTCTAACTACGAGAAGATAGTTTTTCATCACCTTATTTTTCTGCATTTTGTCATATTATATATCATAATATTAAATGTCCAGATATTCTGACTCGGCTACAGTTCAGCATTCCTCAATGCAGGAACAACTTCACAAGCCATTATACTTAACAAGCAGCAGGGCAAATTATTTATACTTCTGGTAATTTTTTCCAACAACGATACTACAAAATTCCGCAACTCCTTTAGAAATGCCTTCAACATATAATTGAACTGATAATTGAAGTAATTGAACTAATATTAATAATTTGTTATCTGCTACAAAATTACTGATGTGTGTTACTTATGTTTAATTTCTGATGTATTTTTACTTCATCTTTTTGATATGTACTACTTACTACCACCTATGTAAAGGATATTTCCATAAATAAATTAATAAAAAGATAGTTCATATGATACCAAGGTTTTTTGCAATGGTAAAGTTGTTTTTTTGTATAATACAGGTTCTGCGCAACTGTATCAACTGCATATTTGAGAACAAAATTAGTGATGCTCGTAAGACTTTTCCAGCAGTCCTACGTGCTTTGAAGTCTAGAGCGGCCCGATTAGCTCTTTGCACTGAGTTAGCTCAGCATGTTTTAGGTAATAAGGCTATGTTGGAGCATCAGCAGTTTGACTTGGTTGTACGACTTATGAATTGTGCTCTCCAGGTAAGAATAAAGAATTTGTGAATTTTAATAAAAAATCATTTGATGAAGTATAATGCAGTTGACAACAACTGCAATAAAGTTAAGATTGGGGTCATGTACAGTAGGACCTCCTTTAACCAAAATAAAAAGAATTGAAAGTTACAAAAAATCAAAAACCCTGGAAAAATGAAATATTTTGTTAAATAGTTCCAGTGTTAAATTAAAGGGTCAGTTTCATAGAAATGTCAAAAAACAAGTCAACACTGCTGCAAATAAACCTGGATAAGAATTTGGAAAAGAAAGAAGGGGGAAAAAGAGGAAGGGAAATTGGGCAAATTCAATTGATCATAACTTCCTCAATTTTCAATCATACCTAATAGTTGAATTTTCTTTGTAAGATTTATGATTATGCTTTTTACAACAATATCGGTGAAAATTAAATTCCACAGCTCCTGTGCCATCACAAAAACAAAAATAAGTTTTTAATGAAAAGATCATGAATTTCAGTGCTTGTATTACACTTTCTGCTACACATTTGTAAATGTCTCTTGGAAAATGTAACAATGTAGTAATCTGATGATTTCTACTTGGTCCTGGGTTCTACTCTCCCCAGATAATTTAATTCCCAAATAATCAAACTGTGGATAATGGAGGTTCCACTGTATTTATATATGTGAAGTAACATATGGAATTTATGTAATAGAAGATTTGAAATCTTGAAAAAAATTCCATAAAGATTATGAATATAATAAAAGTTTACAGTACATTAGAAGGCAGAAATTGTGTATGTATTCTTGTTAAAGGATGACTCGGCTATGGATGAGCATGGAGTTGCTGCTGCACTTCTTCCATTAGCTACGGCATTCTGTCGCAAATTGTGCACAGGAGTAATTCAATTTGCATACACATGCATTCAGGTAAGTAAGAATTGTGTGATTGATGATTTCAAAACTATTTTAAATGAAATGTCTTACCAGTGTTATCATCTTTATACTACAGTAGTTTCATTGTAAAATTATTCCTCTCTTTTTGAACGTGAAAAGAGACTTTAAGCACTGGATTAAAGAGCGTGCTTTATGTAGATGAAAAGAAAGTAGCATTTAATATGACAGTGATTTTCTTTCCATAGGAACATGCAGTTTGGCAGAATCAACAGTTCTGGGAGGCAGCATTTTACCAAGATGTGCAGAAAGATATCAAGGCTTTGTACCTTCCTCGCTTAGATGGTGGCCCTCCCATGAGATTGGGTTGTGATGCTGGTCTCAGCCCTATCAGCCCTCGAGAAGTGAGCATTTGTTTTGTTTCAGTTTATTATTTCTGTTAATTCATTAATTGTATATCATGCTAAATTTAATTGTTATAAATAAAATTAAGAAATCTATAGTCATCTTCGATGAATTGTGTTGCAACATTAGGTTCTAATCTTGCAGAGACCCTGAAATCTTCTTGCAAGTGGATGTCTAGAACTTTCTGAAACAACATTAAAAAAATTAAATGTTTCATTCACCCTAAAGAATTTTTCATATTCTAAAAGTAATTATATTTTTAATGACAAATTTCAAAGAAAGAATAATATTTTGTAAACAAATGTTATGCGTTTGAATTCACCTGCTTTGTATTTTAAATATTTTCGTATTGTTTGAATAATATTGCTCCTTATAAGTTCATTTGTTTTATAGCACCAGTGAATTAATCTGAAGAATCACTACCTTTACTTCTGCGTATAACTCTACCTTTTATCTTGTTTGCTACACACATTTTCAAGCTTGCCCACCTTGTTCGTTACATGTGTCTCCAACCTCTGTACATGACTTCAATCCTAATACCCCACATTCTTTGGGCAATCTCCTGCCCTCAACAATTCCAATCTTAGACTATTACTTCTGTGTTTCTATTGTAATTACTGCTGCCACTGCTCAATGTTCACTGCCACATTTTTGGAGCAAATGCGAAAACGAATTTTACTTTAATATACCCGGTATTAGATCATATTATAAGGAACTATCAATAATCTTACATCATTTTTCACATGTGGATCCCACTGTATTATCGAAGTGCAAAATTTTGCATTTACAATAAGTTCTGTTTATTATCAAAGTACTTTTGTATTGTGTGTGGAATGCAACATTAAATATTCATCAATCAACCATCCAATCAATCAATAATACCTTATTTTATGTGGCTAGGCCATTAGGTCTGCTTTACTGCCTGACCACACAAATTTTGCTTAGCTCCTTTCACCATCAAACATTTCACTTGGGCGAACAAACAGGCAATTTGAATTTACCTCAAACGCTTTGTTTAGGCTTTTAAGAGTTTTTTAAAAATGCAGTAAATCTACAACATACAGCAGTTGGCTTTACATTCCTTCTGAAGGATGGTGTGCAAAGGATTTTTTCACTCTTAAAAGGACCTTGATCAAGCAGGATAGATAGCTTTTTAAACTAAAATATAATTTTTTAACTGAGTATATAATTTCACATTTTTGTGTTGTGAAGCAGAACATTCCATAAACCTGCTAATCCTGAGATTTTTTGATCTAGCATGCTGTGTATTATAATAGTTAACAAGATTTTATCTCCTTGCATTTAATTGTGAAATGCTATGGGTTATCATAAAAAACATGGACTGAAGGTGGTGTGCTAGATCTTACAAAGAAACATATGTTCTAGAGCAAAGAATTTCCTTGGAAAGATCGTCGTTCAGGATACTCCCGTGTTCAAGAGCCTTCTGCATTAGAGATTGCTGCAGAACAGATGCGGTTATGGCCATCTTTGGATCCTGGTAAGGCAGTTTTTGTGAATTTATTATAGTATGTACTATTTAAGAATTTCTTGCTGTAATTGATGTTTAAAAAAACAATAATTTGCTATTCTGCGTCAGATTGGCATAAAAGAAATAGAATTTTCAATCACAGATCACTTAGCATCACAACTTGGGCTCCATCCATTTTAAGTGGTCCAGAACTTAATAAATTGGTGGCTCGATCATCTCGAATTATGGTGTGGTTGTTCAAAAACGTTTTTAATTTATTTTTATAAAATTTTGTGTAGTAATGGCGGCCATTTTTGTTTTCCACCGAGTGCCATTTTTCTCGTTTGTAGACCTTTACTCTTCTCTAAATTATTCAGTGCTGGGTTGTTCTAGCATTTTGGAATAAACAACATTGGATTCAGTACACTTTGGCCTACAAATAGAAATATCATTTTCTCACTTTATGTGTTTCTATTTGGAAAATATTTACAACCAAATCTATTAACGCGAAAGAAATAATTTCAATTTTCAGAGAATAATTTCTCAGAGAAGGAATACAGTATCAATGGTAAGCAACTTACCACTTCAATATTCCATCCTCTTAAAAATTGGGATTTTTCCACATTTTGAACTGCAATGTCTGTTGGGGGACCAGATTTTAACCAGACCAAAATATAAAAAATTTACAGGTACTAGATCACTATGATACCAAACTTCAGTAAAAATGTCAAAATTTAGATTAAGCTCAAAGAATTTTTTAAAAAATTGTATACTTGAGCAAAATAAGACTTCATTTCTACATGGGGATAACTAGTGGTAGGTAGTAATCATATTATAATCATATTATTTTGAAGCTACTTTAAACTAAATTCTGCACTGATTGAAAAGATTTAATTACACTATGGTATTAATAAACATAACGTTGCAACAATTTATTATTAATAAATATGTTGCCTAATTTATAATTTTTTATATTACATTATTTTACTTTAAATCAAAATTATTAGTAATTGAAAAAGAGGTCATCTTGAAGTTACAAGTTAAACCGGCTAATATAAAATATATTTATAAAAGGTAAAAAATAAATAACTTCAACGTTTTGTTAATTTTTTTGCGTTTAAATTGCCATTTTGCTTATTATTTCTGAACTTTTCTTCAGAGATATTGACGGTCGCAGAGTACTCCTTACATGCAAAAATCGCCACTAAGTTAAGAAACAATATAAGAGAATCAGAGGGTATTGGGTCAGAAGGTGCCTTCGAAGCTACTGTGAAACTTCACCCCTCACCTCATATCCCGTCTGAGAATATCAACAACCTGGGGTTCGTGTATCAGACAGAACCAATGTGGTGAGCCAAGGATTAACACGCTTTTGAGGTCGCTCAGGCTCCTGAAGTGTGTATGATTTTGTGGCTTCATTGTTGCCTTCCCTTTCCATCAAAATGTGTCGCAGTTTCTGAGACTTTTTGTATAGTTGTGTGACCGTTGATCAAAATGGAGCGTCAGTGTTGTATAGGTGAGATTACTAATGAAGTTTTGCCATTAAACTGTGAATGGCGTTTTTCCAAAGGACATTAAGTCAATTAAAGATTTTGGTGAAGACGAAAAAGTGTTGTTTTCGTTAAGAATAAACTCTAATACCATGTCTGTTTGTAAGTACCATGTGATAAAATACTTTAAAAAATTTCATCAACTCTTCGGTCAGTCTTGCTCAGATCCTTCAAAATTCATAAAAAGACTGTAGCAAAAGGATTGATAGAAATAACTTTGGCTCATTATTACAGAAATAAAAATGTTTCGATAATCTCATACCTAGAAAATCATTGTGTCTAACATATTATTCAAAAATTTTTATTGTTCACAATAGAGATAATGAAAGTTCAGATAAAGAATTCAGTGACTCCTCAGAAACAATGAAAATGTGCCATTTTAGGATTATCGCCTACTTGTAAAATCAGAACATTACAAGAAGAAAAAAGATCTGTAGCTTTGAAAAGAAAAATTGATAAAGTTTCCACAAATATTAAAAAAACCCTGAAAGTTTCATTTGAAAAACAAATTCCAACATCAAATCCAGATAATACTCAAAATTTACAAACTGACTATGATGATCTGATAGCAAAATTAAAAAATAAATGTGCAGTCGCTAACAAAGAAAACAAAATAAAAATTATCAGTGTACTTTCCAGATCTTGGAGTCAAACGAAAGTAAGCAATGGATTTAAAGTGTCAAAACGTGTGGAAAAATTAGCAAGTGACGTGGTAAAAGATGATGATATCTTACCTAACTTACAAAAATTGAAAGCTTCAAATTTGCGAAATGAAGAAACAATACAAAAGTTACAGTTTGTATGAAGATGATGAAAACAGTCGTCTGATGCTTGGGAAAAAAGATTGTGTTTCTGTAAAGGGAAATGGTATGAAGATTGGGAGACAAAAGCAGTTAATTCTTTGTAATTGAAACAAATTAATTTGGGAGTTTAAGAACACCAATCCTCACATTAAAATAGGAAGATCAAAATTTTGTCAGTTAAGACCAAAGTGCTGTGTGATCGTGGGAAGTTCTGGAACTCATAACGTCTGTGTTTATATCACCAAAATATAAAGTTGATGATTGATGATGCCAAGCTCAAAGTTAATTACAAGAACCTCTTGGAAATTCTGGTATGCAAAATGGATAGTTTTGATTGTATGATGGGAAGTTGTCAAAAATGTGCAAGGAAAAAGACATTGGTTGATTTGTTTGAAGAATGTGAAAAGGGCTAAATGCCAGACAACATAGCATATACGCAATGGGTGATCCAAAATAGAACCGAACTTATGACAATTGTAAAACCAAGAGAAGAGTTTTTTGGAATACTGATTGATAAACTTGATTATTTAAAGGTTCATCATTTTATTGCAAAACCGCAAGGCCAATTTTTGAAAGAGGAAAAACTAAAGTTGACAGATGAATGCATAGTACTGGCTGATTTTTCAATAAATTATTCTTTTGTGGTACAAGATGAAGCCAAAGGGTACCACTGGGTTAACAGGCATGCTACAGTTCATCCATTTGTATTTTAGTATAAAGATGAAGAGGAAATAAAGAACCATAGCGTCTGTGTCATTAGCGATCACCTGGAACATAATACAATTACTGTTTATGCATTTCAAATTCAACTCACCGCTTTCATTAAAGAATATCGACCTTTTGTAAAATAACTGCTACAGTTCTCTGATGAGGCTACGAGCCAGTACATAAACAGACAGAATTTTATCAATATGGATTACTGTATGGAATTACATTTCAGACTTAACATTGAATGGCGCCTCTTTTGCGTCATATCGTGGCAAAAATGGCTGCGATTGCGTAGGGGGTAGTACAAAGCGATGTGTAACGAAAGCCAGTTTACAGCGGCCCCAAAACAATCAAAACCTGACACCCCTGGACATGTACAATTTCTGTAAAGAAAATATTAAAGGGATTACTTATGTTCTTGTAGGAAGTGAGGAAATAAATAAAATTAATTCTAATATCATGGATGAAAGATACAATAATTGTCAGAAAATTAAAGAAACCAGAGCCTTCCATTGCTTTATACCATAATCAGAAAGCACAATAAAATGCAAGTATATATCATCATCAACTGAAAGTGAACTTCATCAAGTTTTGAAGTTGTATCATTGACACAAAATACAATTCATTCTCTTTTTGAAGATTTTGAAATTCATTGTATTTAAAATTCACTTTGTTATATAACATTGTTTTTGAAAAAACAACAACAAACGTTTGTATGTCCTCTATTGTTAAAAATATAATTTTCTTAGTTGGTTATCTTTTAAAAATTTAATTCTTACTTTCGTCACCTCATATCCTCAAAGTAGAAATGAAGCCTTATTTTACGTAAGTTTACAATTTTTTCAAAAATACTTTCAGCTTAATCTAAATGTTGACATTTTCACTGAAGTTTGGTATCATAGCAATCTAGTACCTGTGCAATTTTCAGATTTTTATTTGGTCCCCCAACAGAGATATTGCAGTTCAAAATGTGGAAAAAATGTAAAATTACAATTTTTATGAGGATGTGATTTTGAAGTGGTAAGTTGCTTACCATTGATACTTTACAGAAAGTAACTATACTATTATGTGTAAACACACAGAAAAAAAATTCGGCAGTGATTGTATTCCTTCTCTGAGAAATTATTCTCTGAAAATAGATATTATTTCATTCGCGTTAATAGATTTGGTTGTAAATATTTTCCGAATAGAAACACATAAAGTGAGAAAATAATATTTCTATTTGTAGGCTAGAGTGAACTTAATCTAATGTCATTTATTCCAAAATGCTAGAATAACCCAGCACTGAATAATTCAGAGAAAAGTAAAGGTCTACAAACGAGAAAAATGGCGCACGGCGGAAAACAAAAATGGCCGCCATTACTACACCAAATTTTATAAAAATAAATTAAAAACGTTTTTGAACAGCCAAACCGTAAGGGAATTTATGTACAGAGTATGAATTTTTTTCGAGATGGTCGAGCCACCAATTTATTAAATTCTGGTCCACTTAAAATGGATTAGCCCCTTGGTAGAATTTTCTTCTTTTTTTTTCGTTAATCGGCCAACTAGTACCACGCATGCAAGCATCCTGCATTTACCGTGGCTCAGTTTTTATTTATTATCACGGTGGCAGGTGGCAGGTGACAACTATTTGGGGGGACCAGCATTTTAGCTGGATCCGATTTTTATCCCCCATGGTTGTTAGCCCTGGGGGTATGGAAGATGAAGTGATGATATGATGATAATGGGGGTGAAAGGACAACACATACAGACATACACAAATACACCCATGCCCGAGGCGGGACTCGAACCCGCGATCTTCTGGTCCGAAACCACTCCGGCACTACTGCCTTAGCGATCTCGGCCATCTGATCGGCCTTGGTAGAATTATTATTATTGTTTTTTTAAATTTATCAATCACATTTCTCTTTAGTTTTAGATTTTAATGTTTAATACATTTTGAGTTAGAGCATATTTTAAAAATTATGAAATGACTTTAAAATTTCAGTCATGTGCCATCCTTAAAACATGAAAACTTCCTCTTACATATTGCTTTGTATTATCATACAACTTTGTATTATCTTTGTATCCACATTATTTGGGTTCTTGGTACCAAAAAATTCATTTACACCAAAATGTCTATCGATCTATGAACAACACTCGTGGTCAAATCATGTATAGAATTTTCACCAAAATCATCATCAATCAATTCATTCATCAATCAATCTTCCTAATGTAGCGGCCCTTTAAATTTGCAAAAAATATTTTGATATTGGAGAGAACTTTACATAAAGTGTTGACATTTTCAAAACTTAATCAATATTGTCTCCAGGTGTTTTTGTTTAATTTTCTTTCTCTCTCTCTCACACACACACACACAAAACACTTATAAAAATAAAACATATCTCATGTTCCTTAAATTCTTTGTATTTTCGAAAATTGCAATAATACAAAATGTTTTTTGTCTTCTCTCAACTACAATTATGTAGATTTTTTTCTTAACTGAGTCTGATCTTTAAAGTTGGATCTTTAATGAGGCCCTGTAGAATTTTCAGAAATCTGTAATTTTCTTGTAGTTATGCATAGAATGAAGGCAGTTTTAAGGCCCCCCACACACTGGTGCGAAATAGCATCCTACGCGTAATGTCCGCAGTGGAAGTTTTGGCCACGTGTTGAGTTAGGCTAGTCGTATAATGAGTCGCAGGTCCGTGACGTGACGCAGTGCGTCGAATTCCTCACTGCAGTATGTCACAGCGGCGATCACCGAAAGATGGCCAGAAGATCACTCTGGTACGAGCGCCGATAAAGATGTGTATTTCCGCGAAATTGGTGGATTTGAGTTCTGAATCAGATTCCGAAAGAGAGTTCTACTTTAGAATTATGTTACACCGTTCTAATTGGAACAAAAAGGAGAAAGAAGCGATTACACGAAGAAAAGACACACGCGGATAATTTGCTCTTAGCAATTTAATAATAAGAAATTTCAGAACTATTGTAGATTAAACCGTGATGCAAAGAGTGCATGAATTGATCAAAAATGAAATTTATAGAGAGGGCTGCAACGCCATAAGGCCCATTGGCACCGAGAGATAACTAGTAGTATCTATTTGTTTTATAGTATTTTAGTATCGATAGAGCCCGAATATGTAAACAAATGCATACATTTTTTGCTAATGGTATCTTAGAAAAGTATTACTTTTCTTTACCACTTAATCCATTTGGAGAGTTCGTGTCGAATTTTATTTTGTATATTTTCGCATATCTGAAGGTAACTTCATAGTTTCGCACTTTCGGCGAAATTTGTGGAATAATAAGAGAAACTTGGTAATTTATTTAAAGATTAGTTAATAATTAGCTAATTTAAAAAATTGTCTTTAATCAAGCATTTTGAAACTGATGAATTACTGTTATCACGATCCATAAAACACCTCATCATGGTGTGAATGAAAAAAGTTTACGAACACTCACGGCTTCCATTAGTTTTTCTTCAATTTTCAGCAGTCACGGCGAACTTTCGCAGGAAACTGCGTGCAAAACACTGCGCTCCGCAGGGTCACAACGCGCAGGAACGGCGATACGTCACCCTGCGCTCTAACGTACGCGGGTTCAATAAGCATAGTGGTTCGCAGAAACTCACCATGGGTCACCCTGCGATATGTGATGTCACGGATCTGCATCTCATTTTGCGACTAGCCTAAATGAGCACATTCAGACTTGCGCGGCAGGCAAGCTCCGCGGCAACGGATTGGCTGAGTTATAAGTCCACACATATACATATACAGTGCTTAGTTTATAAAATTTTAGGTCCCGGAACGCTCCTCAAATTACTGATTAATTTAATAGAAATACTTATATATTCATAGTATCAGAGAGCAAGCGAGAGAGAGCAAGCGCGCGAGAGAGAGAGCGAGAGCACGCGCGAAAGAGAGCAAGAGCGCGCGCGAGAGAGCGAGAGCGCGCGCGAGAGAGCGAGAGCGCGCGCGAGAGAGAGCGAGAGCGCGCGAGAGAGAGAGCGAGAGCGCGCGCGAGAGAGAGAGCGAGAGCGCGCGAGAGAGAGAGCGAGAGCGCGTGAGAGAGCGAGAGCGCGCGAGAGAGAGAGAGAGCGCGCGAGAGAGAGCGAGAGCGCGCGCGAGAGAGAGCGAGAGCGCGCGCGAGAGAGAGCGAGAGCGCGCGCGAGAGAGAGCGAGAGCGCGCGCGAGAGAGCGAGAGCGCGCGCGAGAGAGCGAGAGCGCGCGCGAGAGAGAGCGAGAGCGCGCGCGAGAGAGAGAGCGAGAGCGCGCGCGAGAGAGAGAGCGAGAGCGCGCGAGAGAGAGAGAGCGAGAGCGCGCGCGAGAGAGAGAGCGAGAGCGCGCGCGAGAGAGAGAGCGAGAGCGCGCGCGAGAGAGAGAGCGAGAGCGCGCGCGAGAGAGAGAGCGAGAGCGCGCGCGCGAGAGAGAGCGAGAGCGCGCGCGAGAGAGAGAGCGAGAGCGCGCGCGAGAGAGAGAGCGAGAGCGCGCGCGAGAGAGAGAGCGAGAGCGCGCGCGAGAGAGAGCGAGAGCGCGCGCGCGAGAGAGAGCGCGCGCGAGAGAGAGAGCGAGAGCGCGCGCGAGAGAGAGAGCGAGAGCGCGCGCGCGAGAGAGAGCGAGAGCGCGCGAGAGAGAGAGAGCGAGAGCGCGCGCGAGAGAGAGAGCGAGAGCGCGCGCGAGAGAGAGAGCGAGAGCGCGCGCGAGAGAGAGAGCGAGAGCGCGCGCGAGAGAGAGCGAGAGCGCGCGCGAGAGAGAGCGAGAGCGCGCGCGCGAGAGAGCGAGAGCGCGCGCGCGAGAGAGCGAGAGCGCGCGCGCGAGAGAGCGAGAGCGCGCGCGCGAGAGAGCGAGAGCGCGCGCGCGAGAGAGCGAGAGCGCGCGCGAGAGAGAGCGAGAGCGCGCGCGAGAGAGAGCGAGAGCGCGCGCGAGAGAGAGCGAGAGCGCGCGCGAGAGAGAGCGAGAGCGCGCGCGAGAGAGAGCGAGAGCGCGCGCGAGAGAGAGCGAGAGCGCGCGCGAGAGAGCGAGAGCGCGCGCGAGAGAGCGAGAGCGCGCGCGGGCGAGAGAGAGCGAGAGCGAGAGAGAGCGAGCGCGAGAGAGAGCGAGAGAGAGCGAGCGCGAGAGAGAGAGAGCGAGCGAGCGCGAAAGAGAGAGAGCGAGCGAGCGAGCGAGCGCGCGAGAGAGAGCGAGCGCGCGCGAGAGAGAGCGAGCGGTCGAGCGTTTAGGTCCCGGAACGCTCCTCAAATTACTGATTAATTTAATAGAAATACTTATATATTCATAGTATCAGAGAGCAAGCGAGAGAGAGCAAGCGCGCGCGAGAGAGAGCGAGAGCGCGCGCGAGAGAGCGAGAGCGCGCGCGAGAGAGAGCGAGAGGGCGCGCGAGAGAGAGCGAGAGCGCGCGCGAGAGAGAGCGAGAGCGCGCGCGAGAGAGCGAGAGCGCGCGCGAGAGAGAGCGAGAGCGCGCGCGAGAGAGAGCGAGAGCGCGCGCGAGAGAGAGCGAGAGAGAGCGAGAGAGAGAGAGAGCGAGAGAGAGCGAGAGAGAGAGCGAGCGAGAGAGAGCGAGAGAGAGCGAGAGAGAGAGCGAGCGAGAGAGAGCGAGAGAGAGCGAGCGAGAGAGAGCGAGCGAGAGAGAGCGAGCGAGAGAGCGCGAGAGAGCGCGCGCGCGAGAGAGAGCGAGCGCGCGCGAGAGAGAGCGAGCGAGAGAGAGCGAGCGCGAGAGAGCGAGCGCGCGCGAGAGAGAGAGAGCGAGCGAGCGCGCGCGAGAGCGAGCGAGCGCGCGAGAGAGCGAGAGCGCGCGCGAGAGAGCGAGAGCGCGCGCGAGAGAGCGAGAGCGCGCGCGGGCGAGAGAGCGAGAGCGCCCGCGCGCGAGAGAGCGAGAGCGCCCGCGCGCGAGAGAGAGAGCGCGAGAGAGAGCGAGAGAGAGCGAGCGAGCGCGAGAGAGAGCGAGCGAGCGCGAGAGAGAGCGAGCGAGCGCGAGAGAGAGCGAGCGAGCGCGAGAGAGAGCGAGCGAGCGCGAGAGAGAGCGAGCGAGCGCGAGAGAGAGCGAGCGAGCGCGAGAGAGAGCGAGCGAGCGCGAGAGAGAGCGAGCGAGCGCGAGAGAGAGCGAGCGAGCGCGAGAGAGAGCGAGCGAGAGAGCGAGCGCGCGAGAGAGAGCGAGCGCGCGCGAGAGAGAGCGAGCGAGCGAGAGAGAGCGAGCGAGCGGTCGAGCGTTTAGGTCCCGGAACGCTCCTCAAATTACTGATTAATTTAATAGAAATACTTATATATTCATAGTATCAGAGAGCAAGCGAGAGAGAGCAAGCGCGCGCGAGAGAGAGCAAGCGCGCGCGAGAGAGAGCGAGAGCGCGCGCGAGAGAGAGCAAGCGCGCGCGAGAGAGAGCGAGAGCGCGCGCGAGAGAGAGCGAGAGCGCGCGCGAGAGAGAGCGAGAGCGCGCGCGAGAGAGAGCGAGAGCGGGCGCGAGAGAGAGCGAGAGCGCGCGCGAGAGAGAGCGAGAGCGCGCGCGAGAGAGAGCGAGAGCGCGCGCGAGAGAGAGCGAGAGCGCGCGCGATATATTTCACAGCATTGGATCCAGAAGTGTGTGTGTGTATACATCAATGGCGAAGCTGAGAGGTAATCTGGGAGCCTTAGAATATCCAAATTATTTTTCAATAAAATCTGTTGTGATGGGTGCTGTTTTTCAATATTTTTTTTTACTGAACCGTTAAAGAAAATTAAATGTTTTCGACTCCTCACCGCTTACACGCGAGGGAATTCGCAGGGCCCAGAGATATACGAGGGTTGCCTTTTATATTTCAGGATTAGAGAACAAAAACAAATATTAATCGTCGAAAATCACTTTGTTTTTCAAAATATTCCCCATGAAGATCTATACGCTATTGCAAGAGTTTGAATCAATTGTCGAAGTACTTTTGTACCTCTGGTTGAGGTATCTCCAAAACATGCATTCTGAATGCAGCAACCGCTTCTTCAGGTGTTGAAAAACTTTGACCTCTCAGTTTGGTTTTTACGTACGGGAATAAAAAGAAGTCATTCGGTGCCAAGTCAGGACTATACGGCGGATGACTCATCAAATCGATATTTTGGGTGCTCAAAAATGCAATTGTTTGAGCCGATGTGTGAGAGCTCGCATTGTCGTGGTGAAGAGTGATCCGTCTTCGGCGGTTGGTTTTCCTGATTTCGTGGAAGACAGCTGGCAAACAAATCGTTGTGTATCACTCAAAATTGACTGTTCTGCGTTGTGCTAGAGGTACGGTTGTGACATGTCCAGTTTTTCTAAAAAAAAAAAAAAACAAAAACAAAAAAAAAAAACAACAACAAACAAACAAAACAGGCGACTATCTGTTTGGAAGTGCTTCGCGCGCGAACAACTTTTGTTGGATTTTGCTCATCTAGAAACACCCATACAGTCGACTGCTGTTTACTTTCGGGCTCATATGCGTAAATCCACGATTCATCACCTGTCACGATGTTATAGACGTGTTTCGAAGCACCGCGATCGTATTTTTCGAGCATTTCTTTCGACCAATTGACAAGAGCCTTTTTTTGAGCGATTGACAAATTGTGTGGGATCCAACGCGAACAAATTGTTTTGAGAAGATGTTCTAAAGAAATATTAACAATGTGATGGAAAACCATAAATAAATAAATAAATAAATAAATAAATAAATAAATAAATAAATAAATGAATAAATAAATGAATAAATAAATGAATGAATAAATGAATGAATGAGTAAATGAATGAATGAATAAAAAGCACTATACCATGTGCTCAAAAAACGTTCTACAAGTAACTTGGCATTTGTATCTCCTGCATTAACCCTGCTTATGGAGGTTCGTGTATTTACGTAAGAAATGATAATGATCTATCTTATGAATTCAATTTATATGCAGTGGAAAAAGTTTTTGAAATAACAGTTGTACATCTTACTACATTCAGAACTATCTTACTTTGCATCTACAGACCTCCAACGTCGAGAGCTTTAGATAATTTTGTTTTCTTAGAAAATCTAGAGATAACTCTGAACAAAATGAATAATCCATCTTTTAAATCAATTGTTATATGTGGAGATTTCAATATTGATTTTCTGAGCGAATCCCACGAAAAAGAGCAGTTTCTCAATTTACTGCATTCTTTTAATTTAGATATTACAGTGAATGTACCTTCATGGAATACATTTACATCACAAATAGCAATAGATCAAATTATAACTAACAAAATCACAACTAGGTATTTTTATGTCCTGGATTTGTAAGTGTGAGTGCCTCAAAATATTTTTGCCGACGTTTCTAGAAAACAAATCTTATCTGTGACAATGAGGTTAACCAAAAGGGAAAATTACGCATTTTCTTAAATGCTAAATGACACGTTCTGACAAATGGTTTCAAATTTTTTCATTGAAATTTGCATATAGAGACAGACTTTTCTCTTCCATAATATTCTTGAAGTCTTATTTCCATTCTGCTTTTAAGGGACAGAATAATTGAGGTGTGAAAAACTATCTTTTAGGTGCCAATATGTAACATCTAGCCCAGACTAAATAGATTAGGAATCTAACAAGTATGAGAGAGGCTGTGCCATTCTGAAGCACCACTAATTTCGAACTTTTTGGTCCTACACCTTCAATATTGGAGCTACATATTTTTTTCTTAATGCAATCTATTACTCAATATTAGATATTTATAGATAAGAATAACCTTGTAATATTATAATATTATGCAATAAATTACAATAATACGAGAAACAATATAGTGCCATTATTTTCGAACTTTCATATGAAATGTTATTACTTAATGTGTTATTTTTACAATTTATTTTATAACATAGTTATACCTCCTCAAATGAACATGTTCATTAAGTGCTCACCTGCACAAACTGGCATATTTGTGAGGAACTGATTGATTTTCCCATAAGACGTGTTAATATTTCTTCTTGTTTATGTGGTCGCATGGCCAACAGCCAGGCACATTGCATTAATTGACTTGTATTAAGCAGACACCTCTTGTGATTTTGACCTGAAAAAGAATAAGAATTGGAAAATAGTGGAGATTACTGTTCATTATCTTTCTGTGAAGAGATATATTACTCCCAACTCTGATATTTAACAGTTACTTATCTTAGAGGTCGATCGATTTCTTCCAGTAACTACAGATGTTTTAATTATTCTTTGCTTTATTCATTTATTGATTAACAATAATTGCACTTTGCCCACTCCACAAAATTCGCATGAAATTTACCACTCCATTTCCCCTTCCTACATAAACTTTTTGAGGACTCATTGAGCTTGGTGCATGCACAAATCTGATATGCAAGTCAGATGACCCTGCTCGAGAGTTTGTGCAGGCTGTAAATTGTATTGTCAAGTCTAGCTTGCTTGTGAATTTGGTTCCATGAGGACAGAAAGCAAGTTTCTTAAGTAAGAGAGAGAACTACAAAAGAGAGTTGAATCTAGCTGAGAGGAGGCAAGTGATCCTAAATCCCTTATTGAAGTTGTATTGTAGTTAAAGGTAACTGAAAAGATTTTAATGTCATCACAATTAGCATAGTTAGGACTAAATGCTTTCTGTAAATGGATAACAATGATCAAATGTCTTAAAATACATTTCTTTATTTTATTTATTAATTTTTTAAAAGTTATCTTCCCCTTCTACATTGTAGATGCCTGGAAAATTTCATACACTTTCATGTTTGTAAGAATTTCAAAATTTGTCTACGTGTCAGTGTGTGCTGTGCATTGCTATCAGTATTTCAGCTATCTCCCGTCTATCATATAACTAATTAATTTAATGTTTATCCTAATAACATCCCATAGATTTTGTATAAAACAAAATGAATTAACCCCTCTTTTGTCATCTCCAAGATGTTATGACAGAGAATGACTTATTGTCTTTTGACTTCTTGACGATGTGTGTGTGTGTGTATCAGGTCCTCACACAGTACTAGAGTGACTGGGAATTAAGTTCTAACATATTTCTATTTAAGTGGAATGAATCTAACATATTTCTATTTAAGGCTTATTCCAGTATGAGTTATGACAGTGTGTTGAAATTTGGTGATGTCATTCCTAGTGCTTCTACAATTTTTAAATTGAAGTACTGCAGAAAGAATGTAGACTGAGGCATTTAAATCTGAGGAGAAGGATTGTGCTCTGGAGGAAAAAGCTTACATGAATGCGTTAATCAATGTCAGCAAGTTGATGAAGATATATCAAAGAATAATAAATAACAGAAAAAAACCTTTTCACAAATTCTAAAAGATTCCTGTGAAATAGTCCTATGTACTATCATATTAATAAAAAATTAATAAATTAGCCTTTACCATATTTTCAAAACCCAGGAAGGTATTGATTAATTAATAAACATCAATAGTATCCTCTTATATATCAGACAGGTTGTTGACTAAAATTAAGAGATAAATAAATTAATTATATTTTCAACGATTGAATCTGTAGAAGGTTGCAAAATTCCTACATATCTGTGAAGAGTATGTGAAGTAAATAAAACCTATTAATAACTGGTGTTATTCAGTCATCCTTTAGACCTGGTACATTTTATTTGTTAATAAAAGTTTCAGGTTTATATGGTTAAAATAATTCATAACCCTAATGTACTCTAGAAATGTTTCCCAGGTTCAGAGATTCTGACTATCTAATTTAAACAAAAATCATTAGTTTCAAATTCTTGAACACTCTGAAATATACAGAATTTACCTGAACATAACAACTTTGTATATAAGATGACTCTCTAATTTTAATGTGGGTTTCTGATAATTTTAAACTATTTTTTACAATTCAGTCAATTCTTACTACTCAGTCAAAATAAAGTCGCATGATGAGTCGAGTGATTGCTTTTAACCATCTTTATCTTTACATATATCATTGTCTTTTTTTCTTTTTTAGCCCTTTCCTCCACTCTTCTTCCCCCCCTCAAACTTTTGACCATTAAATTTGCATAATTTGCCTTACATCTGAACCCACCTGAGAACATTCCATTGCATGTCACCAAAATTTATTTCTAGCACTTTTGTTCACCTCGACTTAATTAACAGCCATTGACTTAATTACAATTTCCATTATTTAATTTTCACAGTATTGAGTGATGAACTGCAGAATCATAAATCTGCCTACCTGTATTGCATATAAAGTGTGGGAAAGCAGCAAAGTTTCCAACATTTTAAAATATTTGTGCTAAGATTTTTTATATCATTTCATACATCTGTTTGGATGTAAACTTAAATCATTTGAATTTTTTCATTTTGATCTCTTGCAAATCACAGATTTGCATTCAGTTTTAGAGCATTCAACTGTGAATCCATGTTGCCTCTTCAATCGTGGAGCAAAATATCAGCAAAACATTTTATTCATTTTCACTGTGTGTTTCTCACTACAATACCATTCTCACTTTACAGCCGGTTCAAAACTATTGGTTTGAGTGATCCAGCAAAACAAGGATGGATGCCAAGACTACAAAGGTTGTTCGATAAGTAACTTGGTTTACATACTGAGAGATGACAACAATAACATTCATGTGTATAAATTTAAAGCTTCAAGAATGTAGAGTAAAATTTCATTGTTTCAAGTCATTATCACACTAGCTCATTGTTAGGCAGCAACTTTAACACAAGTGTTTGCAAGTAATAGTGAAAGATGGATAGAATTGGAGTTTCTGGTGTTATCCAATACTTTTTTAAGGAGGGTAAAACATATGACAGAATAGCGTCCTCATTGGGTGACTCCTGCCCTTCCTATGAGACTGTCAGGCTTTGGGTCAACAAATGTAAGCGAGGTAGGACAAGCATCGAAGCCGTACCGAGACCTTCCTAAAACACCAGACAGAGAAGTGATAATGTGAGAGTTGGTAGAGTCCAAAGGTATCTCAAATGACGGAGGGCTTTTCATTTTGTATTATGAATTGAGCAAGAAGCAGCTTTGTGCCCGATGAGTGCTGCGATTGCTGACTGCATAGATGAAATGAAAGCACATGCGAACTTTTGCTGAGCGTTTGTAGCTACTCAAGAAAAATCCAGCAGATACTGTACGTCAGTTTTTTACTATTGATGAAATGTGGATTCACCATTACACTCCAGGAAAAAAAGCTACAGTCAGAACAATGGACTGCAAGAGGAGAACCAGCTCCAAAAAAGGTGAAATGCAATCCATGAACAGGGAAGGTGATAACGTCTGCCGTTTCAGATGCGAAATGTATTCTTATTACAGACTACTTCAAAAAGGGAAAAACCATTAATGGAAAATACTACGCATCCCTTCTAGACAAACTCAAGGAAGTTATCATGTATAAATGTCCTGGCAACAAATGATGTCCTGGAAACTAATGTCAAGAAAAAACTTGCCGTTTTATCATGATTATGTACTAGCACATTCAAGGGGCTCACCAAAGCTCACCAAAAATTAACAGAACTTTGCTTTCAACTGCTTCCACATCCACCCAATTCACCTGATTTGGTTCCCTCGGAATATCATTTGTTCCAAAATTAAAAACTTTTCTGGCTGGGCAGTGGAGGAAAAAAAAAATTAATACAATATTTTAACTACTGAGTATCTAGAGAATATTTTTTGAAACTATTTGTGTCTTTTGGGAAATATTTGTAATTTTGAATTGTCAAAGGCGTAAATGTGGAATTGTTGTAAGTCAATATGTAAGAAAGAATAGATAGAAATAATTTTACTGTTTTTCCAAATAAGTTACATAATTCAGAATGGCAAAATGGAAAAAATTAACATTATTAGACACGGGTCCAATTTTTGTTATTAATCTGTTTCCAGACAAACAGTCAGAACTGATGAGTAGTGAAGAATCTACTTTGTACAGCCAAGCCATTCACTATGCCAATAGAATGGTATACTTATTGGTTCCTGTTGACTCCAGCTGTCGAAGTCATCGACCAGAAACAGGTCCATTTGATGAAGAGCGTGCCAGCAACAGCATAACAAACAGGTATTGTGTAGTTCAGAACATTCTCTGAATGATTTTGTTTTCAGGGAATGAGGAACCTAGTAATGAGCTTTTATGTACATCAATAAAAAATTCCTGAATAGTTTTGTGGCAGTGTTTGAGGTAGAAATTTCATACGCATACACATGATGATATTTTTCTAAGTAAATTCTTATAACATTTGTTAGCAAAATACATAACAATGGGCGTGGAATCGTGCAGAATTTTAGTAGTAGCTGAATATATGTTTATCATAAGATGTATTAAGGGTGGATTTTACTTTAACAATCATTTAATCTTTTAGTTAAAATTAACATGGTAAGAGCTTATCCTTTTTAAATGTAATAGCGTTTTTTAATGAACAATGAATGAATGAATGAGTGAATGTGACATCGAAGTAAGAAAATTTTCACTTCACTCCATCTGGTAATGCACGTTCATTTGTGCCTTCAGCCCTGGACGAAAATTTAATTCAACATTGTGGGAATTATTCATAATTGGGAAAATTTTAAGAGAAAAATTTCTATTATACTTACATGAAAAATTATCATCATCATGAACTGACCAAAAGTAGGCTTTACAGCCTGTTGCTATTGATCTGAATTTTCTGTTGTTTTAATGTCATTTTAAAAATATACCTATTCAGATGTTTAAAAATATATTGACATTCAGTTCATTTTTGTTATTAGTGTTCATGATTAGTGATAGATCAGTATCAGTAAAATGATAAATTCTCAATTTCTTCTCTTTCTTCTTCTTTCTTTCTTTGGAGTTTTAAATATTTTTTTCTCTCAGTGTTGCAGAGAGTGATAGTGCTGATGCGGAGTCGGGGTTTGAGGAACAGGATCCTGGTGAGACAGGCACTGCAGTTGTGCGACTGGTCTCACGCTTCGTGGATAAGGTGTGCACAGAAGGTGGAGTCAGCTCAGAACACATACGAGCTCTGCATCAGATGGTTCCTGGGGTAGTACATATGCATATTGAAACATTAGAAGCTGTCCATAGAGAGTCGAAGAGATTACCTCCCATACAGAAGGTATGTTTCTCATGCAAATGTAAGAAACATTTTTGTGGCTTCAAGCCGAAATCAGTTATCTCCAATTTTAGTGATTTGAGATTTTTTGATGTGAAGTGTCAAAAAATATTTTTATAATGTTAACATAAATGAATCATAAGAAACTTATGAATATCATTGTTGAATATTCTTTTGGCAGAATATTGAAATAAAACCCTTGTATATTCAGAGGAACTTGTTAGCACATCCCTCTTCACCATCACAATACATCCAGAACCTGATATTGTTAAATTACTCGTTAATACATTTATTATTTAACAGTCTCGCTTACTATGTTTAACCATTGTCAGTAAAACGATCCGCAATTCAAGTGTTTCAGTGTAGCATTACAGACTTCAACATACTTTAGGATACTTGGGTAGTAGACTAGTTACTCCAAGAAGGGACCTGTTTGAGAGGTCGCAAAAGTAATTAATGTCATGTCAGATGATGACATTGCAAACTGAAGCCATCTACAAGTGAGACAATTCCTAACGAACAAGTTGATGAATTGAGTTCATGGGCATAATCTCTAGTTTTGTCCCTGGTAGAAGCCAAGCAGTAACTCTAAAGGGATCCGTTATTAGAATAATCTTTTTATACAAAAGGTTCTTCAGAGAATATTCAGGGTGTTTTCATTTCATGTGAAAGCGAAACCAGATTCAGAGGAATGTGTTCTATTGTATCTCTTTGATTTTTGTTGTGTGTTTTGTTTTATGCCATGTTAAGACTCATTTCGTTATATTTCATGGACTGAGGATGTCAATTTTTTCTATTAATTTGCTTTATTTTTACTGTTTGTGTATTATTTTTTATTTGTTTTCATTTTGTTGTAATTTAGAATTCATTAGTTTATCTTATATGTACATTGTACCTTACTTACATTTAAATTAGTTTCTCTTCCTATAGAGTTCTGAAGAAGTTAACATGAAAATGAAAAATTGAACATTTTTTGATAACACATTCTCCCCTTGTTGTTGCTTTGTTGATTGCTTCAATATTTGCTCATGAGTTCCCACTGTGTATCCGTATTGGGCTTCTAAATTGTCAACAAATGTAAATCGATTCTTCCATGGTTTTGGTGTGCCAATATTGATTAACTGGTTTTGACATGTCTAAATATAATTTAATAAATAATGTTAACATTTAGATGGTGTAATTAAAATTAATAATGCTAGAAGTCTTGTTTTTATGAAAGTTTTCAAGTAAGTGATAATGTCGATAAAGATAGTGACTCTGATAAACATGGCAGCAATTAATGAAGAATACCCAGTGTCAACCAATTGAGAATAATAAACAGTGATGAGAATGACAACAATTGAATAAAGAGTGACCCTGTATGAGAAATACTTATTGCCGCAAAAATAAATGAATTTACCTAGAACCATCGTTCTTTATACTGTATGCCCCCATTGAATGTAAATTAAACTCCGAGTCAACATGCAGAGAAAAATGAGAAATCGTATTTAATGACTGTCTTATTAAATATTACTTTTAATTTCACAAAGTATAAATAAAGGAACATCGATATTATTTGATTTTCTTTGACATCGAGAATTATATTTTGTGTGTTCTAATATTAAAAGACTATTTGGGACCAATTTTCCAAATGCAGTTCTGTCTCATGTATAGTCAGTAGTATATACTACTATCTACAATCATGATCTGAAGAGGTCTCTTTATTGATCCCTATCCAGCCCAAGATACTGACACCCAGCATGCTGCCTGGGGAGGAGGCTGTGTCAGAGGGTCTTCGGGTGTACTTGCTGCCTGATGGACGTGAGGAGGGTGCTGGAGGGACACTGGGAGGACCTCCCTTACTTCCTGCAGAGGGAGCCATCTTCCTTACTAACTACCGCATTGTGTTCAAGGGAACGCCCTGTGATCCATTCGGTTAGTAATTTTTAGAAGTCTTCATGAATGAATACATGAGAAAGGTTATGAACACTTTTTAATTAAAGTGATTTTCATGTTTTTTACTGTTATTATACATCTTGATATGTTAACTTTTCATTTATGGAAGGGAAGTAATTAGCAAAAATGTAATGATTTATTTATACTAGTGGATTACATAAGCATCTTGCTGATTGCGCTTGTGCTATTTTGAATTTAGTATTTCTATTTGAAATGAAGGATAACAGCTAAAAACAACCAATAAATTTTCCTCAGTCTCTAGAATTTAAGATTAGAGGTTTGAAATCATTTCATGTCTTTGTTATCTCACATTTTTTCCTTTTATTACCAGGAGATTATGGTATCTTTTAGCTTAATTATGCTTCCATTCTGTCTGTACAAAGCAACAGAATGACAGTACTCAGTCATTATTGATGAAAATGAACTCAGATTGATTTTTGCCATCACCCTTAAAATAGGATTGTTTTAAAATTGATCAGCACACTTGATTTTTTTTTTTTTTGGAGAGAAATAAAGATATAATCTAATTATTGATACTGATGAAGACATGTTATATGAAATGTATGAGAGAACAATGTTTAAAATTGTACATTTCCCAACTTAACATTTTTAATTTTTCCTTGATATGCAGCATGTGAGCAGCTGGTTGTGCGCTCATTCCCTGTAACATCTCTTACTAAGGAGAAGCGAGTCACAGTACAGTATCTTGCCCATCTTGACCAATGGTTGCAAGAAGGTTTGCAACTTCGTTCCTGTACATTTCAGGTATGTTCATTATTCTGTTTATATTGTGGAATGTTGCTTTGATATATTTTCTTACCTGGTGCTAGTTCTTCAGAAATGTAGGAAAAGAAGCTTTTTACAATGGCCATTCAGTAACGAGACATTGCTGCAGCTCAAAAGCGATTTATTTAATGATAACAATACTTTCTCTATGTTTCAGTATAGTCTTCACACTTATACATTTGTCCCATCCTTCTAATTTGCATATGTCTCTAGCTTAAAATTCCTTCAGTTGATCTTGAAGCCACATGTGCACCACATCTTTAACTTCTTCGTTTGATGAAAAATGTTTTCCATGTAAGGCCTCCTTGAGGGCTCCAAACGGGTGGAAATATGATGGAGGCGAGATTGGGGCTCTAGGGGGATGTGGAAGAACCTCCCACCCCTTTTTTTAAAGTGCCTCTTTAGTTATGCATGCCGTATGTGGACGCATTGTATCATGAAGCTAAATGACCCCTTCTGTCAAGAGTCCAAGACGTTTTGTCTGAATGGCAGGCTTTATTTTATTTTATTTTATTTTTTTCAAGCATTTTACTATAATATTGGCTGTTGATAGTTCGTTGAGCACGATAATCACAATAAATAGGCTCTCGTTAATCCCAGAATATTGTAAGCATGACTTTACCTGCAGACTCCTGATTCTTGAATTTCTTCTGAGTGGAAGAATTCTTATGCTTCCATTGAAGTCTCTGATGTTTGGATCCAGGCTCATAATGATGGATCCATGTTTCACCACCTGTTACTATTCTTCTGAAAAACTCTTCTTTTTCAATTAAACAATGTTCTTTCAATTATTGGCTGATTTGAAGCCAGATTTCGTTGCAAGCATCTGTAAGTTTTCTTGAAACCCATCTTGTGCAGATTTTCTTGTACTGCATTGTTTCTAAATGATGTTGCGGGCAGTTCTTCAGCTATCAGTTTAACATTAATACACTTATTGTTTTGACTTAACATGTCAATGCAGGATTCGAGGCTGAAGATGCAACTTTGACCATTTGTCCTCCTCGTTACTCATCAGACACGCTTATATGGCCAGTTTTAAACTGGTCAACTCATTTGTACACATTTTAACAGTTCAAACAATTACTGCTGTACTCTTTTAGCATCCTGCCGAGAATTTCTCAACCTTTGACTTCTTCTGAGACTAAAAATCTAACCACATCACGTTGTTCTTCCACAGTGCAAAGGTCAAGTGTTCCTGCCATTGTTAACTGAATGATTTCCAGGTTATGTTTACAAGATGGTGTCAAACAGATGAACAAATACCATAATAAGGATGCCAACTGAAAATATTCTGAAAATATTGTATTGATTATTTGATCAGTTTTCAAGCAACAGCAATTTATCTCGTCAGTTATTGAATGACCGGAATATTTGCAGTTATAGTTGAGCATCTAAGAAACAATACAATACTTTTAACTTCCTTGTACATTTAGTATTACTTAAGTCCTGTTATTATTCATTAATTTAATTTATGGAAGCTGCAACAAGCTGATGTACATTTATCAGTTACAAAATATCGATGTAGTTCGTATGTTATTATAAAATAAAAGGAAATATAAAATAAATTTCTTTTATATCACAGTTTGATGTAATTATAATAAATTAATAATCCGATGATCATACATATATGTACACAATACACACATACATATACATGCATATATAAACTCAGTCATTTGATAGTATTATCTAAACAGGATTTAAAAGATTCTAAAGTTCTCTTTTCAACACAATCTGCTGGGAGAGCATTCCATTGGTTTACAACCTGATTGGTGATAATATGAGTTATTGGTCCAGATTTTGTTCTCTCCTTCATCAATTTCGCCGAATGTCCTTGTAGCCTGGGATCTGTAGCTGGTTTGAATAGTATGTACAAGTGTGAGATATTGTACATCTTGTTCAATGATTTGTATGTTTCTATTATGTCAATTCTTTCTCTTCTTTTTCTAATGTCAGCAATGTTAGTTTCTCACATCTCTCGTAATATTGTAGATTTCTAACAGAAACTGAAATCCTAGTTGCTATCCTCTGTATTCTCTCTAGGTGTTTCTTGTCTTTTTCGAGATATGGAGACCACACTACACTGGTATATTCAATTATCAGTCTTATGAATGTAGCAAACATTTTCTTTAATGCTGGGGAATTCAAGGCCGAGAAGGCCTTCCTTATGAGATATAGAGCAGTGTTTGCTCTCTTAGTTAAGTTGACTTTCCCATTTAAGATTTTGTGTTACGACCACACCTAAATCGTTTTGTTGGTAGGTCTCTGCCTAGGTGTGTCCATTTATAGAGTATGGTAGTTTTGGATTATTTTTTCCAATGTATAGAGTCATATATTTGTTTGTATTCAGAGGAAGCAACCAAGTGTCAGACCAGTTTGCCACGCCATCAAGATCTTTTTGCAACTTAGCGTGATATGTCAAAGGATTGGCAAAAAGTTTAGTATCGTCAGCATAGCAATTCCAAGTTGAAGATAACTCATTTTCCAAGTCGCTGGTGTATAATACTGTAACGTTTCTCGTGGTGAATTAAAACACACAAAACCTGGTATTATTTAAACAAAAACGTTTATTCGTGAACAATTATACACTAAAATCTACGTGGTCTATTTACAGATATATTACACTTAATTATTTTTCTTTACACACGACTCCGTTCTCTTGATTATTTTCCTTACACAGTTCACTTCTTACACACTATTTATTTACACTGTTCTCTTCTTCTACAGTATCACCCAGTCCGATGCTCTGTCCATGGTCCATTGCACTGACCCAATTCCCTGCGCAGACCACAATTCCCTGCGCACATCAGAGTCCACTGTACTGCTGTTTACCACGATGCACCCTTCACAGCTCAGCTTCCACTGCAGACTTCAGACTGCTGACTGCTGTTCACCCACTGCACCACTTCACCGCAATGCACACTTCACAGCACAGCTTCCACTTCGGACACACTGACGGACTGACTGCTTATTCACTGCACTCTGCTACTCACTGACTTCTACTGACTCACTACTCACTAACTGACTCGCGGCCGCCGGCAGCGGCGCATTTATACCTGCACGGCGCTCATCTCCAGGCACCCGGCACATTCTCCGCGTTTCCCGAATATTCCGGAACCGTCTAGTTCGGGGGGAAGGGAAGGGAAGGGGCGCCGGCAGATGACGCAATCCGCGCGCGACGAATTCCGGCAGGTGATGCAATATTCGTTACATTGCCGTAAACAGATTCGTCCCGGAGCGCGTTTAGTGAAATCCTGCAGATATTTGCAGCTGGAGCCTATATTGCAGTTGGAGGTTAAGAAGAATTGACAGTCTATTGTCTTCTTCGAATAAGCTGATACTCCATGATGGTAGCTGCAGACTAAGATTTTTACCCCAGTGTACCCGAAGAGTACTTCCAACATGCTTCTCACTATTCTCCAGTCCAGTCCATCAAAACTACATCCCAGTTTGGGCATGGCAAGCTTCTGGACGTTGTCTTGCAGAACTTGTTGGCGTAATTCAATCAAAGTTTCCCAGATATCCTGATAGGAGGCCTTGTGATGTGGCTTACTTTTTGTGTTGAGATAATACACATATCTATTCACGTCGTGCAGTTGCAAAACCTTCCCAATTTCCGGTTGCTGGTTCTCTAGTTCTTCTAATCTCCCGTATTTGCTCTTGAATACAACACCAATGCCTCTGGTCATATCTAGATCCTGGGCGACACAATGCGCTAATGAATATTCTTGGGGTACTGTAAACAGATCCTGTTGTACTTCCATTGTCACACCATAACACGCTATATCATTCCCGCTATGATGAGACATAAACTCGCCAATAGTGAACTCTTTCATGTGCAGCTCACTAACTTGTGCAGTGTTTTCTCCGTCATTTTCATTACTTCCTTCGTACGGTGCCAGCCGATTGGAATGAACGACACGCGGTTTTCCATTCGGCAACATTTTAATTCGGTAGACAACATCATTTATTCTTTTCACCATTTCGTACGGTCCCTCCCACTGTTGTTGTAATTTTGGACATAAACCACGACGTCGTTGGGGATTGAACAGCCAAACACGATCTCCAGGTCGGTGACCTCCTTCTTCGACTTTGATTGTCATACCTGTGTTTCATCCTGTCACTTGCGATTTTTATTCACTCGCGCACCTGATTATGAATGACGTCCATTTTCTGCTTTAGGTCGTTTACGAAGCTTTCACCAGCTATTTCTTGGCTATTTTTACAACCAAACTGTAGATCACATGGTAAGCGTAGATTCCGGCCGAAGAGAATATTTGCGTGCGTCTGTCCAGTTGTCTCGTGAACAGAGGAGCGGTAGGCTAGAAGAAAAAGATGTATGTACTGGTCCCAGTCACGTTGATGATCAGATATGACCTTCATTAAATATTTTTCCATTGTTCTGTTCATGCGCTCCACCGTCCCATCTGACTGCGGATGTAGGGCTGTTGTTCTTGTTTTCCTTATTCCAAGTAGTTCACACACTCCTTGGAAAACTTCAGATTCAGAGTTCCGTCCCTGGTCCGAGTGTAATTCAAGGGGTACTCCAAATCTGCTCACCCATTCCTTAACAAGCACATCGGAAATAGTAGTGGCCTCTTGGTTAGGTAGGGGGTATGCTTCAACCCACTTGCTAAAATAGTCCATGGTCATGAGTATGTATTTATTTCCGTCATCTGACATTGGAAATGGACCAGTTAGATCAATGGCAATTCTTTCAAAAGGACTTCCAATGTTGTATTGCCTCACCTTTGCTCTTTTCTTTCTATGAGGTCCATTACTAGTAGCACAAACTTGACACTTCGTGCATCGCATCTTTATGTCTTGCTTGGAATTAACCCAGTAAAATCGTTCGCACACTTTCTCTAGCGTTTTTGTTAAACCAAGATGTCCTACCGAGGTTCCATCATGTAATTCCTTCAATACTTCAGGTATCCTTTTTCTTGGTAATAATATCTGCATTCTCTTCTGAGAGTCATTTTAATTTTCCATAACTCGTTTAAGAACGCCTTCTTCCTTAGCGATGGAGTCTCACTGCGCCCAGTACGATTTAACTGCTGAGGAACAGGGAGCTATTTCTTGACAACTTCGTCTCCGTCCCGTCGTTTTCCATTTTCAAACATGTTTCAATTCTGCGTCGTCTTTCTGAAGTTCTTTGGGTTGCCATTTGTCTTTAATCGCAGTGACCCTTAAGGTAGGAGACATCTTCTCTTCCGCATGACAGCAATGTTTGCAGTTTTCAGGACACGGTCTTCTGGAGAGAGCATCGGCATTCCGGTGACTACTTCCGCTCCGATGTTCTATTGAAAATGCGAATTCTTGCAATCTTTTGATCCATCTGGCTACTTGCCCTTCCGGACTCTTGAAGTTCAGAAGCCACTTCAAAGTAGCATGGTCTGTCCTCAAAAGAAATTCTCTGCCGTAGAGATAGTTGTAGAAATGCTCAACAGACTTCACCACAGCAAGTAGCTCTCTTTAAGTTACACAGTAGTTGCGTTCTGGTTTTGAGAGTACTTTACTGTAATAGCCTATGACCCTCTCCTGTCCGTTTTGTATCTGCGATAATACTCCTTCAATGCCAATGTTACTTGCATCTGTATCAAGTATATATTTTCCTTGAGGTAATGCTCAATATAGGGGCGTTTAGCATGGTGCTTTTAAGATTTTCGAAAGCGCACTGACAATCGTGATCTTATTGAAACAACTGCTTTTCTTCTGTCAGCCGGGTCAGCGGTTTGGCGATGTCGGCAAACCCCAATACATACCGACGATAATAGGTACATAGACCCAGGAAACTTCTCAATTCATGTTTATCTTTTGGGACTGGCCATTCCTTTACAGCTTCAACCTTCTCCGGATCAGGTTCTACTCCCGTACCAGATACTACATGTCCAAGATAGTTTACCTTCTTGCGAAATAAATGGCACTTCTTGGGGCTGAGTTTCAAGTTCACTCCTTCCAACCTCTTGAACACCTGCTCTAAGGTCTCGATGTGGTCCTCAAAAGATTTTCCGACAACAATTATATTATCAAGGTACACAAGACAGGTCTCCCAAGACAGACCTCTCAGCACGGTTTCCATTAATCTTTCCATTAATGTAGCTGGAGCATTACACAGTCCAAAAGGCATTACTGTAAACTGCCACAAACCTGATCCGATGGTAAATGCAGTCTTTTCTCCATCACTAGGATTTAATTCTACTTGCCAGTATTAGCTTTTCAGGTCAAGTGTTGAGAAGATCTTGGCCCCAGAAAGCGTGTCCAACATGTCATCAATGTGGGGCAATGGATAACTATCCTTCTTTGTTACATTGTTGAGCTGTCGGAAATCGACACAGAACCGAGTCGACCCGTCTTTCTTCTTTACCAATACGACAGGAGAGGCCCACGGGCTGCTTGATGGTTTGATTACGCCATCTTTCTTCATGTCTATTTATTTATTTATTTATTTATTTATTTAGTAAACCAACAGGCTAAAAGCCCAATACAATATAATTTCGAAGAAATTCAGTAAAATACATATAATAGAAAATATATATCGAATTATACAATGATTATATAACAGTAATTATAGTAATGAAATAAGTGAAGAAACAAAATAACATATATATAACAGATGTTTTAAAAATATGATAAAGAAGTTTTACAATACATGAAATTAATAATATCTTAGAATACAAAATCGACAAGGCGATAGTTCAGTGAAACTCTTTCAGATAAATTGATTTAGCACAATTTTTAAATATTGCAAGAGACGGTATATAAAGATTCGGACATGACGCACTGTTACCCAAACGCATAATTCTACTCATTGGTGAATGAAAACCATAACTACTCTTATGTAAAGGTATCTCAAATAATCTATGTGTACGCAATACGCGAGTTGGTTAATTCAATATAAGTAAAGATGACAATTCAGGGCACAGAAACAGATCATTCATTATTTTATATAAAACACAAGCATCATTATATTGTCTAAATGACTGTAACGTACTCAAACCAGTCTTAACAGCTATTTCAGAATAATCATGTGACATCGAAGGATTAGCAATTCTAGCTTTGAATGCTGCGTAACTAAGGAATTTATGTTGTACTCTTTCCAGGCGTTTAATATGGGTTACAAAATGAGGCGCCCATACGGGAGAGCAGTACAATAAAATTGGTTTTACAAGTGCATTATAAAGTATAACAATTGTTGATAAATTTCTGAAATCATTACCATTTCTTTTCAAAAATCCCAACATTCTCATACTTTTGCTAACAATATAATCGATATGTTGGTTGAAACTTACTTTAGTATCAAATATTACACCTAGATCTTTCACTTGTGTAACTCGATTTAGAATAGTGTCGCTAAGTACATAAGGATACTCAATTAAATTTCTACTTCTGTTAAAACTTATAATTTGGCATTTATTTACATTTAAAAACATACCGTTGTGGGAACACCAAGTAGATAAATTATCAAGATCTTCCTGTAAATTTATGCAATCATTTATTTCTCTTACTATCCTGTATATTTTACAATCATCCACGAAAAGTAGGAACTGTGAGTTACCAAGAGAGTGCTTAATATCATTAATATATACAGTGAACAAAATTGGTCCTAAGTGGGAACCTTGTGGGACCCCTGAGGTGACCTTAATTTCTCGTGATAAAAATGACTTATACTTTACGATCTGTTTTCTATTAATCAAATATGAGTGAAACCATTTAATTATAAGTTCATCAAAGCCAAAATTTCTCAGTTTTTTTATTAATAAAGAAATGGAGACTTTATCGAAAGCTTTAGAGAAATCTGTATATATAGCATCTATTTGATAACCGAGTTCTAGATTTTCATAAATATCCTGACTAAATAAGAGCAAATTAGTTAGAGTGGATTTACCATTCACAAATCCATGTTGTTCTTTTATAATCATAGAATTAATATAAGTTTTTATCTTTTTTGATATAATAACTTCAAATAGTTTTGGTATCGCACTCAAGATTGA
Source organism: Gryllus longicercus (assembly GCA_038098605.1). Lineage (NCBI taxonomy): Eukaryota > Metazoa > Arthropoda > Insecta > Orthoptera > Gryllidae > Gryllus > Gryllus longicercus. The sequence continues at coordinate 173,051 of JAZDUA010000065.1, forward strand.
AATAGGTCTGTAATTAGTTACATCGGATTTGCTTCCAGATTTGTGAATTGGCGTGATGTAGCTAGATTTCCATATATCTGGAAAAATACATTCTTTCAGAGATTTATTCAAAATGTCACATAGGGGTTTGTATAAGACGTAAGCGCAGTTTTTCATAAAGAGAGCTGGTATTCCATCCGGTCCCGTACATTTACTTTCTTTTAATGCCAATAATTCAGTTAATAATTCGTCTGGTAGTATGGTAATATTTGTAAAATGTGTACCCTGTTCAATATTTAGTTCCTCTGAGTATACGGGAAAGTCGTCAGTTTGACTTGAATACGTAGATTCAAAAAATTCAGCCAAAAAATTAACCCCTTCAGAACCACCTGTCGAGAGACGATTTTCGTAGGAAAGTATGGATGGTTAACCATGATCTTTTTTATTGTTGTTAATAAAATTCCAAAAAGGTTTGATATCATTTTTAATTGAAGTTTCGGTGCCTGATACATAATTTTCAAAACTCTCTCTTTCAAGTTTTTTTGATTCCGATCTCAGTTTTGAAAAATTTTTATAATCTTCATCTGTTTTAGTATTTTTATATCTACGATGGTAATTGTTTTTAGCTTTAATACAATCCTTCAGTTCTGTACTATACCATATTGGATATTTCGAAGTGTTAATAAATTTTTTTGGAACATATTTTTCAATCAAATCTTGCAATTTATCATAAAAAATCGTTATAGCTTCATTAAGTGAAAGATTCGTTAAAATATTCCAGATACAGATTCTAATTCATTTATTATTTGTATATAATCGGCTTTAGTAAAATCAAAGGTGTGGAAATCACCATTAAGAGTATTAACTTGTAATTTATCTAATTCAATGTTGAAAATTAGTACAGGATGGTGAGGATCGATTGGCTCAACTAATGCATCTAAAGAGTTTGATAAATCATTACATTTCACGTTAGAAAAAATCAAGTCAAGGGTTTCATTTGTTTTGTTTGTTATATGATTATATTGGTTAAGATTTAGATAGTTAAAAGAATCGGAAACAATTTTAGCATTATCATAGATACTAAGCAAATATTCTTGTTTGGGTGAAAGATATAATCCCGTATTTTTGTTATGCCACATCATGCCTGGAAAATTGTAATCACCGACTATTATGAATGTTTTATCAGAATTTTCTAATTGACATTCGACATCATGACAATGTTTAACGTAGAGGTCAGGTGGACTTCTTGGTTGAAAATAGACAGTACCCACAACAATATCTTTATCAGCAGTAGCAATTGTAACAAAAAGTTGTTCAATGTCGTTATTATCTACATTATTTCTAAAACTAGCAAATTACTTTTGAATTGCAATAAGAACTCCACCTCCTCTCTCATAATTAGTTGTTTCATAATCCCTATCTTTCCTATAAATATCGAAGTTTTTTAAACCTAATTCCGCATTGTTGATTTCATCATTGAGCCATGTTTCTGTTAATATCATTATGTCCGCATTGTCCGATTGGTGGTGGATATTTCTAAGAAGATGACGCGTGGTCCTGAGTCCTCTAACATTTTGGTAGTAGATCCGTAGCAAGCGTTTCACTGTTGTTGAATCAAGTTTTTTGGTTTATTCGAGTCCTGGGTGACGATCTGAGGGATACCATTTCGATATTTGATAATTCTTTTTTGAGCGCCTGGCATAGCATTGAGACGTTCAACTTCAAGCTTCAGACTCTTGAGATGATTACGCTGCTGTATTGTTTTGTCAGATGAGAATTGTACTGTACCTTTGTAGAGCTGATTGCGACGCAGGATATTCAAAGCAATATCCGAATCTTTCAAAACAATTTTCAATGGTCTAGGTACATTTTTATCTTCTCTTTTACCCAGTCTGATTGCCATTTGGATCTCTGGACAAGAATTGTTGAAAGTACTCATAATCTCGTTTACCTTTGCTATATCTTCTTTCTGGCGCTCGGCTGCTTCAGCTTTCAGTGATTCAGCGACCTTGTACATGATGATGTTTTTGGATCTCATCTGACGATCAGAAATTTCGTTCAAAGTACGCTCAAATAACACAGAGTCCATTAACAAAGATTCCGATTGTACAACACCTCTATTTGCTTGTTCTGTTTGGGACCTAAGCTGTTCAATTTCCTGCTGAAGAGCTGTAATTTTGGCCAAGAGTTCCGGAAGAACTCTAAGGCCTTTCTCACAGTCATCGCAGTGATATTTTACTCGTCTTTTTCCCTTTAATTCCAGACAGCGTTGTTCAGTAGAAGATAAGTCAGCACAATCGTAGTGACTAGGTCTTCTACAGCTGTCACACTGGGCATATTTCTCAGCTGTGATGCTGTGAGTGCATATCATACAGATTACACTCTCTGGCATTTTCGGATGTATCACAGTTCAACAATAAGTAAAAAGTATAATAATTACTCAAAATTTAAATAATAGTTTCACTGTGTAAGACTTAGTTAATAAACTATAATCAAACAATAACAATTATTTGTATTATACTGTATAAGATTCTAATAATTACGACAATGTTTATAAACACAACCAAATTCTTCGAGAACAGAATCAATACTCAATAATCAATACTCAATTTTAACTTACTACTAAAATCATAATGGAACAATTCCACTCATTAGAAAAATGTTATGGCATTCAATATTTTTAAATTATTGTGAACATTTTACATGATCTCGTACTCACTGATGTCTGAATTCAAATCGTAAAAAAGTAAAAATTGAAATAATAAATGAACATAATTACGACATAGGAGTAATATGACAGAGTAACATGATCTGATAACAACGCTGTCTCACATGCACACAATTCATACATTATCTATAATCACAAGGTTCTCTTCAGGCACAATCTCTTGAAGTGCACAGGCAAACTCTCACCTTGGCACCAAACTTGAAGTCATATGTTCACTGTTCATGTTCGTCTGAGTCGTTAAATGTTCTCTCTCCGCTATATGTTGAACTGTACGCATTATCTTGGTATTCACTTACTGTTTTTGTTACGCCTTGGGCTGCATCGCTGGCAGTTTGCTGAGCACTGACCTTTGTAGCGCCGCTTGTCGTTAGTTCCTGAAGTTCCTGAATTCCAATTTCCTGGACTCCCGCGTGCGGTGGATGTTGATTGAGAATACCATGTTGAAGACCAATGTTGCCTTGTTGTGTAGCACCGCTTTGATGTTCACCAGTGATGGCGGCGTCGTGATGAAATGTCTTTAATAATCCGATCTGCTTCTTTTCTGGACAGATGTTATCTTCTAGAAGCTTGCCGAATCGGTGTAGCGTTGCCGGTGTCTATTCTATGTTGAACAATATCAGTCTTTCCTCTTACCTTTCATCACTGCATTCAAACACATGTTGATATCGCAATATTAGCTCTTCCGCCTTGTGACGTTCTTCCCGAGACAGTTCTTTACAGGCCTTTGTAACCAGGTTCTTCAGTCGTTCTGGAATTCCTTTAGGTAGCGGTTCGGCGTGGATAACATTTCGCAAAACAGAGGACGCGGTAGAACAATAACCAATTACTGCCCTTTTCCTTAACTTAACAGGATAATGATTAATGTTCATTATTCTCGCAGGTATTGTTCTATTCACTGTGACCAGTTCTTTGGCTACTAGAATTCCTTGGCCAATGTCTTCATCATGATTTCTGGGTCCCAGGATAACAATCTCCCCAGCTGGAACGTTGCTCTCAGGGCTCGCTTCTATAAATGTCTCGCTATGCTCCGTCAAGATCACGTCGTTAGCCGTAATCACATTCACGGCAATGTTATTACGCGAATGCAGGACCACCTCCACTTTGTTGAGTCTCAGTATGCCACGTTGTAAATCCAACTGACACCTATATTTCTTTATGATGTCCATTCCTAAAATTGCTTCTTCTTCAATGTCTGCGACCAGTACATGATGATTGAAAACTGCAGTTCCAATGGTAAGGAGAGCATCGATCTCTCCAATAACATTCGCTGATTCCCCAGTGGCTGTTCGAAGTTTCCATTTGGATGGCATAAGATGACGAGATGACTTGGCAAAATCGGTTCTTATAATGCTCTTTGTTGCTCCAGTGTCCAGAAGTAAGACGCATGGTTTTCCATTGCATCTATGTAAACGCTGTCAGCTTGGTGTCGAATGGACGCTACATGCACTTCGTAAGGTGGGGCTCTTGTTTTATAGGTCGACAGATGCCCCCTTCCATCAACCTGCTTTAGTTTCCCTGCTGGCTGCTACGTTTATAAACAGGCTTCTCTTCTTGTTGCGTCAATGGACGGTCACATCATCTTCTCACGTGGAACAATTCTCCACAATTCGTACACCAAGGTTGTCGCCTTTTGATATTAGATTTGTGTGTGTCTAACAATCTCTCGATCATTGCCTCAAGGTATTTTTCGTTAGATGTACCTAGATCGGGCTGCAAAGCTCGCACTCGTCCATCACGTTTTGATGCTTTTTTTGCGGCCTCAAAGTGTAGTGCTTGACTTAATGTGTCTGCTAAGGTTTTTGGTCTTGTCAACCTGAATGCCTGTTGCGTTTCTGCATCATGGATTGCCTCAGTAAAGTATCGGACGGCTATGCGTTCCATGAAACTTTCTGAGGAATCAGGGTTCGAATGACGTACCAAACGAGAAATATCAGCTTCCAATTCTTGAAGACTTTTTCCTGGCTTCTGCGCACAGTTCTTGAGCATTGTAAAATACACGTCTTCTAGATGTGTTTGCTTGTAACGTGTTTCGAGTCTCTTGACAATTTGCTCGAAGTTCGCCTGTTCTTCAATCAATATTGTCTCCAGAACGTCAACGGCGTTACCTGTCGTAGACCAGCCATTTCCTGTTACAGCAGCCTTCAATTGTTTCAAATAATTTGGCCATGGAGAAGTGCCATCAAAGGTAGGTTGTTTCACTCGTCCTTTTCCCAGGGGTTCCCGTACTGTGGTCACTCGTGCCATTCCCTGTGTGTCCTATACGGTGTTCATTTTTAATTTTTTCTGTAAGGAAATCAAAAACCTTCAGCTTCTCTTCTAATAGATTTAGTCATTTTTCCTCACTCTTCAGAAATTTCTCTTCAATTTTCTCTACGTTTTTTGAGAGTCTCTTCATATGTTTTTCTTCGTGTATGCAAATCTGAAGTAAGCCTATTTGCAATATCTCTGTAAACTAAGTAATCCTCTCTCAAACCATACTTCTCATACCTATGCCAGGCTCTGTGCTTTGCTCTTGTTTGTTGTTTTGCTTCAAGATTAATCCATGGTTTATCTAGGGTTTTTCTCATCTTGAATTTTGGCGAGGTTTAAGAAGTTGATGTACCGTGTCACTAAAATCCTCATAATTTGTTTCGACATCTTGATTTCTAGTCTGATAAATTTGTAGTGTTGGTGAAAGTGATTCGTTCAGATGTTTTTAATTTCGTTAATTATGTTTGTTAAGTCTGTCATTACAAAAAATAGCATATCCAGGGATATCGATCATAGAGTTGGTGATAACAAAATAATTATTGCACCTCTTTGCCCTGTGACCATACCCATGATACTTAAAACACCTGTTTACATTGAAATCCTCATACACACGGCATCTCTGCCAACCGATGTATACAGTTTTGTTGTTAATGACTTTATGGAACAATTCAGGTTTGATTTCCGCATGAATTATTTGTGTCGATTTCGTTTTGATGTTCTGAATATAAAGAACTTTCAGTCCATCAGTCCACAGTAATATTGCACAATATTTATGATGGTCCAAGTATTGCTATAAGTTTTGAGTCAACACACTTTTCCTTTCTATACAATGTTAATCACTTGCCCCATCATTTCATTCTGTATTTGTATTTAAGCAATTCATTGTTTATTTATTTATTTATTTATATACATATAATTACAGGCAATCACCCAATTATTAAATATCATTTACGTTGTCATTTACATTACAGTATTATTGAAAATCATTTAGTAACAGGTTTTTATAAGTTTTTTTTTTAAATTGATAAGGTGAACAAAATAAGTTAATGCGATTACAGTTGGCACTTCTACACATTTTCCATAACGGCGCATAATAGTACAAGGTTGATCTCGCAAAAGGAATATTAAATAAGATGCTGTTTGTAGAACGCAGATCACGCACTGGATTAGCCCAAGGAATTTTACAATGTAATTTTGAAGAGTCTATATCATGATTTATCAAATTATACAGGAAAAGTACATCAAAATAATCTCTATGGGAGCGTAATGAGCTAATATTCAATCTAGTTGCGACTTGGAAATAATTGTGACTAAATCTAGGAGATGGAATATCAAGCTTGAAGGCAGCAAAAATAAAAATATTGTGCTGAACAGTTTCAAGTCTAGAGATATGGTTCTGGTAAAAGGGAGACCATATTTGTGAGCCATATAATTATATCGGTCTTACTAGAGTTAAATATAAAGTTTTGATGGTTTGCACATTAGTAAATTCAGATGCAATAAGTCTCACAAATCCTAACATCTGATTTGATTTATTAATAATATCATCAATGTGTAGATGAAAACTCATTTTTTGATCAAAAATAACACCCAAATCTCTAAAGTATGAGACTGATTCCAACATTGCATCTCCTAGTTCATAATTGAATACAATGGGATTACTAGATCTAGTAAAAGACAAGGACTTACATTTACCATTATTCAAATTCAAACATTTTGATGAACACCAATCTAACAATGTATTTAAGTCACATTGTAAATCGAAACAGTCTTGTAATGAATTTATAGTTTTATAAATTTTCAAGTAATCAGCAAAAAGTAGGAATTTTGAATATGGAAGTGTTTTCTTAAGATCATTTACAAATAGAATGAATAATACTGGGCCTAGGTGGGAACCTTGTGGGACTCTAGATGTGACGTATATATTTCTAGAAACGAAGGATTTATATTTCACATTCTGCGTTCTCCCAGTTAAGTAACCATAGAACCAATTCAAGATTGTACCATGGATACCAATTTCTTCCAACACATGAAGTAAAAGAACATGGTTTACAGTATCGAAGGCTTTGGAAAAGTCTGTATAAATTACATCTACTTGTTTTTGTATATCTAAATTTCCAAGTATATAATGTTGGATAGTCATCAAATTAGTAACAGGAGACCTCCCTTTACTAAAACCATGTTGTTCCTCTATCAAAATTGGATTTAGAAATTGCGTCAATTTAATTGTTATGATGGATTCCATCAATTTAGCAATTATACAAAGTTTAGAGATTGGTCTATAATTCTCAACGTTAGAACGTTTATCTTTTTTGTGAATCGGAGTTATATAACTGGTTTTCCACATCTTTGGGAGGGTTCCTTCTCGCAGAGATTTAATAAATAAAAAGTGTAGGATTGGTGTCAGATTTACATTACAATTTTTCAATAATAATGATGGTATACCATCAGGGCCAGGAGAAGTGTCGGTTTTCAATTTATCAATAGCATTAAAAACATCACGTTGAGTTATATCAATAAAGCCGATATCAACCAGTTTATCGTCTTGATTTGAATTTCTAATAGTTGGAATATCGTCATTTTTATACACAGTTTCAAAAAATTTTGCCCATAAATCTACAATTTGTTGAGGAGAACCCGCTTCATTCCGAAAAAACATAGAATTTGGTAAACCAGATATTTTTCTCTTAGCGTTAGCATACTTCCAAAATGATTTAATGCCGTGATCAATAGAAGTTTCAATTCCAATTAAATAATCAGAATAATCCTGAGCTTGTTTTGCTTTACATTTTTTCCTCAAATCAGAGAAGATAGTATAATCATTAACGTTTCGAGATAGTTTAAACTTTGAATGAGCGCGCGATTTCTCCTGAAGCATGTTTATCAAATCCTTAGAAAACCAAATTGGATAAGATGAAGTTTTCTAGGAACGTGTTTCTCGATAATTTCATATAATTTATTATATAAGATTTCAATTGATATGTCTAAAGAATTTACAGTAAATAAGGGATACCAATTAAACTTTAATAATTCTTCATTTATCATATAATAATCAGCAAGTTTAAAATTATATACAAGTTCTTGAGAGTCTAAAGGTAAAGTGATATTGTCAGTTTTCAAAGTGATATTGAGAGCAGGATGATACTTATCACAAGAAACTAGTGGAAAGTCAGATTTAATTATTTGTGATAAAGAGTCATTGATGAAAATTAAGTCTAACACTTTGTCATTAACATTTACTACATTGTTAATTTGATTCACGTTCAAGTAATTCATAGTATTTTTGAGTAGATTACCAATCTGATAAGTGATATCAAAAGTACCAGTTGAAACATTATTTACAGTAATGTAATTTTCTGTAGTCCAATTGATATCTGGTAAATTAAAATCACCAGTTATTATAAATTTAGCTTGTAGGATATTTCTCAAAAATATTTTCAAGAGACTCAGTATAATCAATATAAAGATTTATAGGAGATTTAGGAGGAAAATACACAGTACTTATATACATAAGAATCAAATTTAAGGAGAATAAAAAGGTTCTCAACAGTTGTTTTATCAATGGAAATCAATGAACTCGTATATTTACGATTTATCGTGATCAGGTCTCCACCACCACGTTCGTAAGCGCTCGTATCTGGATTTCTGTCTAGCCTATATATATCAAATGAATAAAGATTTAACTTTGCGTCTGTGATGTCCTTGTGAAGCCATGTTTCAGTTAGGATTATGATGTCCAGATTTTCGAAGGCTGATGAAGTTCTATTCAATGTAGACAATTTGGTGCGAAGTCCTCTCACGTTCTGATATAAGATTGATAGATCCAGGGATTGCCTGTTTATGTTTTCCTGGTTGATAGAAGAACTATCTATGGAATTTGTTATTGTACTATCTTTGGAAATTATTATATATGGAACTCCATTTCTATACTTCAATTTACTTCCAGTAATACCTTTTTCTTCATTTGCCTTCATTTGAGATAATAAGCTTTTCAAATGTTCACGTTGCTTTGGTGTCCGGTCGGCTGAGATTTTAAGAGAACTTTTATTGCTTTCCTTGTGTTTGAGAATGTCTAACACCAAGGAACGATTTTTCAATATGACTTTCAACGGTCTTGTGCTAGATGGTGAATTTGTTTGAGCATCTGTTGACGATTTGGCAGGATTACCTCGTTTATTATTAGGACCTAGTCTCATTGTTGAAAATTGACCAATATCGATGTCGGTGATAGCCGTTAGAATAGTTTTAGCTGCTTGTTTATCATCGATCAATCGTTGTTGTGTAGACACATTCTCTTGACCCTCATCGACACCAAACAAAATCAAATTATATGAACGCTTTTCTCGATCAATTATTTCACCATACATTTCTTCAAAATTCGATGATAAGGAATTCAGTCCAGATTCCAGATTTCCATTATTTCTAAGTTTCATTATAAATTAATCTATTGTTCATTCTTTTTGAAGATATGCTAACTATTGAAAAGCCTGTCTCTTGAGGCAAATTGAGTAAAGACAAAATCTTTGAGTACCAGTTATTCTATTGAATTTTGAATATTAATTGAATTTTATTGATATTTTATTAATATTTTATTAATATTTTATTAATAAGCATAATTTTCTGTGGAACCTCTAATATATCTTATAATCAGCTTCACATTATTGCAGCTTGAGGAGTGATGATACATTAATATGTGCTTACAGCTTATTAAACTTGCATTTGATGAAGAGGTGACTGCTGAGAGCATTGAGAGCTTCCGCAAGATGGTACATCGGGTGCGCCATCCAGCACACATTCTTCACCATTTTGCCTTCATCGGTCAGGCTGCGGTCCCACAAACTCCTTTGCACAAGGGGAAGGAAAAGAATGCAACTCTCAAGTAAGCAATGTGCATAAAGTATTTTACTACTGTAGGATTATATGATAAAACTTCTTAATTACAAAATTGATTATTTATTTATGCTCTAATTTATATTGGAAAGTACCAACGCATATGTTAAGGGTCTCCAATTCAACTTAACTTTGTACAATATGTAATTTATGGTATTATGCGCTTTTACGATGCAATAGTAGAATAGTGTGAACTACAGTAAAACCCACTTATACGTTTTTCAGGGGACATAAGGGAAAAACTGAATAAGTGAGAAAAATGCATTACTGAAATTGATTATTATGTGCAAAATAAAACTTCCAATATTTTTACACCATTGTTTTACCAGGTTTACCAGTTCTTTTACAATATCTGCTTTTTTATTGCCACTCTCCCTAAAATTTTTATTTTATGTGTTATTGAAAGGGGTTGCTTTTTCCTACCACTTTTTTTTGGTTTAATATCGAGGAGGCAAAACCAGTTGGAAGGCAAACTTTACTTCTTTTTAAACACAGAATCTCAGAGCCACAAACTACAACTCTGATCTGCTTGGAAAAAATATCTTCAGCCTAAGGTCACAATCGAAGAAGTCTCCCCTGAGGTGGAGGTAGTAGACATGCAATGAGGACCTTACTGATTACCTTGTATGACTTAGCTTCACTGAAATGAAGGCCGTATCCTGCATGGGCTACAACTAGCGGCAGCGGCCGTGGCTGAGTGCTTCGGTTTTCTGTGTGGGCAACAGGAAGCACACAATTGCCACAGCCCCACAGCCTGGCAACACCTGCCGCATAGCGCAGAAAAGTGATCAGTTTCATTGCTTGTGCCATGCTGCTACCAATAGGACTTGGTATGATATTACAGTGAGCAAAAGGGCCTTTGGAGAGTGGGACAGTCAGTGCACAAACTTCATCATTGATTGGTTATCTATATTGTTAATCTCTCCCAGGGATGCCTTTCACCTTCCCTTGGAACTAGCAGTCTCCTCCTGAGGTCTTCAAAGAGCTCCCCTACACACACCGTCCTGACTCTGTTTTTCAATGTTCCGGTGCTGGAGATTGGCCTGGGAGTTGACTTTGTGGCTTTTATAAATATGGAAATTTTGCTATGGCCAATGTGTATCAATTAAAAATAAGAAAATTGAGTATTGTATGACTGATTTTGCAGTCAGATTATCAGGGGAGACTAGGTTCAACTTCATTGTCAGAAATAGATCATGTCATTGAAGGAAATCAGACTACTAATTTTACATCTACACTTGGAAAATGAATATTGCTTTCACTGAGAATGAAAGAAAGAAAAAGGGAGAAGGAGAAAGTTAAAAAAAAGGAGAAGGTCAAAGAGAGAGAAGGAGAAGGTGAAAGAGAGAAAAGAAGAAGGTGAAAGAGAAAAAAGGAGAAGGTGAAAGAGAGAAAAGAGAATGGTTCAGTATTTGTTCAAAGTAAATACAATATTAAAATACAACATAAAAAATTAAAATTCACACCCAAAATAATAACATTAAACACTTATAAACAATCCTATAAAATTATTCCAAGTTTCAATTCCTATAAATAGGAATCAATCAGAATATGCATATTTTCGCATAAATACGTGTATTGTGCCCTAAGAATGAGCCCAACAACTGATTATGAACATATCAAAATACACATGGATGAAACAGAATCATTACTAAGAATAATTTGTTCTCAACACATTTGTATAGCATGTCTACTGAAATATTTCAGTATTTTTTCTTTTTCTTGTGTTTTCTGCTATTTTATTTTATAGTTTTACTTCCTTTTGGAAAAAAATCTTTTGGCTATTCCTTATCATTAGACTGCAGAGTTTTAGGTTTTAAAATATGCTTTTTAGGTGCCTAAAATAGGTTCTTTCAGCATCTCAGTTAAATTCTTTTTAAATGGTAGAATAGACATAAATAAAAAAGGAAACACCAAAAACACATTTTTACAATTTATTATATAGAACCACTTTGTATATTTTACAATAAAACTATTTATGAACAAGTTTAATTGTTTGTCCTCTAGTTATAATTATTTGTACTGAAGTTTGCCTCGCAATAAATTACTAATACTTTCTTTAAGTTTTCAAGAGAAAATAAATCTTATCGGTCAAGATTAGTATATATATACCGAGAACGACCATTCTACATTCACAGATGTGAGGGTGCATACTTCAATCTCGGCATGTGTTCAACTCAAAGGAACACATTAACGTGTTTACTAACAACAACAACAACAACAACTCAATTTCCTCTACTCAGTTCTCACGCTTATGTTCATAGGAAGAAAAGATAAATGCTCAGCTGGTGTAATAGGATCTACGCTACCACAATGATTGTTTTCTTTCATGGAAATTCAGTTGCTTTATCCTAGAAGCAGAGGCTGATTCTTCCATGAAGTCCGGAAGTAGTGGAATGTAGACTTTTGTTGCAAGATCCTTGTTTTGTATTTTCATTTTTAGCTATCTTACAGATTAATGCTACTTAAAATTAATATTATCCTTGTCTGTTTTGCCAACACAGAAGAAAAATCTTAAAAGAAGCCACAGACAAAAGAAATTAGGCAAATTATCCTTAATTTATGTTTTTAATAGTAAAATAGGTCCAAATGGGCATTCATGTTGAAATAGGATTTTTAGGTGCTATAAAATTAGTTTTAGTTTGAATAATCCTAAAATGTATATATAAAACTTCATTTAGTTCAAGGTACCTGAAAAAAACAAAACATCTGCGGTCTACTTATGGTGTAAATGTAAATGTATAGAACCAATTATATGTCCAAGGAAGAAAGTCTCCTTGAATGTATAATTCGTTCTTTTGACTTACGTTTATATCATGAGTGTCCGAAATAAATTTAATTTTATTACTTAAACTTTCTGGCAGTGAATTTTTTTTTCAAGTTTTCGTGTGATTATAACTACACCTGAGGTACCACTCTGTTCCACAAATAAAAAGTGTAGCATTTCCAACATGTGACTGCAACTATCACATTTCATTATTTTCCTCAGTTATCGTTCCTGTTGAATTTGAAGTTTATTCACATTGCTTCTCTGTCCAATCATAACTGCAGAGGAGAAAAATATTTCAAGTATGGGGCTAAATGTGTTTTATAAATTATGTATTAAATCCAAATATAAAATGTGTTTTTTTCCTAAATATCTCATTTGAAAAATGTAGGCATTTATTATATTCACAAATTAAGCTTAATCAGTTTTGATTTATACTTTTACTTTCCTTTTCTATGCTTAGAAGAAACACAAATGCTGATGAAACTGTGTTATAAGCAATAATTAAATTTGTTCAAAGAATTGGTCAAATGCATTTCGAACTCGGGCCTTCTGGATTATGGCCAGGTGCTCTAACCACTAAGCTTCTGAGACAACCCATCCTTTGAACAATTTTCACAGGCTATATATCGCCTATTATATATAGCATCTGGGGTTAAACTTGATGTTACTAGTTTGAATCCCGGTTACGGTGACTAATTCTTTGAAGAAATTTAATTATAAGAAAACTATGTTCAATTTCATGTATTTCACTGTTTCTTTTTTTTTTTGGGGGGGGGGGTTCCTTCTTCCACACTGCACCATTCTCTGGTGTGTAGCCTCCCCTTGAAACTCTGGGACATTAGATTTGTGTTTGTCTTTCATCTAACACCACATACAAACACTCCCTTCTGGATCACAAGATTTTCTTCTCTTACACATTCATTAACAGAACACATCTGAAATTGGCATCATATTGTTTACATGCTCGACATGTGGACTTGAAAATCTCTGATCCACTGTTTTGTAAGTAGCATGGGAGAGAGTGGCAAGCTTCCAAATCTGAGAAGTTTTTGCTAATAGAATATTTTTTTTAAAATCTTTTCTCTGTGGCCTTACGTAAAATGCATACTTCTACCATTGTAATCTTTTTAATTTCTATCTTCTGAAAAATGCACATTCGCACTTGTCCGGCATTGAGCTGGGAGTTTGTGTGGGCTTGTCAATCTGCGCATCATGTAACAAAATTTCTACAATGATTTTTAAACAATTTGACGTTGTGTTTCACTTACTGCAATGCACTTTATTTGATATTCTTTATCAGGCTAATCTTCAACTGAATATTAGTGTGATAAAGGTATCTGAATCGCCCAGCAAGGCCTGGCATATGAATCGCACTGCAAATTTGGAATGGATGCCAACAATACTTCTGCGAATATAATTAGGGAATACAGATATGTGTGATATGTCAGTTATTGCTGAGAAATATTAATTTCTTGTTCCTTAATATCATCATAATTATGGTTTTTGTCACTACCATCACGTCATCTTCACGTGTATCAAGGTTTCTTTCTTTTTGGTCCTCCCTCCATGGTGTGACATTTTCTGACTTTTTTGGCCCTCTTGATAGTTTAGTGAACTAAAGTTCGCGCTGATTGTAGTCTTTCATAAGATACCATCTAAGAACATTCCCTTCCGTCGCCAGATTATCTAGATGTCCCACACTTGTTGATGGCCACTCTTTGTGTTCAAAACGCAGATTCGTATTTGCCGCATGTCGAACCGGGATTCCACACGATCTCATCGAACCCGCATTGTGTAACAAACTCCCGACATTCATTTTCTTGTAAAGTTTCATTTGATACAATGTCATTCGGTTAGAGATTCTCTTCATTCAAAAATATCTCGCCCATTCAAAAATATCAGTCTGAATTGCCTGACGAATTCTTGGTGGATGCCAAGAATACGAACAGGAATATAATTATGTATTGTTACGTGCAATATTTTTAGTCTTCTCAGTTTATTGTTACTATGTCAAGATTTCAAATTTCGTGACATGGAATGGCAATGTAAAAACTTAAATCCTAATCGACTCGGCTTAATTTGTGAAAATAAGATGACCTCTCATTTTTCGATGGAAATATTTCAAAAAAACCTTGCTTTATATTTGGGTAGATATGGTAATGGCGCTCAAAAAATTAATTATGAGGAACACCTTTTTCTTGTGTCAGAGGTGTGAGTTGTATTAGAAAATTCAAAACAAAAGTAAAAAAATATTATTTTGGTTCACTTTCATGGTTTAAAACATTTTACTTCATTTTGCTTAGGGTAGGTCCTTCCTCCAGTGTTATCCCTTTCTGTTTTTAAAATATTGTGGGAAAAAGAACTTGAAGTTTAAAGAAGAAATTTGTGTTGGTATTTGGTATTTAAAAAAAAAAATTAATTTCTATTTTACTTCGGGAAAAATATGCATTTTTTTTTCTCGTTAATCATTGGTTACCTTCACAGAAATTTAGCAAGCTTTATAAAAATTATGTACCTTAATTTTCAATTTAACGAAAAAGGTTTAATTGAAACAATGTAAATTGAATTATATAAGAATTGTCACAATAATTTATGAGTTCATGGCCAATGTTTAGAAAATGGATTGTAAATGTATAAGCACATAATACATTGAAATCATTCTCTAATATTCACATTCTGCATTTGAACGAATTGTAGCCCATTGTTATTATTTATAACATCACTATGTCTGTGAAAACTGCTTGTGTGAAGTGAATGTCATTTTACAGAAGTATCATAAAATATTCTCAATTGATAATTTTTGTTTGTATCATGTATATTTCTTACAATTAAGCTATCATTAAGGGACCCTTTCTAAGTAGCTTCTCACTCTGTGAAGTGTCTGCAGCTCTCTTTTGACAATGTGCATATAACTGTTGGTGGTGCAATTATACAATTTTTCTTTATAATCTACCTGTAGTTGTATTCTGTGGCTGCAATGGGAGCTCTGGCTACTAATCAAAATTTAAAAGATTCTCTGAAATATTCAAAATACCTCCAAGTGGTAACCTTTAAATTGCAAATAGAAAACGAAAGAAACTGTCAGAATATTGCAATAGCTCTCTCTTTTCATAAAGTTTTAGTGGGAAAAATATCAATGAAAGAAAATGCATTTATCTTCAAACCTCCAGTAAAATTTAGAATTTTAGGGATAATGTTTAATTCATATTCTGGAATTCGAGTCCAAACACACTAACATTGAAACAAATTTTTGATCTATTAATACACTTATGATCTTTAATGTGGTAATGTATTTGAATAAATTTGTAATAATTTCACCAATGACGATTGTTGGATCCAGGAAAGCTTAAAAGTTTTTCTTACTGTTGACATCTTCATTGTGAAACCTGACTATAATTACAGATCCCTGGTACAACCATGGTTGCAATTAGGCCAAATACAGTATTGTTCATTTTTGAGCTGTAGTTTTAAAATTATTATTGTAACATTCATACATTATGACTATAAAATATTATGAAGAAAAGTTCTGTACTAGATATTTTTTATTGTTAATGCTTTGAGATAATCAGATATTTCATTGTGTACATAATTTATAAAATGTTCGTAATTCAGTTCACAATTCAGTTGTTAAACACACTATTCATTAGTAACGTTACCAATTTGCCTGATATATACGTTATATTTTTGTGGCAAAGTCTGCATAAGTTGATACTATTATCTTTACTTTTTATCACTGTTGTGTCTGCGACTAATGGGTAATATAATAATTCTGTGTTGTAGGTTCATTAAACTTCGTAAGCTCCCTATAGCAAGCAGGTACTTAAATTTTCACTCACTGTCTGCTGTACCTTCATTTGTCTATCTCCCCTCCTGCTGCTGAATGGAATGAATTTGATTCTGCACAACTTGAAATCTTTGCTTAGAAACTTGTTAAAATGGGCTTACTTTACTGTTGCTTAGAAAGTTTAATATATATAAATAAAAAGAAAATAATACGTAACTTTATGTAACTTCTTAATACATAACTGGTAGTTCTAGAACAATACTTGCATGAATTTGCAAAAGCGTTTCCAACCAGCACACATTTTGTCTCCACACAAGGATTTGAACTCAGATCCTCAGAGTTAACAAGGCAGTCATGTTACAGCTTTACCACCAGCCTCAAGTTCAACTCTACCTTCCCAATGCTTGTAAAAAAGTTGAACATTTGAATTTTCATTTCAATGCTGAACATTCCATTTTTTTAAAGAACAGATTTCATTAAAGAAAAACAATTCAAGAAACATCAGTCTTGTAGTTTAAAATGCTAATTTTTTGTTGGCAATTTATTAAAAAAGAAAGTTGGCCAAAATCAAGATCACATCAATATTTTGAAGCATTATTTGATTTACCCAAAGGGGAAAATTCAGAGATTTCAACAAAAATGGAACCTGTGCCATTTGTTAAGTGTCCTTTCTGCTATCAGATGGAAAAGTTAATTTAAAAAAAAATTCAAGCAATTTTTTAGAAAATTTTGAAAATGTTTAGGCTTTATAAAAGTATCTCCAAAATTAAAATCTACATTCCAAACTTGCAAAGCTTTGAGTTCTTCCAGATCGGTAAGGGAATATCAATTATTTACATTACCAACTTTTTCTATTTAGTATTGCATTTGTGAGTAGAAGTGCAAATCGTTTTCAATGAAGTTTCTTGAAAACTATAAAGTTCTCTGAGAAAAAAGAGCTTCAAATTTCACATTTGTAGAAACGCGTAAAAAAGATTTTCTCAAATGCTGCTCTGATTTTTCAATGAAACTTTCCATATATGAAGTTTTACTTTTGTATAATATTCTTAAGTCATATTTCAGTTCTACTATTAGGGGGGGGGATGAGAAAATGTGAAAACTGGTGGTAAATACTTTGACTGTTTCCATCGAGCTCTGATCCAAATTAAATTGTGTGTGCTGGCATCGTGTCAAGCTGGCTCCCACTCATTTTCGCCATGAAAATACATGACAATTAATTCCAAATTGTGGCAAATTCTGGCTTGACACACCTTCCTTATGGGAAGCATATATGCTTCAAGTAGAAGAAATCTTTTAGCCACTTCTTCATAAAGCAAAACACTCACAATCGGAGACAATAGAGAAAATTTATTTTCTTGAAGCAAGAGAAAAGGAAATTTCAATAATAAAAATTAAATATGTTTGATAATACATCTTATTTTACCTGGATATATACATTAAATATGTTTGATGATACATCTTATTTTACCTGGATATATACATTAAATAACAAAAATAGTCATTATTTCTTCATGCAACTCTGTAGTATTGAAGTCCTTTATATTATAAAAGGACCTTGATATTGAGAAAGATAATGTAAGGGAGGTAAGCTTGTGGTCTTCTGAATTAAATTAGGAACCAAGTATATTATTTGCATTTCATGGCTCTCTTTCTGATATTAACTTAAACACACCTTCACAAACTGAAATCGCTCTTATCTCTTCAGAAGTCAATAATCTGATTCAAAACGACCCAGATTATTTACAGGTAACATTCTCAGCAAGGGGCTACCCACCACGCAACCTATTGTTGGCCAAAGACCAATGGCTTTGGGTAGGTTATCTCACCTGTGAATCAAAATAAACAAAACTCGAAACAATCTGCTTTCCCAGCTACAAGTGAATACAGGGGACATTAACTATATGTACTCCAACTATGATTTCAAATAGGGTGGGTCTGTTTGGGTTGTTCTTTATTGATTTATATAATTTGTTTTCTGTCTGTCTCTGTCCGTCCGTCTGCCCACCCCGTCTGCCCGCCCGCCCGCCCGCCCGCCCGTCCGCCCGCCCGCCCGCCCGTCCGCCCGCCCGTCCGTCCGCCCGCCCGTCCGTCCGCCCGCCCGTCCGCCCGCCCGTCCGCCCGTCCGCCCGCCCGTCCGCCCGTCCGCCCGTCCGCCCGTCCGCCCGTCCGCCCGTCCGCCCGTCCGCCCGTCCGCCCGTCCGCCCGCCCGCCCGTCCGCCCGTCCGCCCGTCCGCCCGCCCGCCCATCCGCGGGGCTTTCTGCAGGTTGAGTAAAAGAACAACTTTTACTAGTGGCTATCTAAAAAATCAATTTCTTCACAACCGCTTGTAAATGCTGTTCTTTCTGGGCATGCATAGCATGCTAAAACTTCAAGTGGTATAATGGTCAAGTGTTCAGAAAAATCTGTGAATGCAACAAAGAAATAAAAAATGCTTGTATTTTAACATCAGCTACTACTGACCTTAATGTATCATAAGTGACATGTACACTTGAATTAAAATAAAATAAAAGTCAGTATGTCTGTTTAAAAATAGCGGGACGCACATGAAAATGATTTAATTCTGTTGCCATAATAAAATGCCACTTTTACCACTTGTATCATAACTATTTTCGGCATCAGGAACCCATGAAACAAGTTTTTCTGTGGTTTTCCACTTGCAGCATTACAATACTGTCTCTAGAGGTGTCTCAGAATAAATGTTTGAGAATTCTAGGGCATTTAGAAAGGGTATAAAATGACACTCTTTTTTCTGCCAATGAAAACATAGTGGTATATTCGTTATTCCAGAGCTACACATGTGGTATTTGCCCCTTATTGTTAGGCACACCCATATACCTAGTGTGTGAGTAGCAAATTTGTTTAACTGCCTCAGAACTTGGCTTGCTGAATACCTGTGCATAAATTGTTTCTTCACAATCTCTCGCATATGTTATGTGTTAAACTCTTTTATACGAAATTACCTACTACATTTTTATTGACAAAAACGTATTATTTTCGACTCCTTTGTATACCCTAGGGGTTTGCAACATTATTCTGAGACATTCTGTATACTATGTAAGTAGTACAGAAGAAATTAAAAATACTTCAATAGAAAAAGTAATGGAATTCTTAATTTTTTTAATTAAAAAAAACAATAAAAAACTAACAACTATTTTGTAACTGCTTCTACACTCTAAACAAAAAATAATTATTTCAAAAAATTCTAAGCATAAAGGCAATAAAAACAAAACTTAGAAAATGTACTATAATTGTTTGGGCAGAGGAGGTGATGTTAAGATTGCAAATTAGTTCGTTTAATGTTGGATCAGAATAAATGATCAATGTGTTTGACTTAGTTATGCTTGGCATGTTTCACCTTATTTCTCAGTGAGACCTCTTTTAATGACAGTTTTCTTTCACATTATCTCTTTTGCACATGTATGTGCACAATAAAACCATATTTACAGAAGAAAAAGTGATTGGTATAAAATCATAATATTTCACAAGAAAAGGAGGTATTTTAATACCAACATTACTTCAAGTTCACTAACTTATTTCAAGTTGTGCAGACATCAGTATATATTGTGAATTTTCAGATGGCATGACAGAGACAATGTAAGCATGTTTTCTCTGTTTCATCATTTCCATGTTGAAGTTTCACTAGATGGCATACAAGTGTAGATTGATGTTACTTTGGTAATCACAACCACACTCAATGATATTGCATCAACTCTTCTACTTCTCTCGTGCCTGCCTGCCCATCCTTTTTCAATGTAACAATGCATAATATTATTGCTGTACACTAGGTATTTGGAATGTTGCAGTATTCTTCTTCCCAGGCAATGATGTTCATTAATCAGTGTTGTATGTTTGTGTCTGTGTTACTCATACACACACATTCACACTAGTATTACTCACACCAACTTGCTCCTCACAGAGTACACAATCAATCACATTTCACATGCACATGCCTTTTAAAATTTAAATTAATGTTTTGCAGAAAAAGTTGTGAAGAACTTTTAAATGTCTGATAATTTTCGTAAATATAGCCCTTTACAACTTTTGATTTTGAATTTAGAAGTACCATTTTGTTTACTTACATGAAGCCACAATGTACAGAGTAAAAAGTAATTACATTCATAATATCGACTAGCAACTGAAAGTGACACAAATGGTTTTTAAAGGATGAATGAAGTAGATTTAGATGGCAGTTTGATCTGAACGAATGAGTGTGTTATAGCCCATGAAGGCTGTCACTGTTGAAAGAGGGACATTGTGAGGCATAATTTGGTGGAGAATGAAATAATTTCACATATAACATTAAAACCCTTAATTTATTTAAAAACTTGGATGGACGTAAGCTTTCAAGAATTTTCAGTCCTGTAATATTATATTTATGTTAATTAATTTGATCAATTGCATTTTCTATCATGTATTTTTCATATTTTTGATGTTGCATAATTACACAATTAATTGAAGTGTCAATAATAACTAATATTAAACAATAGAAAGTAATTGTCGCCTCTTTGTAAATGAAACAAAATCATTGTTTTGAGATATTACAAAAATAGTAATTATGTCTTTTTAATTAATATTTTTGTTATTTTAGTGATTTTTAAATGAATGATATATTGGTTTCAAAATAATTTAACTACATATTATAATATTTTAACCATCAAATACTTGCGCCTATTTTTGAGACACGATGACTTGTGTGTAGTATTTTTTAAAACATCCAAAATGTGAGGCGTTTCTGTTTTTAATAATATTTGTTTCATTCTAATAACATTTATTTGAGTATTTTACATAACTTGAAATAACAATGAGAATATTTCATTATTTCAAAATATTTCTTAAGAAAATCGTTTCATTAATGCCAAAAAGTCTCTATCTTTGTAATTATTGTAGTGGTAGGAAGATGCTGGAAAACTTCCAGTGTTTACAATTTTCGAAAAATCAGGGTTTTCAACGAAAATGAAACTTGCATCATTCTCTTAAACGTCCTACTCACTATCCAACAAAAACATGTAATGAAAAATGAAGCTATTTTTTTTTAATTTTGAAAATGTCTTAGGAGCTTTATGCAAAGTACCCCCAAAATTAAAATATCATTTTCAAATTCAAGAGGCCATGACAACATTCAGATTGTTTGCTGACGGAAGCACAGACATACTTTGCTGACATTAGATTTTTCAGTATCAAGGACCCACACACATGGATTGTGGCTACAACACGAGTTACAAGATTTTTTTTCTAAATTTAGCAACTGGATTTATCCACTTTTTCATATTTAATGGATCTGTTGGAAAAATAAACACCAGAACTCGCTCATTGTAAAATGTACAATAGACACACCTTTACTCTCACATTTCTCTCTCAGAACTCAAGAAACAGTTAAGGTAATCCCTGTTTCAGCTATAACAAGCAAGAAGTATCAGTAAACGAATACCTAAAAGGAATTCACTACTGAAGCGCAACATTTCATGTAACTATGAAAAATGTTCCACTGTTGTACTTTTTACAACAGCGCGAGTACTCGAAGGTTAAGATATCAATATTCACATCTTATTGATACCACAAAAACAGTACAAGACACATCCATTGTTGCTTGTAATACTCCATATATTTAAATTTTTGTAAGTATTTTTTTTAATAGCCACACAAAAGTAAAGAATTGCCTTAATGGTTTTTGTTGTTAACATAACAAAAAGAGATTGTCAGTAAATCTGTTTTTTGTAATGATCCTTCTGTAAAAGTGAATAGAGGGATGATAGGAAAATTTGCATTGTTAATTTTGTCTACTTTTTGCCTGTTATGCTTTTGCTTCTTAAATTTTGAAATTTATGTAGTGTATGGGTTATATTTGTGTGTAGTAAAGTGAAATTATTGTGTAGTTTTGATTACCTGTACATTAAACTTTTGGAACTGAATTGATGTGTTGAAATATCATTTTGAAGATTTGGTTTTATCAGGTCACGTGTTTCCACATATTCCTAGGGTAAGGTAAATGGAAATAATGTACATGTTTGGTAACATCAGTGACACTCCTATGTAAAAGTGACTAGGAAGGGAAAAGTCAATATTGATTTATTGGAGTACTATTTGAAGAAGTCAAAATGTTTTTAAAAGCTGTCTTAATGAATGTTAGAGGAAAATGCACTGCCCCCCCACCCCCATAATAAGAATTGCTTTAAGGTCAGGTATGTCCAGCAATTCATTCAGTTATCATTTTACCTCACATGCATCTTACATGTTCAGCAATTGAAAATTATAACCATACAATAATAATTGTAGATGAAATAGTTTTTCCAATTTTAGAAATGTATAAAAATACTAGTGTGATTATATATGTCAAACCATACAGTCTTCTGGTTTCAAAATGAGTACAATTCATGAGGACTATTAGATAGAGGTGCTACAAATCTTGGTAACAAATCCGGCACAAGCCTTCTGTATTTGTGTATAATCACTCAGTGAGGGCCAATTTGAGGAAATCCTCAGCATCTTAGTTTGTGTCTTGCAAGTGGTCATAATAATGTAAGTTATGTAATTAGAATTGTCATTTTATGTTGCCTGGGTTGAAATTTTCATTTTACCTTGTTATATTTAAAATAAGATAAACTGTGGGATACACATTTTCTGAGCCATTGAATCATTTCCTGTGCCTCCAAAATTCTCATGAGTTTAAAGAACTTCTTGGAGTTCTTATTTATTAGTAATAAATTTTTCTTTACTTAGGGACTCTTACAGATAACTCATTTCTCTATATTAAACGTTGTACATAGTTTTTACAACTATATTTTCGTACAAAATGGTGTTTCAGAACTTGATGCATTCCTGTCCTCAGATAACATTACTGTAATGAGACAAAATTGCAAGGTCATGAACTCATGATATATATTTAGTAATGCATAGACAAAAGTAATTAAAACTAACACTCATATATTTAATTTACCAACTTTAATAACAAAGTGCTATATAGTACAGTGGGGAAAAAAAATGCTGTTAAATGTGTGGGAGAGTCCTGGTGTAGTAAAAATCCTGCTTACATGTAAGGAGAAATCAATATTTTTGCTGCTGCTGCTGGCTCCTAGATTCCTAGCCAATAGGCCAGGCAAATAAATGATTTTGAATGAAAATTAGTGTGTTCCAATTGTATTCATAGAGGAATTGCGAATTAACATAATCAAATATTTACATTATTCATTCAAAATCAAAACTGTTTTTGTATTTTCCCAGTCTTCTTCAGTATCTAACATAGCATTTACTGGTGGCTGGTCAGTAAATGCAAAGTGACTAGAAATTTCAAGATTTTCTACCCTTTTAAAAAGTTTATTCACATATTGACTGAAGTATAATTTGCTATTATGTATTTGCTAATTCAACAAAAACACTACTTCTGCATATTGCCTGTGTACATACATGCAAATGAATAAATAAAAAAATTCAAGTAACTTTACACAATATTAAAAGTTAAAATCTTAAAACAATATTAAAATAATGCCAAAAAATGCCAAAGGAGCATTTATAAAAGCATTTATACAGACCATTCATATATGTGTATTGTAACAGCTTATGCAAAACCATCCACTTTCCATCATTCAAATTTCTGAGATGATTTTACTTAAAAAAAAATCCTCATTTTCCATAACTGTCAGCCATCATTTTATCACTACTCATGTTTATGTTCATGTCCCACCAATGTGTTTTGATAAAACTGTACACCCTCTCACAACCAGCATTGGTTCCAGGAAAAGGAAATATGCATTTTATAAAAAACACACACAAAAACAAACTTTACGTCGTATTAAACAGTGCAATTAGCACTATCCGTTCAAAAAGTTTGAAAAAAAAAATTGGTGTAATTTTTGAGAAAATGGCGATTGAGCATTTCTGAAAATGCGGAATTTTAAGCTGGTTTTCACAGAAAACTCTTTCCATTCATGTATGTACCTCTAAAACTATTTGGGGAAGGGGTTGTAACTTGGACACATACGTTCCTTTGGCATAGTGATTCAGGCTTCACCTGTTGGGTTAGTTCAAAACCTCTCACAGTAGTTTATTGCCTAGAGGGTAGAGAGACACTAACATTTTTTAAGTTAGTAAGAGTTGGTTTTCTTAGAAGAAAAAAACAACTACTTTTCACCTACTGAAAATATTTTGCTTCGACTTCTTTTTCTTTTCTAATCATTACATTTTGTTTTTATTATTTAAAGAATATTGAGGCTATGCAAATTATGACTTATTAAAAGTCAGAAAGCTCATTTAAACCATTCTCTTAGCAACAAAGACCTGAATTAAAAACCAAGTTTAAGCCCAACCCAAAATGGTTGAATTATTTTTGATTTTTTTACGTAGTAAAAAGAGTATTGTAATGCTGCTGCGTAAAGAAATGATTTTCTTTATGAAAACTTGTGTTGTGATGTCCTGATATCGGAAAAGTGTATAAACTTCTTCCTGTATGTAGTAATTTAGGTCCTCTAACATGTTGTGAGATTAAAGTATCAGAATTCAACGTTTTGTGGGTCCTGGATACCAAATATGTTGTGATATCCAAATTTGTTGTCACTAAAACTCCTTCTGTAGTTAATAATAGCGCCTAAATTGTTCAGACAAATCGTCCAAAATTGATATTCCTCAATTGATCTGACCGAACTCTATGCCCAGGTAATTTGAAATGGATATTTTGATTTAGGGACGTAATGCCTTCACATTTTCGAATTTTTCTCAAAAATGGCTCCAGATTTTGGATTATTTTTTTCCCTACGGATAGAGTAAATGACATTTTAAAAAATGACTCTGATCTAATTTTCTTGGAATTCTTTGAATTTAAACATTCAATATTTTTCGGCATCTTCCTGGAACTACAATATTGTGGTTGATTTTTTTTTTTAAAGAATCTGTTCTTCAAATATAGAACATTAATTAAGATTACATGCGTACAATTTTTCGCTACTATGTGTTGTTTCCGTGTAATTTTGCTTAAAATATAGATATAAAAATTGCGCAAGTCACATTTTCGTTAAACTATTTATATTTTCGAAAATTGCAAAAAAGGCAAAATTACGTTATTGATATAACTTTTTTCCTTAATGAATTCTGTTCTAAAATAATAGTTCTTCAAAAATGTACAATTGTTTTTAAAAAACGAATGGTTTTCCCGTAATTTTTGCTTGAAGTGAAGATAGTTTTTGTTGTTTTTTTCCCCAAAAATGGCTCCACATTTTTTGTTTAAATTGTCGAGGATAGAGTAAAGGACGCTTAAAAATAGCGAAGGTCTCATTTTCATTGAAGTATCTGAATGTTCGAAAATTGCAAAAGTTACAAACAATGCGAGAAAGTATGTGCTGTTGTCGCACAGCTTGTTTTGGAATATGATCAGGTATATCTTGGACCGATTCAAAGAAAATCACCTCAGTAAAAAATGTAAATAACCAAATATGTTTCCATTACATTTATGTATTAAATATTTTAACGTAACAAACTGTGGCCGAAACCGTTAAGGCAGTAGTGTCGTAGCGATCTCTCACCGAATGAACGCGGGTTCGAGTCCCGCCTCGGGCATGGGTTCGGCCTTTCACTCTCTCTCATCACCACATCATGTCATCTTCATAGTTACCATACCGTTAAATACATTAGTGGTCGCTAATGACCTAGATGTTAATGCGACCTTAAATAACAAAAAAAAAGTATAGTTATGTTAGTACAGACGCAAAACTCACTCATCCCATTTGGGTGCAGAGAATGTCAGTTCGTTCTGAGGAGAGTTTAGAGAATTATTCGAATGAAGGGAGATTCAAAAAAGGGAGATTTTGTTGGAAAAAATGAATATTGGATCGATGCACATTTCGACGTCTGTAACCAGCCGCGGCGACTCAGTGGCAACATTGAACTTGCCTCTACAGCGTCGCTGACTGGAATGTTCGAGGGTTCGTCTCCCGACGATGGTGGACTCTTGAAGTAAAGGATAGGTGGGTTTAATTCAGCCACTGGAAGTGAAAGGAGCGGCTGGTTGCTTTCATCGGTAGTTTCTCTGACCAGTACCAGGCGAATGCCAGTACCATAACAAACTAATCACGGATCGCGTGCAATATTTCCTCCATCTTAGTCTCCCCCCCCACACACACACACACACTCGCACACAAGCAGTACTCAACCACACATGTCGCGAAACCAGTCATGAACTAAGAGCTGGGGTGGTACCCAGTTAGGGAGATATCTGGAGGAAGGAAACCCCTCAAGCCGACGTGTATATCGGCGCTGGATCTCACGTTCCAGCGTAGGAGGAACACCGCAACTTCCAGGGATATAACATGCAATATACTTGCAGGGATATAACATGCAATTACTGAGGGGTCTGGAGGAAAAAGGATAAAAGGGAAGAAGAGTCATTAGCATGTTACGGAAGGTGCGGGAGGGAGTCAGGGTAGAAGAGAGATGATAGAATGAAGCAGATCCTATAGGCTGTTGATGTGGAAAAAGAGGGAGATGAAAAAAATTGAGGAAGAATCACAAGAGGGGAAATAAGATGTTTTCCTTTAAACAGATGTTTAAAGGAAATGTTTAAATGTTTAAAACAAATGTTTTAAAGGAAGTGTTAAAAGCATGGATGCTTAAAGTAAAGGCCGTTTTAAATTAAGCGGATAGCCCAGGGAACAGTGAAGTAGTGCGTGAAAATGGTAAACATTAGCTTAAGTAGTAAATAGTAATGGAAGGTGTGAGGTATTAAAGTAACAAATGAAGGCGAATAAGTTGTAATAAGCATGTGTAAGATATATGAATGTTATTAAGATATCAACTGTAGCTCCGAGAGGATACGTTTGGAATGGACATCGACAGTATGATCCAACATCATTTTAAATATTTAAAATTTTTATGTATGTTCATTGGATGGAGTGCTTCAAATCTCAAAGAAAATAACATATAAACATATCTTAGAATGGATTTAGTAGCATATGTGTGTGTAAAAGCACTCGCCTTAGAGGCTTCCACTGAAAGCAATATCAATTTGTTTCACTTTGTCTTATATAACTCGCGTTTCACACAGGGGTTTCGCTAAGAAGACGCTGTTGAAGACTGCCCGCAAAGCGGGCTTCAAGCCCAAGCCGTCGTCCAAGCGTCAGAAGTACGTGCTGCCTAGCGTGGGCGCGGCCAGCAAATACCTCACATCGCCCGGTCGCATGAGCCTGCCGCTCACCGAGCCCGACTTCGGCGCAGACGATGACCTGTCCAGTGAGTTGGTTAGCGCGCGAGTGCAAGGGTGAAGAGGAAGCACAATTAGTCTGCTTTCAAGCATTTCACAGGAATTAAATTAAACGTTTTAAAGTGCTGTCATGTGCAGTACAATACGCGTTTCTCTTGCAATTTTTAGGTGATTATGAAGTTTATGTATCAATGTTCGAGGATCTAGTTGTCTATACATGCTATAGCATAGAATGTAAATGGACTTCGATTGTCTTCATCGGGTAACCTTCAAATGCAATGCACCCCAACGCCCGACTTAATTGGAGCCCCGAATTTTTTCATTCAAAACTAATACATGTATTTAATTATAATTTAATTAATCGCTTTCACTTATTTTTATTGCACGGATAACTGAATTCTGTTTATGGATGGATGGAATTGGGAGGGCAAACTTTTGTTTGGAATAAGAGGCAGTCGTGGAATCGACTTCCACAGGCCTGTCGATTTCTCGGGATGTTACTTGTCAAATGTGCTCAAATATTACTTTCTTCAATCTCGCTCGGTTCTTTCGTTCTGTGTCTTCTCTGTTCCATTGCGTTTATCCTCACTTACTTCCTTCTTTGTATGTGAGCTCTGCCTATATCAACCTTGATTTCCTCACACACTTCATGCCCCTTCTCGCTTCTCGGGTCTCACCGTATTTGTCATCATCTCGGGTTTCTTTCTGAAGTGCTTTCTCAAGTTGCACATAATTCTTCAGGGTGATACTAAGGTAAGTAAGTTTTAACTCATTACTGCCCAGATTTTCCCCCCAATTTATCTTAAAATTTTCAGTTGGTGGGTAATTTTATCATGCATATTACAGAAAAAACATGAAAACATGACCTAATTTTAAGTTTTGTGAGTTTTTTTGTCGTACGTCATACGTCATTAGAGGGTGAAAAAGTGTGAAAACGTCCCTAAGTATTATGTGTAGTACCCCAAACATTTACCGAATTCTTTGAAAAATCGCAGGGCTTCAAATTGGGCGGAGTATATCCATTTTGTGAAAAATCCTAGGACTATAGACGCTAGTGTTTTTCACAGACAGACGGGTCGACTGATGGACGGATGTTTAAAAAAACAACAAAAAACGCTCTTTTGGTGTTACGAAACCATAAAATGGGAATTGTGACTACACTACATATTAGAGAAAACATAGGAGCAAGAAAAATCATCTTTAACGGTCCCAGGGAGCCGGAATGTTGTGTCGAAAAAAGGCACTTTTCTCAGCAGCATTACGTAACTTTGTTTATACCTCGTATACGTACCATGTATACGTACGTATACGAGAAAGTAAATGGGCATTGTTTAGTATAATTATTAAAACAGACGTTAGTTTGATATGATAATATATTCTGCCATTCAAATACAAGTTAATACTCAAGTAACGACTCGCTCTCAATAAATTAATGAATTATAGAATTTAAATACCTATCCAAATCTGCAGTTTATTACTTGTTTTTATAACTTTCTAGGTCGAAGGGGAAAAGGTCGCAACCCCCTCACCTTGCTTGGAATCGCCCCCGCTGTGCCCCCCCTCCCATATAATGCTTCTACCACTACTTTTTCTTAACGCCTCTTCTCCCTCCCTGAAATGATATCCCGTTTTCATCTCTACGTCCTCCAAATCCATGTTCTTTATCTTATATTACATCCTTCCACCATACTAACTGCCTCCGTATTCCTAACCTCCCGTGAGATACCTGTAAAAGTTCATGTACTTGGGCGCGCTCAGCGGTCAGTCTAAGTATTGATAGCGATTGTGTGCGCGGCGTTGAACAGTCGCTGACGACTTCGAGGTGCCGCCGCCGGGCCTGGCCCCGGCGCCGCCGCCGGCTGACGCGAAGACGTTGGAGCGACTGGCCGAGCGCTCGTACGTGCGCGACTGGGCGCGGCTGGGACTGGCGCCACCGGGCGCGGGCGGCAGTGCGGCCGCGGGGCCCGGCGCGCGCATTCCCAACGAGCCTTTCCGACTCTCCACCGTCAACAGCGCCTACATGATGTGCCGCAGGTACGTGTCTTTTTTTACACCCCGCCGCACATTTATTCTCTACCGGACACTTCATATATCAAATCACACTCTTCATCGCCATGCCAAACATACCACACTTCCCAAGCCGCATCAAATAAATCATACGTTGCCAGCTTTTATCATCATCTTGCGTTGCCAGTATTAATCATCTCTTAAACAACTCCGCCAGCTCATCCGCCCCGCCAGCTCAAGTTTTTCCCGCCCCCCTGCCCCTCCCTTAACCCTCCCCGCTCCGACCCTCCCCTCCCCCTTACCCCCCCCCCCCGCTTCACACCGGTCCCCTTGCCCCACGCATCTCTCCCTGTCCGTCTGCTTCGCTTGTTCCACCGGCTACCCCTTTCCCCGCTCCGTCTGTTAAGTCACACACGTCTCCCATCCCATCATTCTAATCGTATTGACCACTTCACCCGTCTCGCCGTTTAGCTGGAGCAGACACACAAACACATCCATTTTTATAAATGAAGACCAGCTTAACTTGAGACGTTGTTATGCCCTTCATCTCCTTCTCTCTCCGTCTCTCTCTCTCCCTCCCTCTCCCTCTCTCTCTCCCCCCTCTCTCTCTCACCGTATCTCCCTCTGCCTCTCTGTTCCTGTCTCAGTCTGACTGACTCTGCCCCCCTCTCTTTCTCCCTCTCCCTCCCATACACATTTATTTGCAGATTGTTCACGCTTCTTAGCAGGTGGGGTAATATCGAGAAGCGCCGGACAAACAAAAATGTAATAGAATGTTCAAGATGATCTCACCTTGTAGATTACGAGGTGAGACACATTTCTTTGAGGCCTTTGTCCTCAACAATCTAGTTTTGAATGTCCTAGAACGCTTCGTTTAGGAGTATTTTAACGACGTAGAATAAAAAATCCTGCTGAGTGTTGCGAATAGTATTTGACATGAATATTTAGTATTGTTCTTTGTTGTTGTTTTTTCACGATTATTTTCTGATATTTTAATAGTTATTCTGCTATTCCGGGCGGAGGTGAATCCAACAAATTAGAGATAATTGAAATTGGTCCAACCGTTCTTGTGTTATAAATAATGTAACGAACCCGACTTTGTTTTATTTATTTAGATTTGCACTGTCCAATTTCCAAACATTACAAACAGATAAGCACGTATGCTCATGTTATATTTCCTTGATGTCTCTAGGTTTCTTAAAAGGGTCATCTTGCTGGTAAATGAGTGAATGCAGTTTGGAAAAAATCAATCAATAACAAAACCAAAACCATTTGGCTTATAATTACCTGAGCTAATAAATGTTACGAAAATAGCTTATTTTCTTCTTATAAAGAAATGTGTTATTTGACCCTGAGCCATGAAATATGCTGAAACCCGTTGGGTAGTTTCGTGCAGATTTCAGGACCGTTCAAGTGGTTTTGGCGTTTCAGTCCCTTAAGCTCATTTTCGGAGATGCCTGTGTGCGGAATAGGATCTTGCGTAGTCTCACACTTGCAACCACATTGGGTTGACGTCGAATCGTTCTCTGGGATTCATGACAGGCGGGATTGGATGATATTGTGACCAATTGATTTCGTGTTGTAGTCACGAATCGATATCGTGCGCATTTTGGTCGAAAATATGAAAAAAATGTGCGTTATCATCGATATTATTTTTCCAAATGTCTGATAAAAAATGGACATTGTGTTAGGGTATTTTGCTCTAATTCTTTTCTGGAGTCCAATTGGAGCAACTTGCAGATTAAATATTACTAGCCTAGATGAATAATGATCAGAAGCTTTAATGTCGGTCTTCCTTCATGACGAAGTTTCTTACGAGACCATCCTCATATTTCTCATCCATACCTCATACGTGTGTCGCCGTCGTCATACTAGCGTTTATGCCCACCCTCATTCCATATCTCCTCTGCGGATGCCGTCACGTCAGTTCCACCATCTCCATCCCCATCCCCAGTGAAGAGCGGTGTGAGTGAGGCGTTGTGCTCGGTTTGCAGCTACCCGGCGCTTCTGGTGGTCCCTGTGAACGTGACGGACGAGAGCGTGCGTCGCTTCGCGCGCTGCTTCCGCAACAACCGCGCGCCCGTGGCGACGTGGCGCCACCCGCGCACCCGCGCGCTGCTGGTGCGCGGCGCGGCGCATCACGGCAAGGGGGTGATGGGCATGCTGAAGGCGCACCCGGCGGCGGCGGGGCGGCCGGGTGGCGCGGGCGTCGCCGCCTCGGCCTCCGAGGCCTCCACCTCGTCGGTGGAGCTGGAGCGCTACGTAGCGGCGCTGGTGGCGGCCACGCCCATCGCCGTGCTCCGCCAGGGATCCGCCTGGGGCATGTCGGACAGCTCTCTCAGCATCGACTCGTTGCTGCTTGCGGCCGACGAGGCCCAGCAGGCCCATCATGTGCACGCACATGCGCATGCACACGCACACTCGCACGTGCCCGCCGCGGGCACGCTGACGCTGACGCCGGAAGTGGCGCGCCGCAGCAACCCGTTCGCCAAAGCCGCTGGCACGCTAGGGTAAGTAGACACCTAAACAGCCTGTACGCCCCGCCCCGCCCCTCGCCTCCCCTCCCCTCCCCTCCCCTCCCCTCCCCGCCCCGCCCCGCCCCGCCCCGCCCCGCCCCGCCCCGCCCCGCCCCGCCCCATCTTAAAAACGCCTGAAACCTCACCATCTCCACCCGCCGTCCGCAGTTCTAATGCGGCTAACTGACCTCCTCCAACGTGTCTTGGCGCTCTGTTTGAGATTCCTCCAATTACTAGAAATCGTGAATAATCATGCATCGATGAGTTATGTTCTCTGCTAGTTCCTGAATCCGCACTTTCCGAATAAAGATCTAACGTCTAATATATGCAATGACTACTTAATGAACTTTTAAAATCAATTATCAGATTTTTCCCTCAAGTAAATAAGCCGAGACCCTTTGCACTCTACTTTCCACTGTAGAATTCCCAAAACGCATCCTTAATTTCGGGTGAATTCTTGTTTTCTTTGTGTTTCCACATAGGCCTACAAGAGGGTGTGACGGGGGTCATTGCCTCCCTGAAAATTTTCAAATGGTCCCCAAATAATGTAGTAGCCCCCCTTTTGATGCGCACGCCTATATGTTTATTCATTGTTTGTACTAGGTGTATCAATGTGAATTCTGGCGTATCGTTGACATTATCCGCGTGTCAAGCTCTAAATCAGGCAGTTGCATTGAACATTAAATTCGTCGTGCTCTGACGCAACGTGTGTAGAATACTAGGAAATCTCTGATTGTTCCCTTATCAGAGATCGATGTTACATTCGCCTTCAGTACATTGAGTTGTCTATTTATGTTGTATCCAGTATCACTTGAGAGAAAGAATTCCAAGATGCGGGAACATCGCGAAGTGCAGGTGGTGTTCGGTTCGCTCTCTCTCTCTCTCTCTCTCTCTCTCTCTCTCTCTCTCTCTCTCTCTCTCTCTCTCTCTCTCTCTCTTTTTTTTTAAAGAAAAAAAAAGTGGGTCTCAAGAACGTTTTTATTCTGCAAAACTCCAATCCTTTCTCGCTCCTGCCAAAAGCGAAATTCCTATGAGAGCGCGTGCATACGACGCGTTGGGTGCGCGTGAGTTGACGAGTGCTTGGACGCAGGGTGTTCCCGCGCTCGAGCGGTGGCAAAGGCGGTGGCGGCGGCGGCAAGGCAGCCGTGTTCGGGCGCTGGGGCTCGCTCAAGGACCGGCGCCACAGCTCGCAGGCGTCGCTGAGCGCGCTGGCTGCGGCGGGCGGGGGCGGCGGCGTGGGCGGCGGCGCGGGCGGCGGGCGTACGGGCGTCGCGGGCCAGCAGCGCCTCTCCGCCGCCGACTCCGACTCGGGCACCGAGTGCGTGCAGACGCTCCAGCGCGCCGCGCTCTACGTGCTGGGCGAGAAGGCGCACGCGGCCAAGGCGGCCCACAAAGGCTCGACGTCGTCGGGCGACGCGCACGCCCTCGCTCTCAAGACGGACTTCGTGCCCGTCGAGTACTTCGACGTGCGCCACGCCAAGGCCGCCTTCAAGAAGCTGATGCGCGCCTGCATCCCGAGCGCCGCCTCGCCCAACCCCGACCCCG
Source organism: Gryllus longicercus (assembly GCA_038098605.1). Taxonomy (NCBI): domain Eukaryota; kingdom Metazoa; phylum Arthropoda; class Insecta; order Orthoptera; family Gryllidae; genus Gryllus; species Gryllus longicercus. Next base: position 206,703 of record JAZDUA010000065.1, read on the forward strand.
AGCAGAGCTTCCACAAGTGAGGGTTCTTTCGAGCCAAGTGATGGCATGCGTTTTCTGTTTGTTTCATAAATAAGAAAAAGCTGATTTCAAACAAGTACGAGCAAATATCACAAATTATCATTTTAATATTTAAAGATGACATAAGATACGGATCGTAAGTGCTACAGAATGACAGACTTTCCCGTTCTAGTTAGTTTCCTTATCTTTAATCCGGGATAGCTTGTCACTTTTGCTTCACCCTCTTCTTTGTTGCCATCTATCGGCATCTAAAATATATTTCTTTACATTTTCTCATTTACATTTGTAGGTTCCTTAATAGTAAAATTGAAATATGATTTAAGGATATTACAAAAGTGTAAACCTGGTTCTTCATGCTCATTTTCGTTGAAAAAGTTGGAACTAAGTTTGAGAAAATAGCATGTGAGATTTCTTGAAAATATGCAGTTTTGAACTAATTTTCACAGAAATCCTGAGTTTTCGAGAAACTGCATAAAAAAATAATTTGAAGTAATTGTACTCACAAATGTATAAAAATGCCCATATTGTAAAAGTTAGCTTCATAACTGTACAGCAAGTTTAAAGAAAATCTTGTTTTCAATGTTGCTCATATTTCACTCAATTATGCCAAAACAACCAATCTTTTACACAGTCCCTGCAATTGAACTGTTTTCACATTGCTTTACAAAGTCAGATTCATACTCACATTCGTCTCTCATTTTAAATTGAGCATATATAGCAAGAGTTTTGTATCAATGTTGCAAAGTTGATTTACAACACCATTAAATGAAAATTACTTTAAAACTACTTTAATTACACTAAATAATTACTTTAATGATGAATACTATATCTTTTAATAAAGATGCTATGAAAAGAAAATTATCCATTTTGTAGTTCATCAATTTGGGTCAAAATAAGACGGTTTATTTCAGTTTGCCGACATTTCAGAGTTTATTTCTCCATGATGGCTAAATGCAATGCCAACATGGTTAGAACAATGTATAACACTAATTGTTAACAAGTGTATTAAAGTGCACACTATTAACACAAAATAACTTTTTAAAATATAATTTAAAAAGTACAATAGAAACTTATCTTACTTGGGTAGAGAGTATTACGTAAACATAACACACTTGTTGACAATGTGTCACAAGAACTGGCATGGTCACCCATACACTATGATTAGAATTAGGACAAAGACAATAATCCGAACTAACGGATTTAGGTACGTGGTTACAATGACTTCTATTTTTGTTTTTTATTATTTTTTACTGATGCTTAGTCCTTATGTCTTGTAAATGTTTGTTATAAATGTTTCTTACATATATGTATAAGTGTAATAAGTTTAATGTTATATAAATTATGGAGTATTTTAGTCTTAATCATGTAGTCGTATTGTATGGGTGATAATGCCAGTTCTCGTGGCACAGTGTGATGTAGTGTGTTATTACGCTTAAATAATACTTTCTACCCGAGTAAGTTATGTTTCTATTGTACTATTACCTTTTCCGTATACGTACGTATATACGAAATATTAAACACGGTGTAGGGAAAGTTCTGTACGGCAGCAGAAAATCGATTTGGAGATTCGACGGAAATTCACGTTTCGGGGTTCCCCGATACCGAAAAAGTAGTTTCTTCAGACCGTTTCTTCAGAACGAGCAGACGAAGCAGACGTCCGTCAGTCTGTCCGCCCGCCCGTCCGTCAGTCTGTCCGCCCGTCCGTCAGTCTGTCAGACATTTTCAGATTTTTCTCAAAAATGGTTCCGAATTTTTTCTTTAAATTTCTTGTAAGAAATCATACTCTTTTAAAAGTGGCATAGGTCCAATTTTCACGGTTTACTTTGAATTTTCGAAAATTTTAAAATTATTACTTTTTTTGGCGTTTTCTTACAACTACAAAATTGAAGATTGGTTTTTCCTTCAAATTAAATTTGTTGTCCATAATTAATTCTTTCATTAAGGTCACGTACATTTTTGAAACTTTTTTAGTAGTTTTTGCAGAACATTTGCAATTTAAAAAATAATAAAAACATGATTTTCTCGAAAATGGCTTCAGATTTTTTCTTCAAACATTTGGTAGGGATGGTGCTAAATATACTCTATGAGATTACAGAAATGCCATATTGCTCTATTCTTTTGTTTTTTAAAAAATTACAAAAATCTATTGTTTTATTTGTCTCTCACATCGTTAATATTTATATTAGCAGCAATTTGTTCTCATTCTCTATTTATGAGTACATGTGCTTTAAATAATGTCCTATAATGTTTCTGGAAAACTCAACCATTTTTTCCCCTAAAATTATACATGTGTAATATTTTTGGAAGATCTATCACGCCGTTAAAATGCACATTTCCACCAATTTGTAAACACTATTTTATTTATGAGTTAATGTGCGTTAAATTACTTCAAATAATTCAAAAATTTTCTGTGAAAAAGGGCTTTAAGTTTCGAACTTTCATTAGCACTTACACAAATTGTCATAAAAATGGCTCCAAATTTTTCAATAAAAATTGCCATTTAGGACAAGATTTTACTGTTCTTTAATATTCTTAAAATAATATTTTCATTCTACTATTAGGAAACAAAAATTAAGATGGCAGCTGGCAGAGTATGTGGCAAGTTCAAATAGCTAGCCGAATCCAAAGAAAATTGAATACTAATACAGGAAAGTCTGTGCCATTCTGTGGCACCACTAGTTAATTCATATTTAAAAAGTTCTTTTGTGTTATTAGTGTGTTCTTCAATGCACTTGTTAACAATTAGTGTTACACATTGTTCTAACCGTGTTGTCTGTGCATTTGGCCTTGATGATGGAGCAATAAACTCTGAAACATCGGCAAACTGTTTTCTTTTGACCAAAACCCATGAACTACAAAATGGATTATACTACAGATGGTTGTAAAATACAGGATATTATCAGGAAATTAATTTTTTTATTGCATAGAAGAATGAAAGAAATCTTGTATAATTCGGACAATATTTCAGGATTTAATATTTTTAATCCTAGTTAAGTATAGTTGTACATTAATACAAATTTGCTAAAATACTGTTTTTCTGTGACAAATTGTCTTGACAAATATTTTAAAAAAATTATCGTTTGGAGGAGTATTATTTCAATATTACTGCCCATTTTTGCTTACTCCATTTACACTGCCGTAGATGAGCACACTAAACCTAGAATATTCATAATGTGTCATACTTTTTTTCTGGGCACAGGTTGGTAGAGAGCTCGGAGTGGCTGCAGCAACTGCAGAATATCATGCAGCTAGCAGGTGCTGTTGTGGACCTGTTAGATGTTCAGGGCTCCTCTGTGATGCTGTGCCTGGAGGACGGTTCTGATGTAACTGCCCAGGTGTCATCTGTAGCACAGGTGTGCCTTGATCCATACTACCGTACCCTGGAAGGTTTTCGCACTCTTCTGGAGAAAGAATGGCTAGCCTTTGGCCATCGCTTCTCTCATCGGAGTAACCTGGCAGCTGGTGCTCAGGCCTCTTCCGGCTTTGCACCAACTTTCCTTCAGTTCCTTGATGTTGTACATCAGGTATGCTTGTAATGGACTTGTACATTTTAACTATAAAGGAATAGTCATTTATAAAAAAAAATATATTGCACATAATGACTATTGTTATGTGACTAACATTTACTTGTGTGATTTATAATTAAATTTCATGGAGAAAAATTGTCAATTTTATGAGGAATTTATATTAGTATTTTGTGGAGGAGCTACTAGTTACGCATTTGAAAATAGGATAGGAGTTCCTACCTTCCAAAAAGGATGAATAAGTGTAAAAATTGTGATTTTTTAATAACAATAATAATAACAATAACAATAATAATAATAATAATAATAATAATAATAATAATAATAATAATAAATACTATAATTATTAATGTAATATTTAATAATAGGAATGACATCAGAAAAATGCAATCTATTATGTTACATTAATATTCATTGTTGAACAAATCAATAAAGATGTTTCATAGTTCAAATAACCATTTCGTAAGCTAATAAAACAGTTATTGGATGGAACTCATAATAACAAGTTGCTATCAACAAAATGTTTTAACAAATGTAAAATTAACATATTGATTAAAAGTAATATATTATGTATGTATGATGTATTTCATTAAACATCAGGCCATGGTTAGTTCAGTAATTGTACAAGCAAAAGGGGACATAATAGTCAAAATCTATGATAACCTATTTATTGAATAGGCCCATATATACAACAAAAAAATGGACTCTTCAAATGTGTTTTTCAAGTTTTCAAGTTTTTCTGTGATGATTGCAGTAAGGTATACATATGTCAGGCTAAGCCATGCATCCAGAAAAGTTTTTCATTATAATTTACTATCAAAAAATTGCCTTCATATCTCTCATTAATTTTAATACCTTCAACACAACCACTAATTTTATAAATATTATTATTACATGAATAGCCTTTAGGATGGCTCATGGGCAGTGTACTAGCTTGGTCATGGATTCGATTCCTGGTTGAGCATCGAAGACACCTTTAGCTGGCTAGCAAAGTCAGACTATCGATCCAAAATGTCAGATTTCATACATGAAATTTCTTGAGACCAAATAATTCAAACATTTTTCTTTGTTATGAAAAATACCTTTTTGCATACTCCATTCTACAAGTAATTCCTAAGCAGATTTGAATATTTCATTTATCACAGACAGATTAATACTCTTTAAGATCATCAAAATAATTGAACTCCACGATGCAAGTTTATAACTCAGATCAATCTATATTCAAAATTGAGTCAGTGTTCGAAAGTGGTCCCAAAGGCCAGCCCTGAGGAATATGGATAATGCACGTAACTCTTTCGAAATAAAAATCTTTTACTTGCATAAATAGCTTAATCAGTATGGGTAGTTTGACAGGGACTAATATAGTTATTTCCGTATCATTTTTTATTGAGAGGGGAGTGGGGATTGAGAGTTCTGTGTAGTGAAAAAAGGTCTTTTAATGTGAAGTTTGAAAACCCACTCTCTAGGTGACCTTCATTTTCGATCCAGAACTCGTGTCGGCATAGAAAACTAGCGGTACTGAAACAGCATGTATTTTCTCACCCTTAGTAATGGTTAGGTAATATACTGCAAATTTCTGCCCATTTTAACACATTTGTCATCATATTTTGTAAAACTCATTAAAGATCATAGAACATTAGGTGTGACAATTAATTCTTTTAAAGCTGATATATTAACACAAATTAGACGATTAAATTTGTATTTTAGCCTTAAAAATTTTAAGTCAATAATATGACACAGCCTCGTTAGTGGCCGAGGTGTGTCAAGCTGGAACAGCCATGTCATCTCACCTGAATTAAACATGTCAAATGATTTGTTATTAATTAATTGCCACATTTTCATGTAGAAAATGAGTGTGAGCTGGCTTGATGCGATGCCAGCACATATATAAGTAAAATTCAGATCGATCCTCGTCATAAACTGCCTAATCATTTATTGCTAATTATCTACCTCAATTTAGAATTAGTTGTCAATATTTTTGTTGAGAAAATAGGTGTGAGTTGGCTTCACTAAACTTCAGTGACAGAAGGCATAAATGAAGGATTTTTTTCCGCAACTGTACCGTGTGTGAGCGCTGGGGGCAGATTAGTGTAGCAGCTGCTTGTCTCTTCTCTGATGTCCTTTTATGAATGTTGCAAATTGAATACAATTTATTTATTTATTTATTTATTTAAGCGTTGTTTATATTTATGTTATGGTAAATACATATTTTTCTAATTAATACATATATTAATACAATTTTAGAATTTCATATACTTACTGTACAAACATTTAGACATTATTTTACTTTCTTGTTTATGCGCATATATATGTAGTAAATGCATAATATAGAGAAAGTTATGTAATGTTGAGGAAAAACAATTTTGAAATTTCTATGGAAATACACATTATGGGTCCCCTGATACTAAAGTGTTTTTTCAAAATGTGCCAAACGTGGCAACTATCACATGGCAATTTTTAATTGTGTCAATTAATTGACAAGTTTGAAATGAAGTAATAAATTAAGAATAAATTATTAGCCAGTTTCTGCAGAGCTATGAATTCAACTTATCTGTATTTCAGAACTTGGACCCAAATCTGAACTTTGAGTAAGCTCTATACCTAGAATACAATTTGTAATTTGCTAGGAATAAAAAAAGAAATTGTTTGATCTTCCATTTCTTTACAATAAATTATAATCTGTAATAAATTATGAATTTTTTACTGCTTGCAAACTCCTGATTTTTAGAAAATAATTTTTTATTGTACTGTTTTATTTTTATATTACTCTTCGTTGATTTCTGTTTTGTGTATGTCTGGTAGATTCAGCATCAGTTTCCGCTTGCATTTGAGTTCAATGACTATTACCTGCGCTTCCTGGCATATCATTCAGTATCATGCCGCTTTCGTACCTTTCTCCTGGACTGTGAACTTGAGAGAGTGGAACATGGAATTGCAGCAGCAGAGGACAAACGTGGTTCCCTAGCTGGTGCTGGCCGAACGCCTCGTCCCCATTTGGATGCTACTGGCTCTGATGATGAATCCGTCTATCCAGGTGAGATGTTTATGAGCATCATCTCTTTGTCATTCAATATCAATATATATTCCATATGCTGTTTTTTTGGGGGGGTAATTAGTGCTCTGCTCTTATGTGAACTCTTGCATTATAGCTTTGGTCTCTATTTTCCAAACTTGTACAATAAAATATTGATGAGAAATGATAACATTTTCTAATACAAAATTAACAATTAATGTTCTATGTAAATATCATTCTCTGGCCCATACTTTGTAGCAATTCATGCTATGCACAAGATTTAATTAGAGCCTCCATGTAAGCACTTCCTGATGAAATAAAACTGCCAAATGTGGAGGCTTCAATATCAGATCAGTCAGAGCAGTGTATTGAATCTCTATATATCAAAATTCTATATAAATCGATTCTTTCTTGTGAACCTTGAAAATTCCATTTAAAAATTGTTCTACAGATAGAAAACTACTGCTATATATCGAATTCATTTTATGATTTGACTAGTTTTTTCTATGAAATAAAAAAGGTCAGTACATTCTATAAATTACATTTGAAAAAAATCTGGATTCTTTAATTTGGAATTAATATTACTACTCTAGAAAATATAACTTCCTTTTGGACATTAGTATAATTTTATAAATGTTTATAAAACACCAACACATTTTCTATGTCTAGTTCCCAGCTTTATCATGAAGGTCATTCATTCCTGCTCCCTGACAGTGGGAACTTCACAATTGAGGGAATGTGTACGCCAAAGCGATCTGTAGGTCAAAAGCATCCCCCCTAATCTATTGGCTCTGCCTTACAATGTTAGTCCGGCAGTTCTGTGCTGGTTTAGTTTGCTATTACACACGCTTAAGATAAGTGTACAAAATGTTGATAAGAAAATCCCGTAATGTTGCAGAAAAGTGAACTTGATCAAAGATTTGGCCGGTAGAATGTAAGTGTGAAATTTATTTTGAAGTGCATTGTATACGCAACATTTCAATTCAGTGATTTCCTCACATAAATATCCAAAAATAATTTCACGTTACTATTTGTAACCATGTTAAAAAAAAATTTATATGCATTTGCAAAAATTTCATAATTATTTCTATATAACAAAGTTTTTGTGTATCAAATATTAATGATGGAATCATCAACTTCAATGTATGGAGGTGTGATTCTACTTCCTAATTTTAATTCAAAATTATAATAGTTCATGGGTTTCCTATATTAATATTCACTGTATTACTAAAGTATTTGATCACTTTATGATCTTGCATTTTACAGGTGGACGATTGGCTGGCAGTAATTCCACCCCCAACCTTGGTCAATCTGTTTTTGATTACATTGAAAAACAACATGCCCGCTCACCCTTGTTCTATAATTTCATGTATACTCCTGACAGTGATCACCCTGTAAGTATTATTGAAAGAATTGCTTCCTAATTCTTAAAGTAATATTTTAGTATAACATTATGAATACTACTTCATTAATGTCTAGCCTAGGCTGCTAAGATGAGAAAGCTGTGCTTGACTTTTGGCTTTGGTGTTCAAATCCCACCTAGAGCATGGATGTTTGTGTGATTAGTATTTGTGTTTTCCATGTATATACTGTTTTTTTCCGAATGCAAGACGAGTTTTCTTCTTCTTTATTATTATTATTATTATTATTATTATTATTATTATTATTATTATTATTTTGTCCATCTGTTCCTTTGTCAGTTAACAACACTAGCACTTAAACCACTAATAAAGTCCACTTAAAATCTGTCTAATTGAAGACAGATTTTATACATTTATTTAAAAAACTTTCTTGTACTTTATGATACACATCAAAAACATAACTGTCTCTTTATTACATAGGACTAAATAAGAAAGATAAAAGTGATTAGGACTAGTAAAATATTGTAATTCTCAGAAGAAGAAGAAGAAGAAAAAAAAACAAGAAAAAAAACATGGGGGGGGGGGGAACTAAAGCTAGCTTTTTAGTTTTTCACCATCCTCTTTCCAGCTGCAGCAATCTACCAGAACCTCTTGCAATTCATTCTGGTTCTCAGGGGACATTTTCTGTTCCATGCACCTTCATGCCCCTCATACATTGCATAAACATATTTCGTTCCTGTACCCTTGTATTTACCTACGGTATCCACTGAGCCTATCTCTGTGCTTGTTCATTGATCATAGTGGAGGGATCTAGTTCCAAAATTACACAGACCGTTGCCTGTCTGGCACAGAGATAATTGAAAGATTAGGGTAGAAGACATGGATAACATGGAACAGAGGAAAAGGATTTGGAGAAGGGAACAGAGGAAAGGGATTTGGAGAAGGGAACAGAGGAAAGGGATTTGGAGAAGGGAACAGAGGAAAAACTTGAAAGCCAACAGCACCGCTATCGTGCAATAGTTTACGCCAAAATGATTTGGACAGCTATCTTTTGGAATATTTGTGGCAAAAAGATGGCAAAAGGATGGGTAGAGATCCATTCCTGTTTCTGATTGAACATTGTAATATTGCATTTTGAAGCTTGTGATTTTTCTAAATGAAATGTTTTTATAATGTTTAACTGTTTTGTACACACCCTGTAATATTTTCCTTCATTGCTTTAGATTAGAGAATATTACATTATATTACAAGGTCATATTCATCCATGGTTAGGTTCTTTTCACATGAATAGGAATATATGTAAGTTTCCATAGTTTCCATAAGTTGGTAGCTGCATTGTGCAGAAGAGCATGACTTTGCAGGTTGGTATTAAGACAAAAGATGGGTGCAAGGCGCTGCATTTTTCAAAATGTAAAGAATATCCTTGAAATCTGCTCTAATTTACAAAAACATAATTGGTAATTATTTTATTGTTTCTGAAGTTTCTGGAGCAAATGCCTTTTATATCATCATCATCATCATCATCATCATGAACTGTTGGTGTTTAGGCTTAGCCGCCTGTTCCATTATTTATGCAGTATTCCTGATAGTTAGTCTTCCAGGTGTTCCTGCTGTTGCTACTTCTTTTGTCGTCTTCCTCCTTTTCCCTGCTGGTTTATATTTTCATATTCATTTTGGCCACCTGTTGTTGTTCATTTTTTAAGGTAATCTTGCCATTTTCTTTGAGAGTTTTCTACTTTCTCGACTTTCTCTACTAAGTTGTTAGTTTCTTTCTAATGTCTTTGTTCCTCAGTCTGTTCCTTCGTGTAACTCCTACAAGGTGTCTCAGAAATCTCATATGTGCTCTGATTCTCAACATGTTTGCATAAATTTTTTTTGCTGTTTTTAACACTTGGGAACAAAAAAATTTTTTTTCTTACCTCCAGGATGAAAGGAGGTGATTTTGAAGGAAACAATCACTTTGATTTTGAAAATCATTATAAAAAGTTTCTCTCATGCAGGGTTCAAAAGATATGAATGTATTTATTATTTGAAATAAAACAAATCGTATATGAATTTCCACATTGTCACTCCGGTTATATTGCTACAAAATTTTATGAGCATGCTTCATACAGGGTACGAATAAGTTAAAAATGTAATACTCATGTTTTTGTATAATATTGAAACATCTTGAAAGGAGAAATTCCTATTGCATTGCTTAAAAATGCGTTGCACTTTGTCACTTAGTTCGTATTCCTGTTTACTCTGTGACAAGAAACCACCAATAATCTCCATCAGTTCCTTACACTCTTGGTATCTCTTCTCCATAGCAGCAATATCGTAATGAAACTTCACCATGTTAATCACTAATATCACCCAAATTCTGAAAAATTAAAAAAAATGAATTTTCAGAGACATTCTACATCTCATAGTAGCTTTCTATCCGTTCTGTGACCAATGTTTTATAATTGTCTTCTTTCTTTGTTCTGAGGAATGCATGCACAACTCTCAAGGAGGATTGCCCAGCTGCAAACTTGAAATTTAGAATTCAAGGGCTGTTGAAAATTCCTCTTGACAATTTTGCATTACTCATCTGTGGAATTATTTCACTTTTTGAAAGCATATTTGGAAGAATCTATAAATAATTGCCATTCATATGGATTATAGAAAACACACAATTCACTCATTAACTCCCTAATGTCTGTAAGTTTGGTTGTAAATCTTCCACAAATGTAACGGAAGGTATCAAATTGATTTCCCCTCTTTCGATGTAAAATGATGATTTGCATTTTATCAAACCAATTCAATTCATCAGATCATATGGCAAATTTCACTTCATAAAATCCACAGAACTGTAAGGTATTAATGTTTGAGTACTTGAGGTATATGTAAACCAGACACGAACTTCACGTGCACTTCGGGGATAGTTCCACATCACACCAACAAACTCCGAATCTGCCACCTTAACAGTTGGATTCTTGTATGCTTTCGATAGGGTAGGGGGATAAAATAATTCCTTTCAGTGACTGATGCACAGTAGGAAATGGGATTGCATGTGACATGTTTTCAAAACATTAACTAAGACCTACTGAGACCACCAAGGACTACTTGTAATTGAGCGCAACTACCAGACACGAGATAAAGACGGCAATCTTTGAATACAGAAGGTTTTAAAAAAAACTCGAAAGCCTAATTTTGTTCATCTCTGATTAAGGGGCATAGATGAACTGAACAAATATTTTATTTTTAAATAGAATTTATGCATATTGATTCTACACATCTTACAGGTGCAATTTAAATGTATGTGCATTAATAGTTAAATACGGTATAAAGATATGGTTTATTTAAAAACTGTGATGTAATGTGACGTTTTATTGTGATAATCGTAATGTACATGTAAAATTGTGTACGTTGCGCACTCTACCTTTCAGCCCTTCAATCCTCGTAGCTACACTCTACCAACCTTCCTACCCAGTTGTCACAGCTTCCTTGAAGATTTTTTGTGAATATTCATAACCAAACCCTCTAACCATTCTATTGGTATTTTCCTCTCTTGCCATACTTTGTTCAAAAGTTCTAGTAATGTTTCTTTTAGTTCCTCTTCTCCATTTTTTTTAAAGTTCTAGGTTGATTTGATCTAATCCAGAGCTTTCCCTATTTTTTGATTTCTCTAATACTGTCTAGTTCTTCAATATTCAAGGGGGTGTCCATATCATTTTCACTATTGTCATAGATTTCTGCTACATCTTTCTTTGTTCTAGAATCTAGATTGTTCCATAGGGTGGAGTAGTGTTTTATCTAGTTCTCTTTAAGGATGCATTCTAGTGTGATTTTGCCTTCCACATTCATGTGCAGCATTTTCAAAATTTTGAATCCCATTTGTTGGGGGCCAGTGATGTCTCTTTCTACACTTTTGATAAATTTTCTCTAGTTTTCTCATTTGTGTATTCTGCTTGTATTTCATACTTTGGCTCTTAGTTTTTTATATCTTATGTAATGTTTCACTTTTCTTTTCTGTAGGTAAGATCTGTATGCTCGTTTCTTTTGATTTACTATCTCTTTCAACTCATTGCCCCATGTTCTCAACCATTTTATTTTCTTTAATGGTTTGTAATCTACACTCTCTTGTGCTGCTTGCTTAAGTGAGGTCCAAAATGTTATGGTAATTTGTTTCTCTACCATTTGTAATATTCTTCTTAATCTTCTTTCATATAGTGTTCTGATGCTTTCATCTTTTAGAAGGTATACCTTGAGTTTATCTGGTTAAATATTCTTATTTTTCTTGTTTTTTATATATTGTATGTTTCTGTATGTATTGTAATTTTCCTTTCTACCAAACAATGGTCTGTGTCTATCTCACTCTCTGTTTATACTTTCATGTTCTTGACATAATTTAATAGGTTTCTGCTGACTATTATGTAGTCTAGGACAGATTTTGTTCCTCTTACTTCCCAAGTATATTTATGTTAATTATTATATTTGAAGAAACTATTAGTTATTATCAGGTTATTGAATAAGCAAAAGTTTAGTAGTGTTTTCCCATTTTCATTTAGAGTTTTTTACTTTCTGACCCATTGCAAGGTGGGGACTTACTTTTCGCCCACTCTGGCGTTGAAATCTACTTAGATAATGAGAAACTTCTTTAGGCTTATGCGGTCTACCAATTCTTCTACTTGACCTTCAGCTGGTGTATATACACCTATTATTCCTTATATATACTGTAGTTGTAATATATTGCTTTGTATTATGAAGCCCATTAAAAAGAAATAGTATTAGTAATAATTTGTAAAACAGTTTTTGTAAACAAAACTCTACTGAGTTACTGTTATGTGAGCTTATGTATTATCAAGTTATGTGTCACTTCGCAAGCAATTAATTCTATTTTTTTCAATTGCAAGAGAAACTCTCATATCTGTTGTCCATAGAATTAATGTTTTCCAAAACCTTGTCCTAGGGCAGAGTTGTCAAAGCACCTATATGATAGGGGTTTTGACAGATGTCTGACAGAGCAGCTTGAAGCTCTTGCATTTTTCACTGTCATTTTTGTGTCTGGTTGCAACAATTTCCCTTTCCCAATTGACATTTATGATGCCTGTAGGAAATACTGGGTGGATTGTTGTGTACTTTAAAGCTCAAACAGCTTTTGATTACCATTACCTGGGAAGCACATTGTGCTGAACATGATTCAGATGCATACATTTTGTGTATACATGCATTGCTTACCTACACAGCAAAAAGGTTAATATTCCAATGAAGGGTCTTAGATGATATTAGTAAATGGAATTAGTGCACGTTTCCAGTAGTTTGATGAAGGAAGTTTTGCTGAGTATAAGTTGAAATTGAAAGATGAAAATTCTACAAAACCTTGAGAAATAATACAAAGAAGTCGCACAATGTTGTAGTCAGACTACTTATTTTCTGAATGAATAAATCTTTTATTTTGTAGGTACTCAGGCCACAGTCACATCTGCCTGCTCTTGGACTGTGGCAGTACTATCTCGGAGAGCAACTGGCTCATGGGCCCAGCTATGATCTAGAAGTCATCCAGTTGGACTCTCAGCAGGAGGAAGAGGCAGAGGCTGCTGATGGCACAGTGAACCTCTCTTCACGGCGAGTGGTAACAATGGGGTGAGTGATTTGAATCCTTAGATTTAAATCTTCAGGTCATCAAATCTAGCAATAGTTGGAAAAGAATTAGCATTGTGGTTGTTTGTTTCTCATGCATGTCAATGCGTGTCATGACTAAATCTTCTGCCAATTCTATATTTGGGAGGAAAATCAATTTTGATTTTTAATTTGATATGAACATGCTAAAGTGGTTCACCTGTACAATTGGATAAGTTACGTAAGTTCCTTGGGATTTTGAAATTATACGCAATTGTAAAGTAAAATGTAGTATATCAATTAGATGAAATTGTTTAAGGAGACTGTTTTGTAAAGTATTTGTCGGTGCCTCCAAAATAATATTAAAAGTTGTGCATTAGGTTTTAATAATGTTTATCACACTTTTTCAGGAAGTAATTAAATACATTTATTATATTATACTTCAGGAATCAATTCTAGTTAATTTTCAATTTCTGTAATACCTGAATTCATTTAACATTCTTGGAACTGAACTTGAGATGTTGAAGTATTCAAGCTTCAGCTTTCAGCTCCCCCCCATCTTCCAAGTTAAAAATATTCAGGTTTTGCTATAATAACTCAGACAAGGTTGCTATAACTCAGGCTATAGCAACTCAGGCACTCAGTCAGGCAAAAAATTGGAGTATTGTCAATACTATTGCACATACACATCTACCTTCATAAACTACTTTCTATTATATGTTGTCCAGGCTATCTGGGACGAGCCGCGTCACTGACACTTTTTGAGTCTTAACTCTGTATTTTTGAAATTTGTGTAAGTTTAAATCTTTTTCATCCTATTACTACAATTTGGAAGATTAGATATTTTTTTCCTGAATGAAATCTTTTATTTAGATCTTTAAATAAGGTCATATACAGTTTTTGGATAATAAGAGTAGTTTGCTCATAATTTTTGCTTAAGTTAAAGACAAATAAAAAGGAAATAATTTCTCAAAATATGGCTCCAAAGTTCTTTAATTTCTTTTTAATAGAACAAAGTAAATTTTGGAAAATGGTGTTCATAAGTCCAAGTTTTGGTAAACTGTCAGGATTTTTGAAAACTCTGAGAAATTTACATTACAAAAGTACGAAATTGATGAGATTTATTTCTTTAATGAAACTGTTCTTACAAAAGAAGTTTGTAATAATGTCAGTGAAAACTACTGAATTTTTAAGAATTGGAAATGCAATGTTCAATTCAAAACAAATTTTTGTTTGAGGTACTGTGAATTTGGTTGTGTAGGGTTAACGTGGCATGATAAATCTAGGAACCTGAATTTAAATACAGGGGGGGAATGTGTTTGTTGGGTAGAACTATGTACTACCTAATATGATATTGCTAAATGTGGGAAAGTATATGCTGTTGAAACAACTCTAGTTTTAGGTTGTATCATCTATTTTAAAAAATTGTTATTTTTTTGTCATGTACATGTGGGATCAGGTTTAGTAAGAGAAGTGTATAATTTTGAATTGTTTGGTTTAATTTCAAACAAACTCTGCCTTCCATTTCTTTCATTAGCACTAGACGCCATTTGCATTTCATTTAAATTGTACATTACAGCAATTAAAATCAAGGAGTTAGTTAGGTGATCAGCACTGACAGCATCACATTTCTATCCTTTGAAAAATAAACACGCACTCATCAATCTTAGTGATGTGATCCCAGAGATTTGTCATTGTACTGGGATAAAGTAACTGTTTGCTTTCATTCATCAGTGAGATTAAAATTTTCACTAAAAAAAATATTATTGATGTTTAACAGGTATGATGATATAGATAGGTGTGTTCCTGATGCTTTTTCACATCTACTGGAGGAAATCCGAAGATTGGAGACAGAGCTTGGACACCTGCCTCAAAAATGGAAAGTACTATGGGACAAACTGGAGCTACCTTCAACAGATTCTCTCACGGTAAGCTCAAAAATTCCCTCTGCCTTGTATACATGTCTTCAAATTACATTTTTAAACTCTAGCAAAATTTACTTACATGTCTGTGAAACTATAGGTTTAGAAGTTATATGTCACTACCAATAAGAATACATAAATCATTTATATTCTATGTACAAATGGAAATATTGTACGTAAAGACAATGTGTCATTTTTTATTCTCAACAACCCTAAGAATTAAATAATTTAAAGACGTATTTGCAAGGCAAGAATTTGGAGTTGAAAATGAATTATTGTTTAGTGGATATTGTTTATTAGTTCATGACCCATGATATAGACTGATACTAATCTGAACAGCTTAAAATTTCTTTATTTCATATTTTAAAATTATTTATTCAAATGCATAGGAAATACATTAAAATCAGTGATTTTAAAAACATTATTGCTAACTTAAACTTACCGCCTTCTTAAACGTTCATTAATAAAGTATTCTCATTTTATCTCTCTCTAGCCTCTTCACTTCTCAGGTATCTCTTTCTGATTTAATCAGTGAAAATAAATTCAATGGCCATGTTTCTCTGTTATGTGGAGGTTTTGGCTGAGATACTTTGAATGTATTTGTGTTTGAGTGCCTTAATTATTTTAGAAATGTCTTAATTCCCACGGCAATTCCTCAGGTGCGGGAAGGAACAAACGTCCTCATTAATTTTCTTCTTTTGGATGTAATTACCAGATAAAATATATGCTTTGATGTTTAAGAGGAAAAAGTATGAATTTTGAGTTGATAGCTGTGAGGAAATATATTTTGACTAAGTTTTAATTATGTGTGCTTTTAAGCTAGTTAAGCTAAGCAAAAACAAACCAAATTAATTGAAGTCACTATGAGGACAAACAGCCTTTCCTCTTCTCCTTGTATGTTAATTGCCCACATCCAGCTTATATCTCTCAGCACACCTGAAGCTAGATGAGGAAGCTTTTTTTAATGGAGCTATATGCCAGAAAGAGAGGATACACCCTCTTAAATTGACATTTATGGGCTTCTTTTTGAATCAGAACATATCTTGGGTGGTAAGTCATGCCAAGACACTCTAGCTGGCAAGGTCTTACATGGAAAAAACAACAGCACAGTGTAATCTTTCGTGCTCTGATGGAAGTCACAGAGAAACTAATGGACTCACAATTTTAACCGATTAGTGAAATAGATAAATTGTGCAAAGCAAAGTTCTTAAAGTAGAGATTTTTTTAATTTTAAAAATTTAAAAATTTAAAGTATTTTGAATAAAAATTTACAGAGCTATAGCCATTTAAAAAGTATCTATATCTATGATTTTAACATAAATTAGCCATATTCAGACATGTGCCACACTGTCAAATAAGTAATGTTTGATGATCATAAAAGTTAAGTGGGGTAACATGGGCACTACCTGAGGCAAAAATCCGGCCATAAAAACAACTTTAAATAAAATGTATTCATTATTTTCTAAAAAGTAACAAAAAAAAGTCCAAAAAATGAAGTGTTTAGGGGCTTTGTGGCAGCCTTAAACTTATATTAAAAACAGTTTTATTTCTGCCAATGTTGTTCTTGTATTGAAAGCTATTATTGAAATATATAATATAATGTTTCGTAATAGCTTTCAATGAAAATCTTGTTTTTGAAATTGCCCATACTTCACGCAAAAGTACATGAAAAGTACTCACTGAAAAAATGTAAATGACCTCATTTCAAGATCCGAGTTTGAAAAACAGATTTCATTCAGAAGAAATTCGCAGTCCTCAATATTGTAGTTGTGGGAAAATGCCTAAAATATTTTAAACTTGTGCAGTTTTCAAAAATTCAGAGAATTCATTGAAAATCACCAGTTCATGTAATTTGCTCTATCTGATGGAAACATTTTATCCAAAAATTTGGAGCCATTTTTGAAAAATATTTGAATATGTTTTTCATGTAAACGAATGTAAAATTTCCCCAAAATCAAAATATCCGTTTCACATTTAAGGGATCCATCACTCCTACTAAATGGATCAGTTTAGTAGAAATCCTGCCTACAGAGCATTCAGGGCAGTAAATGATTATAATGACTGCTTCAATAACAGATGAGCGTTGCCTAAGACCGCATCGCTCTCCGCTAAATACTCTTCCGCTAGTCAGCTGAGTAGCATTAATAGCTGGCCGTGGTTGACTGAATTTTGTTGTTAAATGTAATTTTGATCGTATGGAGGATAGAAACAGTTTTCACAAGAGATCATTTAATTCCATTTCATTAATGATGAAAAATTGTACTAAGTGATTCAAAACATTTCGAAATACTGTTGAAAACATGTGTGATTGATTAAATTAAGCCATCAGATACGAGAATGATGTGGAATATATTGCAAAGCTCCCACGTAAGCCTGGTAAAAACTATTGGAATTCTGCCTGTACTTTTCGATCTTGCGTGTTCAGAAGATTTAAATTAATGTGTGCTGTATAATGTTTTGCAGTTATGATATCTGGTGTTCATAATTGTGATTTCATTTTCACATTGTTCACCTTATGACTCTGACAGCCAGTGTATCAATTATTGATCATTGAGTTACAGATATGGTTAGTTAATTGTGAATTTGTTGTAATAATACTTAAATACTATAATTTGTTCACTGATTGACTGGTAAAACATGGCTTAATTGACATGTTAGACATGTGTAATTAACATAAAACTACCATTAATTTGCTCTTTTCTTTTCATAATTCTTGACTCTGATTATACAATATTGGAAAATATTCACACTACATTCAAAGATTTCTGTGGGAAAAAGGATACTAGTTAGTACATATTCTCTGAGTACTGTTTGGCAGAATTCTCAGTTAATTCAATTGGTAACTTCAGGTAAATTTCTTAAATATGGAAATCAAGCCAGTTCTTAAAAGTAAAATTAAAAATGGGTTAAAAAGTGAAACGAATTATTGTACTCACCTGTTCTTAAATGGATACTAAATAATATATTCAAATTAATGAAAGATGAATGGATTTTCATGATCACTTTGCAAATTTTAGCCTAAGAAATGAAAATTGAAATGTTTTGTACCGTCAATAACTTTATTATCTATAAATAAAAGTCAATTAGAAGATGAGTATGAAGGTAAAATAAAAAAAAAAAAAATGTATAAGTGAAAAAATAACTCCCTTTATTTGCATTGTTATTTATTTGAAGGATATAACATTTGCACCGAATCCATTTGAAGTTCTATAAATTTTATCCACTTAGATAATTTAAATGAGAGCGTAGGCTTCCGCGGCCGGAGTCAGTATTTACTAGGCTGTCCGGGTGACGCCGCGTCCATGCCGAAGGTGCCAGGGCACCTTCGCCATGGACGCGGCGTCACCCGGACAGCCTAGTAAATACAGATAATTTAAAGTCAAATTATACAAAATCAAAATGAGTTTCCTTTTAAAAAATATTCACAACCTACTATTAACATCTCCTACCTCAACCTACCACATTTGCCAGGTTAAGAGTAAAAATTTTGATGTAAAAATTATACATTTGAATTTTTACAAAGGGGATAAAACAATGACTGATGAACGTATTGTATCATCTTACATGACAACACTTTATTGATTATCAAAGCAGACCTAACTGCCTATTTTGATAATTTTAATCATGTATTGCATTAAGATGTCTTACAATACAAGAAACTGACATACTGCTCGAAAGATAAAACTTTTCTTTTCATTAAATCTGCATTTCTAATTTTTTTAAGGATTAATTTTCGTATTACTTGAAGTTCATTTTTGATGAGTATGAATGAATGTTATTAGAATATATTTTCAACCCATTCATTTGCAATCAAAACTTTACTTCACGTCACTACTGCAGACAATAGACGTAACGGCTACCAGATCTCCGACTCCTGTAGGTTACGTAGGGGATACGGAGGAATGCAAACAGCCACAATACTACTGGGTGAAAAGGTAGCCCAAAAAGCTCATAACGACAGGAAAAATTAAAATCGGCTGGGTGACCTGTCGATGATTAGGCTTCGACTGGTCGATGCTTAGGCTTTGGACATATCTCAACTGCTTGCAGAGGTCCCGATCGAAGTAACGCATGTTACAGATGTGGCAAACCCGGGCATGGTATCAAGAATTGTACTAGTAAACTGCAGTGTGTTATATGCAAGGAGGGAAACAATGACGATAATCATCTGTTAGGAAGTAATAAATATACCTCCTTCATCATTGCGTTCAATAAAGCCAAAAAGAGAAAGTATGCTCCGATTCCTACAAGTTAATTTGGGTAGGATTAAACAGGCGTGAGATTTGATGCTGCAGGTCGCTGCTGAAAGGAGGTTGACGTGCTGCTCGTCAGCGAGCAAGCTCACTGCGACAAGTGGTATCAGGGTGCTACTGGAAGAGCCGGCATAATAATGCATAATAAGATACTGAGTATCACGAATCACAAGAGAACGAAATACGGGTTTGTATGGCTGGAAGTGGGCAATATGAGAATTTGTAGCTGCTATTTTTCACCGAATGATACGCTAGAAAAATTTCAGAAGGATATCGATGAGCTGGAAGCTAGCTTGAAAACGTCTAAGAGCGAGGTATTAGTGGCAGGCGATTTCAATGGTAAGTCGTCCGAATGGGGAGACACGCGCTCCGATGGAAGAGGAACTGTCATATGTGAATTCATTGCAAGAAATGTACTGATCATCTTAAATACTGGGGACGAGTACACCTTTCATCGTGGAGCCGCATCATCCATTTTGAATTTGACAATAAGCTCCACCAAGCTAGCTAAAGGCATCGCTGATTGGCCAGTGCTCGACGGAGAAACCCTCAGGGACCATCGGTACATAGGATATTCGGCTCCATTAACGCAGAGACCGCAACATGTCAAAATGCGTTATAAAGACCACCTTGGAATCTAAAAAACTTGAATGAAGACAAGGCAAAACGCTCCTTTGAAGAATCCAGATTGCTGGTTAACATGGGTTGGACGAAAGAGGCGGAAACGCTTGAGGATATGGTCAAGGCAACAGAGGAAATAGTAGCAGCTTGCGACGCATCCATGCCTAGACGTATATGTCCGAGGAGGAAACAGCAAATGTATTGGTAGACACCAGAAATAGATGAACTGCGAAGAAACTGTATTAAGGCTAGAAGAATAGCGACAAGGGCCAAGACCAATCTGCACCACAGAGAACAGTATAAAGAACTGCCCAAACGTCTTGAGAGATAAATAAAAAGAAGTAAAGGCAGATGCTGGAAAGAGCTTTTAGAACAGATAGATAATGTCTCATGGGACTTGGCTTATTAAATAGTAAATAAGAAATTCAGGATGGATTGTAAGATACCTGGTTTGACTGATCCACAATGGATGAGGAAAGCTATTGGGGAACTCTTTCCCTCTAGAGAACCCTGGCCGAGACAAAGACAGAGCGACTTCACGGTTGACGCAGCAGACTACTTCACGATAGACGAACTGAGGAGAGCGGCGAAAAGCATGAAAACTGGGAAAGCCCCAGGTTTTGATGGAATTCCGTGATATACTAAAAATAGTGGCACAGGAGTATCCGGAATGCCTTTTGTCAATCTATATTCGCTTCCTTGAGGATGAGAAATTTTTCAAGACGTGGAAGAATAGACAAAAGCTGATACTCCCTCGAAAGGGCAACAAGCCGGTAGATCAAACGTCATCATACAGACCACTCTGCCTCCTTGATACCATGGGCAAGCTGCTTGAGGGTTTAATACTGTCTAGGCTTGAGGGGGTCATATGCTTTTCTCACAGGCAATATGGATTCCGGAGAGGCCGGTCGACGACGGATGCCATCCTGGAAGTAATCGATAAAGCAGACGCAGCCAGAAGAGGAGTCGGCAAGAAGGGATTCTGCGAATTGTGACAATTGACATTAAAAACGCCTTCAACTCCGCTAGGTGGAAGGACATTATATAAGTGTTAGTTAACAAAAGAATCCCCCATAAGGATTATTGAAGACTACCTCCATGAAAGGACGATAACTTATGTGGACAGTATCAGGATAGAAGAAATGTGACGTGCGGTGTTCAAGGGTCCAGACTTGGGCCATTTTTATGGAATGTCCTGAATGATGACATTCTAAGCATGACTTGCCGAAATATACACAGCTCGTAGGCTATGCTGACGATACGTTAATAATAAGCCACGGAGATGACATTAAACTCCTCGAATTGAGAGTGAACGAAGCGCTGTTTGGGGTTAAAAGATGGTTAGATAGACGACAGCTACAGATGGCAGTGCAAAAACCGAAGCTGTCTTAGTCACCGACCGGAGGGTTTTTCACTACCCAGACCTCCAATTGGGAGAGGAGAGAATCAACTGGAAGCGCCAGTTTAAGAGTCGAAATAGACCATAGACTCAGCTTCGGGCCCCACATAAGTGTCATGGCAGAGAAGGCGGCGAGGACAGGAACTAAAATCACAAGAATGCTACCGAACGTCGGTGGACCGAGAGAAGCCAAGAGAAGAATATCTAGCATAGTTCACAGTTGTATGCTGCTCTAGTCTGGGCGGGTTCGCTGGAGAAGCAGTCTATCAGACACAAGTACGCCCAAGTACAAAGACAAATGGTCTTGAGGGTGGCGTGTGCCTACCGCACAGTTTCTGCTTACGCAGTGCTGGTGTTGGCCAGTACACCACCTGTAGACTTAATAGCCATGGAAAGAAAGAGGACGTACCTCGCCTTGAAGAAAGCACAAGCAGTCAGTCAACTCCCTCCCTAGCAAATCGAGAGTATTAAAGCAGAAGCAAGGAAGTTGTTCCTTGAAGAATGGCAAGGAAGATGGGATGGGGATGGGATGTGAAAGGCAGATGGACTCATCGGTGTTTACGAACATCGAAAGATGGGTTAGCCGAAGTTTTGGGGAGGTGAGTTATTACCTGTCCCAGGCTCTTACGGGACATGGGGGATTCCATAAATACTTCTACTATTTCAGGATCGTAGAGAGGCCCACATGTAGTCTGTCACGCAGACATAGATGATGCAGAACACACACTATTCCAGTGCAAGGCATGGAACGCGGAACGAGAGGTTTGTAATGTCAACCTCCAACAAGTTATAAACCCAGACAACATGATGCTGAGATCGCATGAAAAATGAAAAACAATTCAGAACTTCATAGTTAGTATTATGAAGAAGAAAGAATTAAGGTTTCCGCGTGGGAGAGAATACGGTTTAAGAGACGGAGGTTAGGTTTTTAGTCGGTAACCCAGTTGGGAGTCCGACATCACCAGCTTCACTAGTATCCATAAACAATTTTCCTCATCCACAAATAATAATAATAATAATAATAATAATAATAATAATAATAATAATAATAATAATATTTCAGTAAGCCAACATCAGCCTAAAAACAATTAAGATTCACTATTGCACCTGGAATGTAACCACTTACTTGCCCTTGATGGAATAATATAAACTTCCAATTCTACACCTGAGAAAAACAAAAGTTGTGTCAAATCTTTATTCAAACCGCTGAAATATACTGAATTAAACATGTAAAGATACTGACCATATCTCCATTAAGTAGAGACACCAGAGGGCCCATCATCATTATCATCATCCTCATCAGTCATCCTGAATACTTACCATGACAGCAATCTCTGAAGCATCCTGCCTAACTTCTACTTTCCTATCTTCTATAATTTTCTCTGTGTGTGCCACAATTCTTCCAACTAAAGTAATGTACAGAATGAATGAGTACTTTATATTGTAATGGACCACGCTGACGTGAATATTCGTGTCGCAGTGAGTCGCACTATCATAGGGGTGCCGTCACACTGAGGCCCGCTGCCCACGCCGCCGCAGAAGCGCTCGAACGTCAATCATCAGGGCACTTCGCCGACGACGGACAAAGGGACCGAAGCAGGTACCTGCTGCGGTCCCTTTGTCCGTCGTCGCCGGAGGGTCGGCGAAGAGCCCTAATGATTGACGTTCGAGCGCTTCTGCGGCGGCGTGGGCAGCGGGCCTTAAGGTGCGACGGTAATTTCCAGATTCCTGGGGCATGCGCTAAATTTATTTATGTGGGCGCCAAGCGTATGCCTACCTGTATCTGGGCGCCGGCGTCGAGACATCAACAGTGGTGGGCGCTCTGGGTCGGAGGTTGCATTTACTAACTACTTAAATAATACACATTCTCCTAGTAAAATCACCCGACCAAAACGACGGGGACACGTTTATTGTTCGTGTTGATCTTCTTTTACATTGGCGGTTAATTGAATATACATAAACTTACAGTGATGTGATGGCTGGAATTTAGATACTTCACTCTGAAAGGATTACACACTCAACTGGCAGTCGGTGGCAGCAGATGGCCCGCCGAATAGCCATGGACTTCTCCGGTAGCCGGCAGGAACCTGCGCCTGGTTGAATCGGAGACTGCCCAGGGTCCGGTATAGTTGAGGCAGCAACGTTCGGAGCGCGGGTCACAGGTCGTCAAACGTCGCCTGGACCGCGTAGTGTTTAGCAGCCGAGAAACAATGCTGCACACCACCTCGTATACGTGAAGGGTGTTATTTAAATCGTTCTAGTCCGGCATTCGGAATAAATTCCAATGCTGGAATTATTGAAATTACTGGCTCGAGATTTTTAACAGTTTCTCGTGCGGCGGTAGTCGCCGTTAAAATGACTAGCAAATCTCTGAGCCGACCGCTCACTTCGACAGTCTATTTCCATTTGTCCAAATCTTCCAGTGCCCGTTTTCCTCTGCGATTTCCACCCCCACCCCTCTCGCAAGATGCCCGACCTATCCCGTCGCAAAACTTAACGGAAAGTTACACGCGAAGTTTTCCATAGGCCGGTCTTGATTTACAGTGGGCTGCTGTCGCCTCTTAATGCAACAGTTCTGCCTGTCCATCACCCACTGTTGCACAAAGGGGTGGAAGGGTGCCTTTCGGGGGTGGTTACGAGCAGGAATATCGGCACGCGTGCAGCTGTGTGTGTCGAATGCGCGAAAGAGGCACTCTTTGCCTAGAAGTATAATTCAGTGTGACTCGATGGTCACGCTGCGCGATGAGCATTGCCATTGCTCATTGCAATATCGACAAATTTTCTGCAAAAAACTTTGGGTAATATTTTGTTTTTCATTTTAATATTCACGTACTTCTCCACTGAAACCTGGTTTAATGCTTGCTTCCATTTTCTTGTCACTGCTTGGTGGTCAAAAGTGGTTCCGCGATGTTTGATAATATCTTTTGCACTGGCTCCATACCAACTCGATAGGATTTTAGTGACAATGGTAGGGGAGGCGCAAAACTCTTATGTCCAGCTTCTTCAATCGTTTCATCTACAACATATCTGCACCCACATCAACTGATATGATTTTTCAAATAATGAAAAAATTGGCAATCACATTGTATCAAAATCATGCAAAAAATAAAACTGCCTTATTCGATGATTAATTCATTTAGCGTTTAGCCCCTAGCGTTGTTCACAGACAGGCACAGACGTTTTGCCTTCAATCGATTTTTCAGTATCAAGGACCTACAAAACAGGGATTCTAGAAACACCACTTGTTTTGTTCTATTTTTTCTAAATTAGCAACTTTTTCGTTGCCGGGGCCTTGTAATAAGAGTTTCTCTGCCGAAATTTCGACGTATTTTCGTTTTGTCACTTTTAGCAAGAATCCTACGCCTTGAATGCCAAGTGTGATAGTGCTATGTAGTCAGAGGCGTATCTACGGCATGGCAGACATAGCGCGTGCCATGGGCTCCAATCACAAGGGGCGGTAGAGTATACCCTCTAAAACAAATATCACTCATTTAAAGTACCTAATTATTACTTAGGCGTTTGAGACTACTCCCGGTATGTGAAACATCCTTTGGACCTTCTCGCTTCGTGATAGAGGTCATTGAATACAGTCGTGCTCTGTGTGCTAAACGCGTGGTTTCGGCCGACGGTGATGTGATGTTGACATTCCAATCGCGGTCTTCTCATTGGCGTTTCACTATCCCATCCCCCAAAGCTGCGTTGTCGCCTGAGAATCTCTTCTTCTTTTGGCCAGTGGTTACGTGCTGACGGCTGTGGTCTCCAGCATGGTTCGGGAGAAAGATGGCTTACACACATGCACATTTGTGGACTTACCTCAACCAAATTTTATTCTGATCAAGTACGTCGACAAAGCATGTGATCCAGACAATGATTATTAGTACTGGCAATGACAGCTCTCAACTAATAATGTAGATCTTTGTTTTCTACTTTTTCATGCGTGTTGTATGTTGATGCGTAAGTGCTGACAACAATCTGTTACTTGCAACAGTGTTAAAATTCGTAACGTTTTATTATAGCCACGTAATGGCCTCGAACATGTAGTGAAGTAAGCTTCCTTTAATTTAGTCGGATATTGTCTTTTATTCCAGGAGCTCGGCGCCCTGGGGTTCCCAGATGTTCACCCGTCCAGGAACCATCTAGGTCTAAAATCGCTTAACCTCCGTGACTACATAGTGCGTAGTTAAGCAGTTCGGCTAGCGACTCCCACTACTACTCGCGAAATTAAGTTCCAAGCATTTTTGTCATTGATCGTGGAGTGATTCTCCGTGAATACCGTTAAGTCGTAAGTAAATTACCTTTTATCCCCGAAGGCCAGCACAATTACTATCTTTAAAAAAAAGTCCCTTTTTCGCCCGCATCGCCGTCAGAAACTGGGGTTCCCAGACTGTCTCCCATTTAGGTATCCATGGTGTGTCGAGTTTTTTTAACTTCCGTTATTTCATGGAGCGTTGTTAAATAATTCGGCTAATGACACCGGGTTCCCAAGTGGCTTGACGGAACTTAGTTAAGTTCTAACTGCGCTGTCTCTCCGTTTGTGAATTATACTACCGGCTAAATCCTAGGCAGGTTTTTCACCAAAATTGGCTGGTAAAGCTGATGTCAAGGCGTCTGGAATTTGACACGCATTTTGGTTTCGGGGTACTTTACATGAAACCCAACATTTTCTTAAACATGGCTTCAATTTTTACTTTTTCGTATACGGAGAAATGTTCGTAGTATAAAGAAAGTTATGTAATATTGCGGTAAAAAAACGGCTATTTTTCGTCAGAGAAAACTCGTATTGTGGGGGCTATGTCTCAGAAAAAGTGGATAAATGCTTTTCAAATACGTAGCAAACTACTCCCCCTAACAATTTTATTTTGTCAGATTTCAGAAATTGTGGCTCCTTGATACCGAAAAAGAGACTTTTTGAAAACGCCCGCCCATATGTGAACAGCATTAGCGCCTATTCATAGGATTAAAAAAAAAAAAAATGATTTTCCCCGGTCGATCTGGCTTTACTCTGCGATTTTGAAAAATGTTCTTTTAAAGTTTGAGAGTACTTTACAGGAAGTCTCTAGAGAATTTTCAATATTTCTCAAAAATGTCTCCAAATTGTTCTTTAAATTGTAAGAAAAGAGTAAAATACACTTATACCATACATTATAAAGATGGCAAAAGTTCATTTTCACTGTTGACACTGAATTTTCGGAACTTGCGAAAGTTCGAAATATTTTCGGCGCAATTACAAACTTGAGAGATTTTTCCCACAAAAGAAAATTTGTTTTTCATAATTAATTATGTCATTAAAGTCATGCCCATTGTTTTGAACATTTAGTCGTTTTCGGTTGATAATAAAAAATATCAAAAGCAAGATTTTCTCAAAAACTGCTCCAATGTTTCTTAAACCTCTGGTAGGGTTAGAACTCTGAAAGACAAACGCCATTTTGCCCTATTCATTTTTTTTTTAAATTATACAAATGTATTTTTGTTTTACTTCTTTCTCGTTATTAATATTTACATCATCGACAATTTGTATTCAGTTTTGCATGTATCAGTACATCCTTCAAATGTTGTTTTATTAATTTTTTCGAAAACTCAAAAGTTTTCTGCGAAAATTAACTTATAGTACCGCAGAAAATTTTCTTTC
The DNA here is from genome assembly GCA_038098605.1 of Gryllus longicercus. NCBI lineage: Eukaryota > Metazoa > Arthropoda > Insecta > Orthoptera > Gryllidae > Gryllus > Gryllus longicercus. The sequence goes on from JAZDUA010000065.1 coordinate 234,026, forward strand.
AAATTTTCAGAAACGCTCGAACGCCATTTTCTCGAAAACGGCTCAATTTTTTGAAGAAATAGTGCTAATTGGATTGAAAACTCTATAAAATGCCATTTTCATGTATTTTTTTGATTTCTCAAAAAATACTCAAAAGTACTTTTTTAATATACTTATCGCGCCATTAATGTTTACATTTCCAACAATTTATGTACATAATTGTATTTGTGAGTACAATTGCTTTAAAAACTTCCGTATGAAGTTTCTCGAAAACTCAAAAGTTTAGGGTGAAAATGAGCTTCAAAATACGCATTTTCATAAACATTGACAGGTTATTTCCTCAAAATCTGCTCCAAATTATCCAACAAAAATTTCCACATGGGACGAGGTTGTACTCTTCTATAATAATGCCACGAAGAGAATGAAACCGAAAACCTAAGCCTGATCAAAGAAATTAGAAAACTTAAAGTATTACGAGACATTCTGTGCCATTCTGTAGCACCACCAGTTATTTTTTTCAAATATAGCAAAATGTATAACTAGTGATGCTACATAATTCCTATTTTCACATTATTTCTAACTTGCAATGGGATGCTCAGGATGCGAAATATTGCTTAGATGATTGGGAGAGCATTTGCAGAAACTGTGACGAGAAGTTCTGTGCATCGTTATTCTGTGTTCTCGTCAAACGAAAACATTCTGAAAAGACGACATATAATTTACAAGATAAACACCTCGCAGTAAGAATGATGAAGTATTGACGAAATTGTCATGGTTACCTTTGTCTGGACGAAAAAAACGTACTCCTTACGAATTCTATTCGTCATTCATGCTTTTTGCTATTTTGCCGCATCTCAGAGCGCAGGTCGCGGAGACTACATACCATTTTCCTTGCTAACATACCAACCAACTTTCCATGCGCTCAATACGCATATTATTTAGCTTCTCTACGTGATTGCTACGAAACTGCTCGCGGCTCCAGATTCTCAAACAATGGGATCTCTCTCGTGGCGTCTTATGTGGAAAAATTGGATTCCGGGAAAATTTCTACAATGAGCAAAGTCTTTTCGCTGGCAGGCCAGGTAGTGCGATCTACCGGTCACTTTTGGAAACAATTTGAAGATTTATTTCAAAGAGTTTAATGTAAAATGAAATCTTGTTTCTTAAAAAATCGCGGGTATTTTGGGGCCATATCTCGAAAGCGCCAAGTTTAAAATGTATAATCTTTCCTTCTTAAATACCTCAAAGAGGTGCCAAACTGAATGAGGTCCAAGCGTGGTGACAAATTTGAATTAATTTGTCCGCCTATGTGCCAATAAGCGAGTTAAATGAAAATAACATCTACATCAAGAGTCACTTCTATCTCTGGAAAAATATAAAGTGTTGTATATGCACCTTAAATTTATTCTCTTTTGCTGTTGGTGATTTGGCGCTCAACAGTAGCACGCGACGCACTGGCGCAGTCTGCCGTTCTCTTGCTGCAACGAGCATGCCAGTCTCTCGCCGTCAATCGTAGCGGACGGGCGTTCTCCTCGACGTGTTCCCGAGTGACCGTTAAGTTGTCGCACGTTCTTACCTATTATGTATTGTGAATACAATAAACGTTTTATACTTTAACTTTTCCGAATGAATTATTTAGCATCCCTAATAACATAACATAAAGGGGGGGGAAATGGTAGCGGTTTTTGAAAATTCTGTTTTTGCTATTGCTTACGCAGAATAGAGGAAGTCATGTAATACTGCGGAAAAAACGGCGAATTTTCGGCAGAAGAGCTCTTTATTGCCAGGCCCTGATAACAAAAAGTGGATAAATCCTGTCCCTGCGTATCTTTCTTCTTCTAACACGTGCAGTCAGAATCTATGTTTTGTGAGTCCTTGAAACAGAAAAATCCATTGACAGCAAATCGACTGTGTGAACAACGCTTACGGCAATTTCTAAGCAGGATTTTCACAAAAACTGATATTGCCCAATCGATCTGGCTGATGTTGCGGCCCCTTGAATTTGAAATTGGTATTTTAATGGGGTACTTTACATGAAGGTCGTTGGGACATTAAAAAAATAATTAATTTTTTTGATTTATTGTTGGATAGTATGAAGAACGTTTAAGGTAATAGTGTTGGTCTTATTTTCGTTAAAATCCCTGATTTATCGAAAATTACAAAATTTCAATTTTTTGGGCGTTTTCCTGGAACAATATTGTAGGTAGACATTTTTCCGTCGTGTAATGTTTTTTAAGGACTGATTTTGACGTATGGTCATGCACAATTTTTGGAAAATTTGAGTAGTTTTCACGTAATAGCAAAATTACGTGAAAACTACTCAAATACTATTGTATAATTACTTATAATTAATTGCTATATGGAATATGGGCAATTTTTTATTTTGTAAACAATTTTCTCAAAAAAAAATTTTTTGATTGTTTTGCCCTCAGAGGACGCTAAAGAAAATGGCGCAGGTCTTATTTTCGTAGAAATCGTTGTTTTTGAAAATTGCCAAAATTCAAAATTTGTTCGGTGTCTTTCCACAAATACATTTTTTCTTAAAGGAATGTGTTCATCAGACAGATCGTTAAATGAGGTCACGTTCAATTTTTCGAAAATATGAGTATTTTTGGGTATTTTACGCTAATCATAAGGAATTTTCAAGTATTAAACAATTATTTCATCGGAAACTGCTTCAAGTTTTCCCCCAAAATGTTTTCCTCGTATGTAGCAAAGAAATGAAAAGATCGTTGAGCTAGCCCTATTTTCAGCGCACTCTCTGTATTTTCGAAAACCGAAGATAGAAGAAAAAAATCGGAATTGTAAATTAGAATTTTGCAGGCTTTGTTTGACACATTGTCAGTTTGCAAAATGACAACACAGAGGTTTCAGAATTCTTCCAATTCACTCTAATGTTGTCAGTCGTGTTGATAGTATGATATAGATAATATTCTTGTGAAAGGAAATCAATTCAAGGAAGGTTATAAATTTAACTTAGAAGTAACAAAAACAGTTCTTTATTTAAGAAACTTTGATGGCAGATTATGGTATTCAAAAATTGAAAGCTCACTTCAAAGTAATCAAGGTGGGCTTGTGTGAAATCATTCTTGCTTTTCGTATTATGTGCTGAAAATATTGTAATTGTTAAATTTATTTATTAACAATGTTATTGATTGATTATAGATTCTATTAATCAGATTTAACTTTATTATAGTTAGTAACTTTAGTATAGTTCTATTAGCAGTTCATTTGAAATAAAATTAACTGTTCATAAACATAGTTTATTTCACAAAGAGTCGTGAAAATACATTTCAGTGCTCCATTGTGTCTCCATCAGATAAATAAGGTGTAGCTTAAACCTGAGGAATTATGAAAATTATGTTAGCAGAAAGTAATGAGAGAAATATTAAATTAAGTATTAAATGTGTTTGTCATGGTTTTTATTATTGCCCAACATATTTTTTATCCATCAAAGTGTCAAAGAAAATGTTTTTGCAGGAATTCTAGTAAGTAGGCATAAGAGCATACACTATTTAGTGGTATAACAATCAGAGCAAAAAATTATGAAAGGAAGGGAAGAAGTAGCATATAACATTTCCATGTTAGTACTGCCAGTTATGAAGTGAAAGTTGACAACGTTAAGCATATTATCTATAAAAACATGTTTCAAACAGTGTGTAGCAACTCCAGAGGCAATGTCAATGTGATTCTGCAAATATAATACTAGTGATGCTACAGAATGGCACAGACTTGCCCATATTAGTTTTCTATTTCCTTTGGTCTCTACTTGCTATTCGGACCTGCCATCTATCGCTGCCCAAAGGACATTATTTTGAAATTTTCTTATTATTTCGGTTTCCTAATACGGGATGGGAAATTTTATTTTACGAACATTCAACCTTATGGGAAATTTTATTTTAGGAACAAAAACCTCTTAAGTGGCAGTTTCCTTAGAAAAAATGGAGCAGCTTTTACGAAAATGATGTTTAAGCGAGCTGTGAATCACGTTATCTATATAATTTTTTTATATCCTTCAACACCCACGCATGTGCTACAATTCTCAAAAGTGCAGTTTTCAAAACCAAACACATAGGTTTTCAAAAACAAATGTAAAATCATTGCAGTATTATTTATATTATACCGTATTTGAAAAAAGAGACAAAAAATTGAAGAGCTGAGTAGAACAAGGGGACTACCACACATTGACCTAGTTCTGAGATAATGAGTATTTTACTAAAACTTTCATAAAATAACTCAGAAACAATGGATCATTAAAATCTTCCTCAAATACTTGTTTATACATATCAAAGCAACTTTTTTGCAAATAATGAGAAAAAAATATGAATATTTCATTAAATGTTTTGGGGTTTACAACAATTGTTCTTGTTTTACAATCATTGGTTCTGTCCTTTAAATACCCTCTCTTGCAAGAAAAGGCTTAATTAGACCAAATAAACATGCATTTCGAGTCTTATAATTATCCAATTTATAAAAATCACAAATCACACCATCTTTTCGTCATTTGCAATTGATGAGAATGTACACTATTCTTATTTGCAAGGGTTAATGTCAATGCGAACTTTGGCTGACACAAACTTTGGTTTTTTAGAAATCTATTCTTCTCTACTATTCCTCGCCTTCTTTCTAATGTTGTCTTTTTAGTTTTCTGGATATATTTTTCTTTTATTTGACCATAACATTTTTAATCATTCTTTGTAAATCTTACAATAAATTATATTTTTGATTTAAATAAATAATATTTGTGGTGAATCATGTGATTTAAATCTGTGATAAAAATCACTTGATTTAAATCATCAAAACCCTGGAAAACAGTTTTAATCTTTGATCTCCAACAAGTATTGAACACACAATCTATATATGCAAATGCTGTTTACTACTGCAGGCAACCTACAATTTGACAATCCGAGATTGCTCTATAATTAGAGGCCCAGATGCTGCCTGTGGAACATAACTTTTGGTGGAAGAGGTTCTCATCAAATTCCCTCTAGTTTATATAAATAATTAAACAATCTTCCACCTACTGTGTCACACGTAATCAGTTATTCTAACACTTGTAGTGGTCAAAACAGAAATATTAACATGACGTTAATGCTAAGTCTCATTGCAAGTGCCAGTGTAAACTGAAAGTAATTGGCCATAAATATCATTTACGTGATCTCACTCATTTAGAGGATCATGTCAAACTTGAATAGGATAAAAAGGAGACCAATATACCAATAATGGCACCAAGAGCCTGGTACCAATTTGCAATAACTGGAGGGAAGAAGCCTTTTAAAGTGATAGAGATGATGCAGCAGGGTTCCTTCTCTTTCTCCGAATTCTTATGGCCTGAATTTAGATTAAGAATAATACAGATGTCAATAATGAAAGGATAAACTGGCTGAAAAGGAAATGGTTGAGGTATCAGATCTGTCAGTATGCCAAGCAGATCTTTTAATCTCAGATATAACTCATCATTGCTTATAAATCTTGTGAAAAAGAGAGATTACATGAGCCTATTACTGCTGATTTCTGACTATTGTCATCAATTCTACAATCACTTGACCAGCAGTCATCAATCATCAAGGAATGATAACGAAGATAGCAGTGAAGGAGAGGGACCCTGAAAATGCCATACATTCTGGTATGCCACATCATGTTACTGGCTTAGGACAGTAAGGCAGAACTTGATGTCAGATTTTTGTTTTTTACAGCTCATGTTCAAGATTTTCAATATAATTTGTAATGTACATAAAAATGTGATAAATTTTGAATACATGTAACCAAACAATTTTCTTTTTTTCTGTATTTCTGATTTATCTTGGAAAGGGGAAATCACTCTCCTGTAAAATTAGGAAAGTGCATTAACGACACTGGAAGGCAATACCTGACTGGCAGGAATACATCAATGATGGCTAACTAGTGTTCGATTACGCAATGTGATAGCCCTGCTAGAATGCACAAGAGAATAAGTGGCACAATAAGTTTTTTTAAATATGTGACAACAGTTCTATTGACCGATTTGATGCATGAATTCAAACAATTATTTTTATGCCTTTTTATATGTAATTCATTAGTTTTAATATGTCGTCAGTTAATGTGTTTAATTTTTGTGTTCTTAACTCTGTCTGTTAAGAAGATTGTAGAAGGAGCTGGATTTCATTACATTTATTTTATTTTATTTTGGTGGTCAAATTGTGTTAGCAGATTTTTAAGTCAAAGAATGTTATCAAGATTTTTAATTGTATATTTTTTAAAAACCTGATGTGATGTAGAAAGAAGGAAGTTCCATCTGTAATCCTTGATCTATAAAAATAGTTTTGGGATGTGAAAAATATATATTTTTCTTCTTTCTTTCTTTCTTTCTTTGTAGACCTGTAATCAGTGTTTGATAAACAACATAACTAAAATGATTGTGTTGTTGATTTTCCTTACGTATACTCTTAACCAATTTTACTTAATGGAAGGGAAGATATACAATATTGTTGTAATCAAACTGTTTTGCTCACAGAGGCATGCATCATTCAGCACTCAATTGGTGCGCTCACATGGACGTCTTCTTCACAAACGTTCCACACTTGAGATCTTGATGCGAGGGAAGCTAGTGGGGGCTGCTGAACAAGCTCCTGTGTACTCTCATCCACATCGCTTTGAGAGGTACAATTTCACCACACCCACATACTGTGATTTGTGCACAAGTGTGTTGTGGGGGCCCGTCAAGGCAAGTACTCAAGAATTCGATTCAGGCTTCAAATTTTATTTTAGCTATTAATATATTTCCTCTTTTCTTTTTTTTTTTTTTTTCCTTCTTCCCCTGTTGTGGTAAATTAAAGTGACTTATTAATATCCTAAATACATTATTATTTAAATATTTTAAAAAATCTTAATAATAATTATTATTATTATTATTATTATTATTATTATTATTATTATTATTATTAATAATGCATTGTCTCACCAATACTAACTGTTACCTTTTAATAATATAAATGGAATAAAAGTAAATAACGTAAAAGTGGGTTTTGGGGACAGTTTTGATACTCCTTTTCTTATTCTTTTTATCTACTCTTAGACTGGAATGCGATGTATGGACTGTGGGTACAGTTGTCATGAAAAGTGTGTGGATGGTGTTCCAAAGAACTGCACAAAGTACAAAGCTGTTCAAGATGGCAACCTCACATCACAAACCCTCACACGCACCGGGGGTGACACTGGCTCTGTTAGTTCTAGTAAGTGCTTTGGATGGTTAATTATATATATATATATATATATATATATATATATATATATATATATATATATATATATATATATATATATATATATATATATATATATATATATATATAATGTTATGAAATAATTGTTAAGGGTCTTGTAATAGTTGTATTTGCATTGTGTGTTTACTTCTCCTAGTTTGATTAAGTTTTTTGGCACTGAAGATATTGATATTTTTTTAGGTGTTACTACCATCCAAACATCAAGCCAACAATATTATGACCAATTTTCATCTAATGTTGCTGAAAATCGTACTCATGAAGGCTATCTGTATAAAAGAGGTGCATTGTTGAAAGGTTGGAAGCAAAGATGGTTTGTTTTAGACTCTATCAAACATCAGCTACGTTATTATGATGCAATGGAAGACTCTCACTGTAAAGGCTACATAGGTAAGTAATTGTATTGATTTAATGTTATTCAAACGTTTCATGGATAATTATAATATGTGTTAACAGTAATATATCATTAATTTCTCAATAGGTGTTTGGAATAATAGAATAATTATGTACATGTTAATGTTGTTGATATTAATCATTTGATTGATATTAACCAAGGGAAATTAGGTTTTCAGTCTGGAAATATCCAAATTGGAAATACATTTTTTACAAACCTTCAGTGTGGCAATCTAAATGAAGTGTTTGTAACCCATTTGCAATCTATTTGGAACAAGTCAAATTGTTGGTCACAAAAATGTTATCACAATATTTCATACCCTATGAGATTTGCGTTGTTACAAGTTATCATCAAATATACAGAACAAGTTGTCCAACAATTACAGCCCACTGTTTTCAAGATACAATGCAGTTTCAACAGAACATGCACAAATGCTTTAATAATGCCATACAAATTGCAGAACAAGTTTCTTTATCTTACAGTTCTTACAGTATAAGTTGTATACTAAAATCATACTATTAGTAGTGATGAAGTTGAAACTATAAGTTGAAACATTTTTTATAGATACTTTCAAGACATTTACATATATTTATGATAAGTGATAAATGACTTTCCTTTGTTGTATTGAATACAATGAAATTATATGGGAGAATACTGTAATCCTAAGTAACAATTCAATTCCAATGTTATTGAGGTGTCTGATGACTATTCCAATAATAACAAAAATATTAAAACTATGTAGCATCTTAAGAGGAACCACTGCTGTTTCTGCATTTTCAACAATGCAATTGATGCAATAAAAACAACTTATTTCTGCCCATTGAAAAATTGCAGTATTATATTTCTTGGAAGAAGAAAGAACTACACTTGAGTTTTTATACCTTGGTGCGTGAGGGCATGTCTTCACGATGGAATATCTCATGCATGGCCATTCTCTGCTGAGTAAAGGATGTCCGTGTCTTATGGTATTTTGCGTCTTTCTGAGTCCCCTTGGTCTAAGTCTCATGATTGCGACCGAATCTAGAGTCCCTAGATTCTAACCACAGTGTAAGATGTACATTTATATATCGTGACTAGCCAAATCGAGAAGTGCTGGCAATCATGCGACATCTAGCAGCACGAGAAATCCGCGAAATGTCATGAGATATTCCATCGTGAAGACAGGCCCTCACGCGCCAAGAAGAAGAAACCCCAAGTAAACAAAATATTCCTGAAACGATGCTGAGTTCTTATCATCAAAGCAATTCCTTTGCAGAATCAGAACAAAAGACCATCGATATTGTTACAGATTGAGATGAATATGTACCAACACGGAATTGAAAATAATATAGGTTCCACTTTTTTGAGGCAAATTACAAAGCTGTAATCTTTCAGCTTAGGAATTATGTCCCATTGTGTAATAAAAGAGGCATCTCCAAGATCATTAAGATCATTGTATGCTTTTGTCAATTCTTTCTGAGATGACTTTCCCACGTCAGTTGAGCATTCATTTAGCACTGTTCATTGAATATAAACTTGAGTTTTTAGCAAGATGCAAAATTGTTAGAATCCAAATCTATCTAAACATATTCAGTTCTCTCCCACTACATGGGTACAAGGTATTTAAAAGCTTAAATCACTTCTGGTGTAACTTAAAAATGGAATAAGAGTATAAATACCATTTGCTATAAAGGTAACTATATATTTCAAGTAATACAAGTAATCTAACATGTAAACGAAAGCAATTTCTTGTCTTGTAGATTTGGCAGAAGTAGTTTCTGTACTGCCAGCCCCTCCAGCGCCTGGACCTCCAAAGAAAACTGACGACAAATCATTTTTTGATGTGAGTATCTCCCATTTTCCTTTTTGTGATGTTTATAGCAATGCTTATTAACAGTTTGAGATTGTAGATTACTGTCAGAATTTAATATTTCAATGGATCATCAGTTCTGTTAATTATTTATATGCATTATATTCTCATCATAAAAGAAACCTCTATACCAAGGTATCTACCAAATCCATATACACCTCTCAAAAGGCCAGAGGCTGCATAGTTTTCTTTCGTTGTGTGTGTATAGAAAATTAATAATATAGATTATTTTGAAAAATAAATTTTTTAACGATGCTCTGTGTGTTACAGAATATAAATATGATTGTTGTAGAGTTTCATCAGAGGAATAACACCTTAGCAATCAATGGGGGGGGGGGGGGGTTATATATTCAACTAACCCAATCAGATAAGCAGCTTAATTCAAGTTTCCTCTTAAATTGCAGTAGGACACATTTCTTTGGTTCTAAAAGTATTTAACACATGAAGAGACAATATGTACTCTCAGTCAAAATGGATAATTTTTTGTTCGTAAATAATTGTAGTGCCCTCTTTATGAATGTTTAGGTGAACATTAAATTCACTCCCTCTCTAGTCTAAGATCAAAATAATGTTTTCGAATTTTAAAAAAATCATGAATTCCAAAGCTTGCTATGGGCTTCAGTGAAGTATAATTAGATAACACTTGACAGGCTTTAAAATTATGGATTTTATTTCTAAACAAAATGGAAGAAAGGGTTGAACATTGCAAAACTATATACCATCTTGAAAACTATACCATTTTCTGTGAAAACTTGCTCAAAATTTTGCATTATCAGAAATGCTCAATTGTCATTTTCTCAAAATTTGTTTCAGGTTTTTTCTTCAAACTTTTCAAAAGGATAGTACTAAATGTACCTTTTAATATGACCTTAAGTTTATATTGGGGTATATTTTTGTTTTTTCAAAAATTACACAAATGTAATTTATTTAAAAGATCTCTCAAGTTGTTAATATGAACATTTCGAGCAATTTGTAAACACTTGTATATGCAAGTTAAAATGCTTCAAATGATTTCTAACGAAGTTTTTTCAAAAACTCAAAAATTGTCTGTGAAAAAGAGCTTCATATTTCCATTTTACAGTAGGGCTTTAGCACAATTTTCTTCAAAACAGCTCCAAATTTTTCAAAGAATATTGTGTAATGTCGTGCCAATGAGCCAGATGGACCACACGTCGGGAGGCCAGCTAGGGGGTGGGGGCAGTCCTTTGGCGGCAAGGGGAAGGCCACCAGAGGCGGGCCCTCCTCAAGGGCCGGGGTGGGCTTGTCTCGGAACGCGGGTGTCAACTGGTGCAGAGGGAGATGATGGGTGAGTCCAGCACGGTGCAGCTGGCTCTGAATTGCACCTGCGCCCACGTTTTGGGATGAGAGGACTCTGCCGGCGTGGGAGGTCTGGCACGTGGCCCCTCGCGAGGCGGCTAGAGAGTAACCAACCGTGGTCATTCGTTTTCGAAGGGAATCGCCGAGCGAAAGGCACTTTTCACCTGCCAGGGGTTATCGCAAGCTTCGGCTGCGAGGTGTGGCGGTTGCCACGGGACGAGAGACCAGGAGTGGCATCAAGCCTCTGGGGTCTGCGTCAGACTGGGGAGGCGATGCCTCAGAGATGTGCAGTGCTGGGAGTGCAGCGCAATGTTTAGATGCTCTTCAAAATTGAGGCAGCATCGTTTGCAAAGTTAGGGAAAAACAGAAAGTAAATAATTTAAATAATAATATGTTGGTAGATGCACCATGATCATTATTTTCACCTATCACTAAGAGCAGATTGGTTCCAAATATAGTGTCAGAGGTCAGTAGTGGTGCAGGTATCTAATTCGCTAGAGGCCAGTAGTAGTGCATAAGATAAACATATTTAATGTAATAGCAATTTTCTTTTATTAAAATTTGAACCAATTCCACTAAAAATAATAATCTTGAACTCATGGTTTGTATGGTATTGATCTTTTTCTTCTTTCACAAGGATTTGATATGGAAGAAAGCCTGGACGATGCCAAGTATTTTTCCAGTAAAGAATAACTTTGAAACAAAAATTGAAAAATGTCCTATGGGGAAAAACATTCCAATAATTCAAAGATGGTTTGAAATCACGAGTCCCAGAGTTTGGCCAGTTCAATTAGGGAGAAAATCCTGAATTATTGGAGCCTGATTATTATGATTTATCATTGCATAATATCACCCAGACACAATTAACTTTGTGCTTCTTGACATGTGTATAATCATTGTTTTATTATTCATTTATCACTTAATAAATATGTTACAGCTTCGAACCAGCCGACGTACATATAACTTCTGTGCAAGTGATGCGTCAATGGCACAGGAGTGGATAGAGAAAGTGCAGGCATGCTTGCAGTGAAGAGAATTAATTTGTCCCCAGCTGTTAGCTGCTGAAGACTGAAATAGAAAAAAATTAAAACAAAAATCACTCAGAAAAGGAAGATGAAACAAACAGAACTACCCAAGAGACTCTTGGTCTTGGAGCTTCTAGTGATTTTGTTTTAGTCATGTTATTGAGATTGTCCTAAGCTTGCCTGTTGAAGCACACATGTCCTGCAACATCAGGTATAAAGTCAAATGATCTGGAAATTGTTTTGTACAGTTTTGCACCTTCTATGGTTGTGGAGATGGTGAATGTGAGATTATTGATTGTATAAAATGATCAGAGTTGTCAACCATGTACACTAGACTGAATCTCACTAAGTGGACAAAATGGTGTTCAACAGTAGTTGCCAATTGCATTGGTTTCCTCAACATAGTTTTATATGTCCGTTTATTTTGTATTGTTCATGTTCAGATGTGATGTGGGTTCAAATCATACTGGTTCTGGAGAAGAAGAAAAAGAATAGAGACTACATGTCTCACCAATAATCTTTATTTGTGCCCCAGGTTGTGCGTTGGCCAATACAAGAGACATGTTGCCATACTGCTGATGAACATGTAGACAGAGATAAGTCATAACTGAAAATTCTCCATTTAGATTACTCCTACGAGTGACAAACATTGAATTTTTTTAAACTCCCTCTGTCTCTGAGAAACAGCTTTGAAAGTACATTTTTGAACATAGAACACCAAGAATTGCAGTAAGAACATCTATCACTGTTGCCAGAACCTTTCCATTCGGTATGCGAGCTTTATCCGTGAAGAGATTCACTGTACATATTTAGAAACCATATGTATGCATTATACAAATGTATTTTAAATGTATAATTTATAACAGTTTCAGTATGAATGTGTGTAATGTGCAATTTCTGTCCACTGCCAAAAGCCATTGTATTTAATTTGTACAAATTGCTGGAACATATGCTGGGGGGACCACTGCACATGCAGCCCAGGATGCTAGGAAGGGTGGAGTTAGACCACCTCTATAGGCCAGAACTGCTGTCATGTGGCCAGGCATAGCCCCCTCCCATACATTCACACATTCATACTATGTGCATATCTGCTGGTAGTTTTGTACCACTTGCATATATGTTGTGGCAATTTCTTGTTGCACGTTGTGTGGAAATTATATATTTTGTTACAAATGTAAACCATTATCAGAGAATTTATAATACTTCATTTAAGAATACTATTCTTTGCTATTATATTTTTTATTTAAGCCCCCTCAGTACTGAAAATTAACCAGCACTGTTTTTTCATATATCTTTTGCCCTTCCCCTAACAGTGCTGGCAAAGTCAAGAGCTTAATTGCTTCTCTTGCTCTTGGGATTGTTGAGATCTCTGAAGCTGGAAGCTTCAGTGAACTCAACAGCCTTATTACTAATCAGATATGCTTTTTGTGAATTCTTTCAAAAAATAACTTTTATCGAATGCTTAAAAACTCATTTTCCAATGAGCATTATTGTACCATGTCATAGATATATTATTGCTCTTTAAGCAGCCTTTACTGCCAAGGAGATAAGAACATGTCTGTACAAGTGTACATAATTGTGTATACATAACCATCATTTGCAACAAATAAAGCAAAGAGTTCCCGCAAAAAGACTGCTTTCTTTGCTTATCACCAACAAGTCAATCTCAATCACCATTTGGCATGTATCTGAACACTCAATATTTATAGAAACAGTTAACATTAATACACTGTGCTCTATCCAACATATTTACAAATACTTGTACTGCAAACACTCAAAGCCACACCTGGAGTAGTAGAAGCTTTGTTTCAATTGACAGTAAGTAGAATTGACACCAGTTTCATGAAATACATATATGTAGACATGTAGAAGCAAAGAACTAACATTGCAGAAATTTAATAAAACATTCCATGCTTAATCACACGAAAACTTTGCAACATTGTTTTGATATGGAACAGCTAATACATGAAGTACATATATGTATACACAATATATTACAAGAAATTTACTTTAGCAGAAAATAATCCCACATCTTTTTACATTACAGAAAATATTCTTATATAATAATATATCTTTCTTTACACAAAATACATTGACTCTCAAAATTCACAAAATATGTTTAAAACATTGTACACAAAAATAGCCTTACATTGTACGAGGAATATTGACAAGTAAGTACAGAAGCGGGTGGGCAGGCGCTCTGGCCGGCACAACCTTGGGCTCAACGAAGCACTTACTTGAGCAGGTTGTGTGCACGCTGGTTTGCGTTGGCTATCCGTGCTTCATTTGATTCTCCTTTGCGATTTACACGATCCAGTTGTTTGTTTTGATTTTCCAATTCAGATCCCATATCTAGAGCCATGTTGCGGAGGGTACCAATCATGTTGCTTACCTAAAATCACAGATGGTATACATCATGTTAATTGTAAGATAAAAAGATAAAAATACAGCAGTTTATATACTTATAAAGCTAAGCTCAAGAGTGGAGTCAGGATGTAACATCAATGTCAATGTTTTCAAAACATCACTTATAGATTTAACATGGATTTTATTTTAAGCCGATGTTTTATGTTCAATGTTTTCAAAAGTCTGATATTTTATTTTTTAATGAAAAACAATTCTCAGATATCAGTAAATTGAACATTCTTCAGGTCAAAGTGACCAAGAAGGTGACAAATTATTAAAACAGTTGTCGATAAATGATTTCAACTATGGTTTCATTACAATGAATGAGTGACATTCAATTCATTACAACCACATAATTTCGTAATTATCCAATCAGATAATAGAGAAGTTATGTTAAATGTCCTGACATTCTTTGGCTGTGCTTTACCAGTTAAATCTCAATTAAATATAAACCACTGTCAAATTACCTCTCCCCACCTGCATTAACAGTAATGGTTACTAATGCAGTTTTAAAAATTAACTTTTTGGGATGGTGGTGCTTTAACATAAATTCTTTAATGACTGTGTCGCATCGATAGAGCTGAGTTCTTTGTATACAAGCTCACGAGTCATTCTGAGACACTACGAAAATCATGAGCAAGCACATGAATACATGATTTAATGTGACAACTACCTACATTAATAGTCTAAACTTAAAACACTTTACTTGACAATGTCAGCTTTGATCCAATTAATAGCCAGAAAACAAAAGAATGCACTGAAATAATGCCCAACCAAAAAATGCATCCTTACCCTGAAGTGGAGCTGGTTGTTATTTTGACGATTATTTTAGTTTTTCAATTCCTCCTTCCTATCATATTTATAAAAAAGAAAAAGAAAGAAGAAGGAAAAAAAGATACAAATAGATAAAAAGACTAGGTAATTTGAATTAAGAGAGCTTGGACTAAAGTGGAAAATGTTTGTACACATAAATAATTTTTTAATAATAGTGTCACTAGAATTACGGTTTATTGGTATTTATATTTGAATACAGAGTTCTTCAAGCCTATCTACCTTACTTTTGAGAGAACGTAAATCAGATTGTCCTGTATTACAGATTTACTGTGGATAAAAACACCCAAGACTAAATGAAACATTTCTGAGCAAAAATCTGACCTTTCATTTCTCTACTAGTATTACCTCCATTCACTACTGAATGTCATTGCAGCTATAGACCTACCCTCTTGTCACTCAGTTGCTAGTGCTGCAAAAGGATTGTAATGAAACCAGTTGAAATAAAGAGAGTTTTCCAGTGGTCAACTGTAGAGGCTGTAAGAACACCATAAATGTCCTACACATAGCTTAATATATTAATACTCAATCTCTCTCAGTATATCATAGATTCAAAACCTCTTACGCACCACAGAACCCTTTGTACAGCCTCCAACTTCATTTTTACTATTATGCTGTGAACTGAAGATTAAACCACAAGAAGTAGTAAAGTGCATTGTCATTCATTGCAGTTATGATTTTTTGGGAATAGTCTATGCCAAAGAACGTTATCAAACTATGAATAATTTAAAATAAAAATAAATTTGAAAAATGTGATTTCATGTAAGATCTTTTCCAAGATTTGATGAGTCTTATAGAAATATTTACACAATACATTTTTGTTGATGAGGTTAACAAATATATAAAACAAATTTTAATTAGCATAATGAATAAGCCCAAGGATCATCAAATTGGCTTTCAGCAACTTCATTTTTAAAAGAAAAAATATATATATAAGGGATTACAATATGGTAATTTTATCATTTAGGTTCATCATGAAAACTATTGAATAGACTTTTAGAGCAATTGATAATTAGCACCCACCTGTCCCATGTTCTCTTCCATCTCATCTTCACGAGCATCGTTAGTGATCCTAGTGACAAAACCACCTTGTGGAGCAGGGGCAGGGGCCCCATTGGAGTTAGGAGCAATGCGATTGGGCTGGCTGTCCACCACACGCCCATCCTCTGTACCCTTCCAAGTAGAGTCATCTTCTTTAAAAGAGGTTCCTTTGCCACAGGGAAGCACACACAGCCCACAGCATTTTTCCATGCCAGATAGATTTCTCTCTGCTTCATGCATGTCAGCATTGATTTGATCCATTCCTTCCTCAATGCGATCTAACTGCTCACCTTGTTCATCCAGCATTACTAGTGTTTTCATTCCTACCTACAGAAATTACAAGAGAAAAATTGTACATTTTTGGACAGATCAGGTGTACTACTGCTGCAATTGCTTGATAGAATTCAAAATTGTAAATTTTAGGTCAATCTGTTTTGTTTGCCATGAATGAGAATGTGAAATTAGGATTTATATATCAGTATACAGTAGAAAATAAAATTTGAAGAATGTACCCAAAATATTGTAACAATATAGTATTTTTAGAGCTATTAAAAGACATTAAATCATTATTAGGTCGTTACACAGCTTCATGAGCATTCACATACTTTCAGGGCCTGTAGAGCCCGTTAATCAAATTTAATCAAGTTTCATCCCAAAATTATGAAATATATAGATTTTAAGTCTTCATTAGTCTGATAAGTAGGAAAAATGGACATGAAAAATCTTTATAATTAAATATCCATGAATAATTTGATTTGAATTGATTATTCCTTATTTGAAAAGAGACACCAGTACTTTACTAGTATAATTTCTTTGTTACTCTAATTTAGAAACATAAACTATTTGTTCCTGATACAAATTAATTCACGAACAAATAGGAACATACATTTTTGAAAAAAAACCTTATAAGAATAACTGAAGCGCTCAAGAGCAGATGGATCTTTGCCACCTTAGGCTGAAATTGAAAAGGAAAAACTTGTCATATGGCTGATTATAATTACAAGGAATCTTTAACAGACACTGCATTCCTTTTTACCACTTTTTATCAAAATTTAATATTATTTGTAGACACAAGCTGCAAGGCTGTGTCTCATTAAGGAGATATTTAATGTTCACTTTTAGCCAAAAAGTTACATAGGATTACCTGAGTGCATGCTCTTCAATTAAAAACAATAACGAAAGAAACATTATCTTACCTCATGACTTTCTTCACAGAGGGTCAACATGCGCCTTGTGCTCTCTAATGACTCGTCCGTAACATGATCAGATTTCATTTGAAGTTCTTGGAGTTCAGAGCGTGGCCCCTCCCCTGAGCCCATGGCTGGAGTTGGCATCTTGAGTTCTTAGCTTTCACAAAAAAAAAAAAAAAAAAAAAAAAAAATTAAATAAACATTAAGGGTACACATTTAAATTTAAAAGCAATTGGCTACATCCAAATAAAGGCAAACTGACCAACAAGGATTTATATGTAAAACAAAACTTTTAATTTATAAAATAACAAAAAATGTCATGAAAGCAAGACCACAATACAAAAATTTATTATGGTTTGATCTTCCCAATTAAAACCGTGATAAATTATAAAACAAAGAGTTCCACTGATGTTTTTATTTGAATGGATATCAACTGCATTAATTCAGTACTTACTTTAGCAGAAAAAAATGCTCAACTGGCACACTCGAGCCAAGGGAGAGGCTAACTGTAAATAATAATACCTCACCAGCTGGAACACAAAGATATTGAATCAGTTCATGATAAACTTAAGCTACACGTTACGGACATACTTTATAAACACAATACTCGAGGACATAGCTGAGCTATGATCTCATCTACAGCAAATTCGAGTCATCGATATTCCAGTGCATGTTTCCTCAATAATCCTGCATTCTGTAAGACTTAACACAAATGACGTATATGAATTAGATTAAAAATCCAAATCAAAACTGAAATACTCGCAAGACATTATAAAAGGAACTTGTAACTTTGACCATTTTTTATTGCAAGGTTAGGGGAAATTCTTTATAAAATTCCGACTAACTAGAAATAAATATTTAACTTTTCTTCTATTTTATGATATACCTGGAAATATAGTTTGCCTTCTATGCGACGAAACGGCGGTGGAAGCTGGGATACATATCCGCGTGTACAGGAAGCACGGACTACGCCTACGATCAGCTGTACAGACACACGACGATGAACGTCAAGCGAAATGTCATTGATGCAACTCCCAGGCCGGGCATCGGTGGGGTGGGTTCATATATTACCTCCATTAGACTGACAGCATTACTTATAGTCTTGTGAAAGTCTCAGTATTCGAATTATCACTAATTAAACGTGAAGGTTGGTGGAAATAATCCGAGAACTGCGTGAAATTTACACATTTAATGAATGTAAAATTAACAACAAAACTAAACAGCTAGCATTAGAGTGGTATTTGTTTTTCACTAGCGGCTTAAGAGGTTTATTTTATTAAATGACAATGTCTAAAGGAAGGTATAGCACATAAATGCACATTTTATTTCGTTTTCAATATTTTAATTTAAGTTGGTATTTCAGAACGTATCTCATTGCCTTACCCATAGTGCACTGTAATGTTTATTGCGCACTGCCGCTCTGCGCACATTTGAACAGTTGAGTGCAAGATGGCGTTGTGTCAGTAGCTTGTTTAAATATGTTGACGCTAAATAGGAAATACTTTGGTGCTGTATGTTTACGCCGTTGATGTATAATGTCCGAACAAAAAAGGGCTACCTTGACATCATTAGGTTCTACTAAGAAAGACAAGAAAACTAAAGATTTACCGAAGACTGTGCGTTTTACTCTAACCCTCGCTGAATCGAACGAAGAGGCATGTCCTGAGTTCAACTACAGGGTTCTGCTGGGTTCTGCAGAGGTAAGTTATCACAGAAAATGGTCACGTACTTCGAAGCCAAGACATCTGACTGATGATGTGTCGTTTAATAGGAAGGTTAGTGTGGAAAATTCGATTTTTATTGTGAAATGCTTGCGAAAATCGAGTTTATATGATAGTTGTGTACGACACATTTTATCGTCGCACGATACCTCTTAGTATTAGCAGGATGAAAGGGCAAGTTGTATTTTACTTGTAATTATATACTATGAGGATTCTAGAGGAGAGTCGCCATATTTGAAAGGGATAGAAAACATTTCATTCCCGCACATATGCCACATACGCCTTCAACGTATCTTATGGTTGCAGACTGAATGAAGTATTCTTGTTTAAACTGAGATGTGCGTTTCATGACAGCTTTATATTTGTGGGGAATCAGAGATTTGGCTTCATTGGCTCTACCTTTAGAGAGCCTTCCGCCGCCTAGATCGATCAGATTTTGTAGTACGGCACCAGAGAACGAGCAAGACACCGGTGCTTGCGGCCTACCGGCGATTGCTATGAGATGCAAATCCAGCTCTTACATCTCAGTAATTATAAAATGTGGCTGTATTTCACGTCCAATGTACCAGTCACAACTAGTTATTGGTTTGCTTTTATAACATGAGAATGAAGCACCTCTCATAGTAAAGTGCTTGGGGATTGTATTCTTTGGCTCACAGCTTTCATAGTTCGCCCACTGATTACGTTTCATTTGGGGATTCTGTAGGGTTTTTTGTTTATAACTCACATGTCTTTTTTTTTAATGAAACTTGGGTTTCATTAGCGGCGGGCGGAGGCGGCTGCGCGGGAGAACGTGCATCCGGCGCGAGGGCGCGAACGGCAGACAGTGCCCTAATCAGGCAATGGGCGGGGGCGGGCAGTTTGCAGCGAGGCTAGCAGTTTACGACATTAGTTAATAGAAAGCATCGAACGGCGAAATCGCGACGGCCGCCCAGGGGGTAGGTGGCATGGGAAGAGCGGGCGCGCACGTGATGGGTGGGTAGGGGCGGTGTGGAGAGTGGGGTGGGCGACGCGCCTCAATAAGCCGTAGCGGCGATGATCCATCTTATCTCGGCAGGGAGCGATCAGTGTACGGAGAAGTAGGCGAACGCTGCAGCGGCGTGACGCGCCAAGAGAAGCGGGACGGGCGACATTTTGGCGTCTCGCACACGCGGGCGGGCGGGGCCGCGTGCGTGTCGGCGGGGAAGGGGAGGTGGCGCGTGGGCGGGGGTGGTGGGTGGGTGTCGCGGGCGGGTGAGCGACCTCGCCGGGGGCGAGCACGGCAGGCAAACGGGCAGGAGACCGTCACGGCGCTGCCACCCGTCGCCGCCGGCCATTGTGGGTTCCCAAGAGAGGCGCGTGGCGCGCGTACGTATCGATTGGACGCCGCCGCGGGCGCAGCTAACCCGGGGGCATTGTTGCGAGCGGCGCAACAATACTTTTCCTTATATTTACGTTTAAACATTGTAAAGTATTTACGAACTTTTTTTTTTTAACCTCAAGTGGATGTGAGGAATATTCGGTACGGTATGGTAATAAGCAGCGTTTAAAACAAATTTAGACAATTTGTAGTTTGGCGGATAATGAATTGTTACATCAACATTCGCCAGATGCGAGCAAGTGATTCTGCGGACAGATGAATGATTGCGCAAGGTAATGAGTGACAAGTACTCGCCGGTGGGAAGAGGCCGACGGGCCAGGTGACAAAGGGGCGTGGCGGAGCCTCCCACAGACCCGCCCCTTCATCCCACGAGTGGCGTCCATGTCCGCCCCAAACACCCCCACCCCCCTACCGAAGTGGGTCACAAGCGCCTCCTGCGGCCTTCGGAGGCTGCTGGCGGGTACCATCAGCGCTGCGCCGGGCCGTGCGTGCGCGGTGTAACTGGATGCGTCGCTCAGTAGTTTTGGCGAACTGAGCGCGCGCGGGTTTTTCTGAACTAGTACTGTGCCTTGGAAAACCAAATGTTAGTTTTTGTGCATTCAAACAGCTGATCTGATCAGCATGAAAGCTGCCTAATTTCAGGTTTGAAACAGCTGGTTTCGAAAACATTTGTTTAACTTTCAGAGAGGCTATGTAAAAAATACTTCGTTTCTAATTAGATCTAATCTTATTACAACTAATTTAATTCTGATTAGGACTCTAAATGCGCGTTTTCCTAATTTCGTAAATCAAATCGAAGCACAAGTTATGTGTGTACCAGGACGGTGAAAGTTCTTGAATTCTGGAGACTGAACAATCGCGGCTGGTATTAGAGTTTTCAAATATGACGCTATAACAAACAACCTCAATATTTCGTGACCAGAATACATTTTGGACAAAATTTTCCTTCCAAGTCTTCCCGTATTGAGTTCAGAATTGCAACGATAGGGTGTTCAAGTAGACTCCAAAATTCGTGCGGAATGTAGTACCAGTACAGTACAACCTCTTTACGCTGACCAACCTGATTGGTGTCTAAAGGTGGTCGTTTTGAGTCATGGCCTACTTACAAAGATGGCATGGCTTTGTGTTAGAACGATAATCTCCAATTAAAATTTAAGTACATTTGACAGGTGATCAGCTAGGACGAGGTTATCCTATCGGGTGTTTCAATTGCAAAACTGAAGCTTCTGATTGGTTTACTACGTCCCAGCTGATCACCAGCCAGATTACTTAATTTTAAATCGGATAATAATTACGTATTTTCCTCTCATAAACGGGACCATTGTTTCTCCTCGGCTGCAAGATTTTCTCCGCTCAACCCGATTCAACCATTCTTATCGGAAGTATGATGCACTAATTTACTTAGGTAATTTGAACTTTAAAGAAATACGCCAGTAAGTAAATAAAATCCAACCCTAGTGGAACACATGGCCGCTTAAGCGTACGACCTATTTGGCGTGCTCTGGTCCAACGCGTATTTGCGGGTCACGTGAATGACCCGCTGTTTGGGTCATTCCGTCAGGAGAGGAGGGTGGCGCTCGGGCGCGATTTCTGTACTCTTAGTCCTATGATCGGTTGTTTTGCCACTTCTTATCGAACTAAATTGCTGTACGTGGTCTGCGAGTCTACGTATAAATCATTCCTTTTCTTTGCAGAAACGTTGGATAAATTGCACTGCGTCTGTGGTACTCCCTATTGTTCTTGTCATTCCGCTAAGTCGTGACTGTACACGAATTGCAAGTATGATTTTTCTGCGTTGCTAACAAAATAGCAACTCGCCCTTACCTCTACTGTTACCATTACAAGTAAAAGGAGAGTTCAACAAAATGTGCGCATAGTGATGTTACATTTACTTCCAGAAGCAAATCAAGGGGCAATCTCAGCATTTGCTCAATGGATCAGGGAGACTGGACGAGATGGGAGTCATTGACCCATCGATGTTAGCAAACATAGATATAAAAAGTCGTCTAAAAACTATCGATGTTTTTACACTGTTTTAGTGGCCTAATTCGTGTGCATTAAAATTTAATTTGAGTGTTCGTGTTTATCAATTTGCCGAATAAGGGTACGAGAAGGGGCAGACCCTACACCTACAGCGTATTTGTTGCCCATATCTCAATGTGCGAAATGAATATATGAATATGAAGAAAGAGGAAATAACAATGGCAAGGAGGGCATCTCGGGCAAGAGAGAGTGGTCGATGAAAGTAGTACATACAGTGTTGATTTTGGTTCCAACACTTGAACTACAGTGTTTCCATTAATTGTTATTTCATATTTTAACTTTTGCAGTATTGTGATCGTGAGAATTTTTCATTCAGAAACAAAACATTGATGTTAAAAAAACATCGGCGTTAATACATCGACGTTTCTAAAAAAAACATTGCCATCAATGTCGCGTCCCTAACTTAAACTTGCACGGAACCTCTGGCTGGTGGTAAATATCCATTGTGGCAGAATTGCCCCCTCATAGCATTACACTAATAGCACAAATTGTTTCGTATCCAGAGTTTTCTCCAGAACTGAATACCTCCTTTTTTTCACTAGATCCCGTATTGACTTTCGAATGATAAATAAACAGTTCTTGCGACTGCTGATTGGGCAATTTCAAGGCTGTCGAAAAGTTTTAAGGAAGACATCTCCAAATATTTAATCGTAGTGATTGCTGAATAAATGGAGCAATAGCTGATGATGCAGCTTTTGCAAATGATGCAGCTTTTCTGCATCAAGCAATTACTTTGATGTGCTTATGGACGCTGCACCATCTGAATCAAATTGATGTATAACTAGTATGTATGCAACATTTTCAGCATTGTAGCTCATAGAATCAAACCAGGTGCCCCATCTTGTTAATCCTTTTTGGTTATTAGAAATCCATACGTCAACTTTATCAATCTGAGATCTAATCAGTTCTGCAACCCAACACATGCACAGGACAGGTTATCCGAGGTAATTTCGGATACAATAGCTGCAAGACTTCTGACCCACTGCACATTTACGGCGCTGCATTAACACCAGAAGGAAGATATTACTGTGTTCATCTCCCATCAGGCTCTAAAAATGCAATTGTGTTGGTAACAGTTTTGCAATAGTTTGATGGTTGCATTTGGGTAACACTTCAAAAGAGACTTACCATTTTAACCCCCCAAAAATTAGACACGATGTTCGTTACGAAACTTCTTCCTATGAAATTCTCAAAATAATAGGTAAACTAACAAATAAATATTCGGTTGGATCAGATGAATTTTCGGATTGTTAAAGACTCGTGCGCCTGCCATTACTGTAATTTATATAAGAGTATCGTGGTTTGTATAAGAGTATCGTGGTTTGTATAAGAGTATCGTGGTTTGTATAAGAGTATCGTGGTTTGTATAAGAGTATCGTGGTTTGTATAAGAGTATCGCGGTTTGTATAAGAGTATCGCGGTTTGTATAAGAGTATCGCGGTTTGTATAAGAGTATCGCGGTTTGTATAAGAGTATCGCGGTTTGTATAAGAGTATCGCGGTTTGTATAAGAGTATCGCGGTTTGTATAAGAGTATCGCGGTTTTTCATAAGAGTATCGCGGTTTTTCATAAGAGTATCGCGGTTTTTCGTAAGAGTATCGCGGTTTTTCGTAAGAGTATCGCGGTTTTTCGTAAGAGTATCGCGGTTTTTCGTAAGAGTATCGCGGTTTTTCGTAAGAGTATCGCGGTTTTTCGTAAGAGTATCGCGGTTTTTCGTAAGAGTATCGCGGTTTTTCGTAAGAGTATCGCGGTTTTTCGTAAGAGTATCGCGGTTTTTCGTAAGAGTATCGCGGTTTTTCGTAAGAGTATCGCGGTTTTTCGTAAGAGTATCGCGGTTTTTCGTAAGAGTATCGCGGTTTTTCGTAAGAGTATCGCGGTTTTTCGTAAGAGTATCGCGGTTTTTCGTAAGAGTATCGCGGTTTTTCGTAAGAGTATCGCGGTTTTTCGTAAGAGTATCGCGGTTTTTCGTAAGAGTATCGCGGTTTTTCGTAAGAGTATCGCGGTTTTTCGTAAGAGTATCGCGGTTTTTCGTAAGAGTATCGCGGTTTTTCGTAAGAGTATCGCGGTTTTTCGTAAGAGTATCGCGGTTTTTCGTAAGAGTATCGCGGTTTTTCGTAAGAGTATCGCGGTTTTTCGTAAGAGTATCGCGGTTTTTCGTAAGAGTATCGCGGTTTTTCGTAAGAGTATCGCGGTTTTTCGTAAGAGTATCGCGGTTTTTCGTAAGAGTATCGCGGTTTTTCGTAAGAGTATCGCGGTTTTTCGTAAGAGTATCGCGGTTTTTCGTAAGAGTATCGCGGTTTTTCGTAAGAGTATCGCGGTTTTTCGTAAGAGTATCGCGGTTTTTCGTAAGAGTATCGCGGTTTTTCGTAAGAGTATCGCGGTTTTTCGTAAGAGTATCGCGGTTTTTCGTAAGAGTATCGCGGTTTTTCGTAAGAGTATCGCGGTTTTTCGTAAGAGTATCGCGGTTTTTCGTAAGAGTATCGCGGTTTTTCGTAAGGGTATCGCGGTTTTAACTTAAGCATTCAAATTAGGTAAAAAATTTAGGTATTTGAAAAAAGGACACACAATTGATGAACTCATTTGAAGAATGTTGCTACTCCACATTGTTGTAGAAGTTTCATAAAATAACTCAAACCATCGATTAGTAATATCTTGGAATACGTTTTTTTATACATAACAAGGCAACTTTTGAGGACGAACCTGAAATCCTGGAAAACCGGAAAAAATCCCGGAAATTGATTTGAAAACTGGGATTTTGCGATATTTTAGAGTTGCCTCCAAGTTTTAGCATTGTATTCAGTGAATTGCAATATTCAACTCGGCGCATTATAGTGGCGATTAATAAAATCGAAATGCATATGGAAAATGTTACTTATACGCTTGAGGATTGCGAATATGTTCACTCGCGTGTGGTACTTCACTGTCGTCTGTGTAGGTGCAACATGGGTGGAGATGTTAGCATCACAGAGCACCTATGTGGTTGTCTATGTGTAGCACGTGAACGGACGAGGTATTCGCGGGACAAACATCTTATCGGAAACTCACTAGCTGAGTCTCAATTAGTGACGTGCATTTTATTTGATGACACATGGTGTAGCCCGAATCCGTTTTGGGGGTCCTTGATACCCAAAAATCAATTCAGTCTGACTGTCCGCTTGTGAAAAAAAGCTAGCGGCTAAACCATTCAGCCAATTTTCTCCAAAATTGATATTTCCTAATCGATCTGACTGATGTCGCTTCACCCTTGAATCTGAAACCGACATTTTAATTTTGGGTGGTAAATTTTACATGAAGATCCTCTTCTCAATTTACAAAAAGTGGATCCATCGTTTTTATTAAATTGTGTAGTTGTATAGTGTGAAGGACGTTTAAGATAATGGTGCACGTCTCGTGTTCGTTGAAAACCCTAATTTTTCGAAAATTGCAAACGTTTTATTTTTTTCATCTTCCTACAGCTAAAATATTGAGGAAATAGATTTTCCCCTTAATAAAATCTGTTCCAGAAAGATAGATTTTGAAATAAGGTCATGTACAATTTCCCGAAAATTTGAGTATCTTTCCGGTAATTTTGCGTGAAAATACGAAGAAAAAAGTTCGTGCTCTTTTAGCTCCACTAATTTTCACTACAGAGAATGTTGGCTCCGGTAGGGCGCATGCGCTATGCGCACAATGGTCTCGCCCGAAGTGGAGGAGCTGGTCCTTCACTTTCGATTAATAATCTATTGCGAGTCACAATAAATGGCACCACGGGTCGCCAGTCGGAGGCCCTGGCCTGAACCATACGTAGAATGTTTTCGAAAATGGATATTTCCCTGTCAATCTGTCTCCATTCAAAAATTTTGCGATTTTGCAATGAATTCCTAGGGACATTTTCAATTTTTTTAACGGCTTTAATTCTTTCTTCAAATTTCTTGTAAGAATGGAGTAAAATACACATATGAATGTCACATCTGTCCGATTTTCACGGTTAACTCTAAATTTTCGATAATTACAAAAGTTTTAGTTTTGTTTCTGCAAATTCCAACAACAAAATTGGAGATTGAGATTTTGCCTTCCAATGAAATGTGTTGTTCATAATTAGTTCTTTCATTAAGATCGTGTACATTTAAAAAAAATTCTGTTGTTTTCGTGCAATATTACATGCCATATTTGCAATTTAAAAATTCCAAAAACAAGATTTTTTCATAAGCCTCCAATTATTTTTCTTTAAACTTTTGGTATGGATAGTGCTCAATGCACTCTATAAGATGACCGCTATATTTCTCTATTTGTTTGTTTGTTTTTTACTTTTGAACTCCAATTTTTTTCTTTAATTTTTTCCAACGGGTAATGCTAATTGCACTTTTAAAAATGTCATAACGTTTATTTTAGAGTATTCTTTTGTTGTTTTTTAAAAAAATACAGCTTTTTAATGTCATGCCTGTAATATACACATTTACAGCGAACCGTGAGAAATGGCTAAGGGCATCAACTTATGTCACTGCAGTTCTCTGATTTGGAGGTCCTATGTACGAATCTCGGTGGTGAAAGTAATTTCGACACTAGCTTGTCAGCGAGGTCGAATTCAGTCGCTGCCTGGAGGATAATTCTAGCGGCCGGCTGCTCTGATTGGTATTATTTCGTGGTTTCTTCGAACAACTAGAAAAAGCCAGAGCAATACCCCAAAACGGGCCAAGAACCGCGTGCTATCTTACCTTCCTTTTTGTTGCCCTTTCCTCGCCCCTTTCACATACTTTAACTAACCTGCACTACATTACCTCAAATGCCGGGAGTCCGGCCAGGAGCTTATGGATTGTCCCGGCTGGGGCGGTACCCCGCTAGTGGTAGATACTGGTTGGAGAAAACCCCCACTAGCCGACGATTGGTCGCCGCCGGATCTCGCCATACAGCGGGGACTACCGCCACCTTCCGAGAGAGAAACTTGCACTACACTTACGGGACTAATGACCTTAGATGACGAGCCCAGAATCACTAACAGTATTTCCAACGATTTGTAAACGCCATTGCATTTTCAAGTTAACGTACCTCAAATGACTTTAAATTAAGGTTTTCTGAAACTTAAAAATTTTCTTTGAAAAAGAGCTTCAAATTTCGCATTTATAGTAATGCTTAAACGCCATTTTATTTAAAAACTACTCAAATTGTTCAATGAAAATTGCCATTTATGACGAAGTTTTACCCTGATTTATATTGTTAAAGTAATATTTCGCTTCTACTATTAGGAAACCCAAAAATTGAGAAAATGTCCAAAAATAAACTTTAGGCGGCGATAAATGGTAGCTGGCAAAAGGATGGGATAAGACCGTAAGGTCAGAACAAGCCAGGGAAGTACCAGAACTTTATTACTGGGAAGTCTGCCATTCTGTAGCCTGTGCCGATTGAAACTGCCACATTATCACGTCCATGATACTCTGGATTGTTTTCCTTATTTGGTAGAAGAGCGCAGTATTTTCTAACTTTGCTTAAAGCCTACTCGGAGATTGAGTGATAGCGTCCGAATGTACAGACATAGTTCGATTTGATCAGACCCCGATTTGGGGGTCGTGACACTAACATTGAAAGACATCGGCACACTGAGTCTTTGTGACCACACGTAATACACTGTTATAACAGTATATCTTCGAATATATATCATTTGCATGTTTTTCCACCCAGATGGTTTATGTGCTGTTAATTTCGTTGTAACACCACTGACGGCGCTGTATGCCAAGACTAAATATTCATGTCCAATGCACCCTGCAATACTGCCTCATTTTTTAATCTAGATTGTTAAATAACTGCTAAACAAAGCGCTCTAGGGCATTGAAATCTAAGTTTATGTCAAAAACTGTTTCTAACACATTTATCTTCAGAATGAGATCTTCTTGAACATAGTTACATTTTTGCTGATCCAGCGCTTCTCGATTTTTCACCACCTGCTCAGAGACGTGCAGAATCTGCAACTAAATGTGAATGAGAGGGACAGAGAGATGCAGAGACGGAGAGAAAGGGAGAGGGGCAGAGAAAGAGGGAGATGAAGGGCAGAACGTCTGCCGGGTTCGCTAGAACTATATAATATATATTATAGGAGTTGCTGAAGTTCCGTGACTCACCTGTGTATGTGTGTACGTGTACACAGGTTCTTTATCGTAACTCGCAACCTATGTCTGAAAGCACTTCTTGCTTTGGCAACCGCGTGTTTTTACCACATTTCAAGACAGCCGTGTCTCGCACGTCGAGACTGCAGAAGAGGCGACCGTCCGGTCATAAGCTGCAGCAACCTTCCTGTTTTTGTGTTTTTCTCATTCAAGAGCTTAGGCGGGCAGTTATGCGTCTCACACACCGGAAGCTTTTCGCGCTGCACAGCGGGTGGGGTGGGGTGGGGAGGGTTGAGCAGACATGAGCAAGAAACAAAACTGCTCTTTTGGCGATTCTGTACGCTATGCTTAAGAAACAAAACTGTAATACTAAAGATGCGGAGGGAAGTTATAACATTTTATTAATTTATTAACACCAACGTAACAATAATTATTATATAATGGAAGTCTGCTCAGAAAGATATATCGTGAAACGTTACTGCCAAGCTCTTCATTATTTGTAATAATAATAATAATAATAATTATTATTATTATTATTATTATTATTATTATTGAATCTGATTATTAAGCAAATAAGAAAACCTTAATAAAATTATCAAAAACACCAATAAAACATAAATCAGTGGTAAATTAATATTTATTGAAAATAATAAAATGTTATTTCCTTAAAATTGCAAAAAACTGACCGTCAAATAAATGCTCAAAGTGACCACCATTTGCCAAGAGACGCGTTTACTCTTTTTAGTGTAGTGGCTGCAGTACGTTGAAGACTAACAAGGAAAGAGTAAGCGTTTTCTCTTTTTCCAACTAAAATAAGCCACATTCTCTCACACCGAAATCTGAGGGCACGCGGTCTTGGGTCGCTAAAAGTGAAAGGTATACCAAAAGTATTTCATGCGTTGCCAAATTACCAAAACAAGAGGTGGCGGGCTGCGAGTTAAGCTAAAGACCTGTATATAAACACACATACATATGCGACTCACCTGTGTATGTAACTGACCTCCTATAACTTTTGAACGATTAAAATTATTGCATTGCAGTTTTCACGGAAGTGCATGAGGGAATGGAGCTAATTGATAGGTGTATTCATTTCTATTTTATCACTTGTATTTTACGAGATATTTGAGGTAACTTTGTTTTTTCAAATGGGACTATACATATTTTTGTCAGTCAATCATGACGAACGTAAGAATTATGTTAGATTAGCATGCTTCAGTAATTTCGGTTTTATTGCGACTAGTCTTTTAACGGATATTTTGAATGTAACACTCCGCCCCACAAGGACACTCAGCGCTCTCCCTGCTAGCGCGCGCTCAGACGAGGGAAGGAATCTCAGTATTTGAAGATACGAAACGAACATATTTCAAATATTCACAAAACTGTTGCAGTGCATTTAGTTTGAAGATTCCGTTAATATCATGTGGTATGACACATTTTAAAAATTAAGATGAAATAAACAATCTTATTTCAATAATACTATTTATGACATCCGATTAGTAATAAAAAAAGTAAGTAATAAAATAAGTAGATCCTTAAGTAATAAAAAAAATATGAAAATACCGAAGGATGGAAAGTAGGGATGAGGAAAAAAGCTGCAACAATTTTGTGAATATTTGGAAAATGTTTGTTTCGTATCTTCAAATACTTCGTCTGTACTCGAATACGTTCTCAAATACTGAAATACCTTCCCTTCTCCGAGCGCGCGCGAGCAGGGGGAGCGCAGCGTGACCGTGTGTTGCGGATTGTTACATTCAAAATATGTTACCCTAGTCTCAAAAAACGAAATTGATTAAAAAAATACTTATCTAACATATGTGTGTGTTTGTGTGTGTGTAGTAGTTTGTGTGTGTGTGTGTGTGTAGTGTTTAATATATATATATATATATATATATATATATATATATATATATATATATATATATGTGTATGTATATTCTAACACTAGCTACCTGGTCGTGGCGGCGTGAGACCGAATGCTCAAGTCGAGCTTTGAAATCTCAGGGGGGCAGGATCTTTTAGGGTATGAGAAAAATGTATGCCAAGACACAGAATCAGGTAAAACTGCGCATATTCTCTCTAGAATATGACCACATATTACGGCACTGGACGAAATACAAAGACCAGATAACGCACATATATCACAAAATCAAATTACCTTTTAAACACTTTGAAACTTTACATCATTAGTCAACTTTGACTCGAACATCTCTTTCTAATCAAATACCTTCACAAATGCCCGTGCACGGTAACTTCTGCTTAGCCAGCACCGTATGAAAGTAATAAAACGTTAAATCCCTTGATCTGATTATTACAACACACACAGCAAATTATTCCTACTTCTACTTAAGTCTTTAATTCAAATAACGAATTATCAAATGACTTTCAACTACAACTATTCTCAGTCAAACTTTCTTGAAAATTATACATAGAAATGATAAATGTTGTATACTTCTTTTTACAATGTTCTTCCCTTCAACATTACCCCTGAATGAACTGTATTACTGGCTTAAAAGGTTCTCATTCCATAATTTGCCGTGATCTAGTTCGTATGACGATCTAAGTGTTTATGCAAATTTAGAACTGTAGCTTTTCTGCTGCACAGTCTGCGGCTCGCAAACTTCGCTTCTTCGCAGTCTCGTGCCACCTTCGGCCGCCATCTTCCGTCCAGATGCCCGGTGCCGTCCCGGTCTTCCTTCCCTGGTATCGGCGCCCACGTTTCTCTTGCTTGGCCCCCGGCTCCTTACGCCCTCTTCTTTGGTTCTTCGCTACACTTACCAGTAGCACGCCGACGCGTGCTACTAGCGGCGTAATTTTGGCGTACTTTGACACTTTAGAATTCTGTTGCCAAATTAAGTCTTACGACGCCTCGTGATGATCTCGCTCTTCTTTGGTATTGGTATTGTGAGTTTTCGTTGGCATTTACAGTGAAATAATTATGAGTCATTGCCAACAATATTTATTACAATAGCAGCTTTCGATGGCTTAGCCATCATCAGTTTTCTGCTGTGTGGAAGCCACAAAAACGACTAGTGTGTAGTCGTTTTTGTGGCTTCCATACAGCAGAAAACTTATGATAATGGCTAAGCTATAGAAAGCTGCTATTGTAATAAATAATATTGTTGGCAATCACGACTCATTGCTCCTCTTTCTCTTGACTTTTTTTCGTCCCAAATCTCCTATAACTGCACCCAGTTCATTTAACTGCCACACCACTATCGAATTCTGCGTAACTTCCTACATCTCTTCCACTTCGCTAAGTTCAAATAAACTGCTGAACACTTGTCGAATATTACAACTTCCTAACTTTTCTACAGTGCACTTCTACTCGCTCATGCTCTCTCTTTGCCCTATCGGCCTTGCTCACCGCACTCATAATTCAAAATGATTATCGGGGTTTCGTAATTTTGGCCGAAGTGAATCGAATCTGGGAAACTTCTCTTGTCATTTTTTTTAGGGCTGCAGAGGCAACATTATTACAGAATTTTTGTTACCTCAGTTGAAAGACGACAGGGTCGCTTTCCTACTACAGCAGGATGGCGCACGTCATTTCCGAAGGCACGTAAGAGCATTTTTAAACGCGAAACTTCCAAAGCAGTCGATCGGGCGCTGGACGGACTGTGATCAGATGCTCTTACCTTGGCCACCATGTTTACCAGATTTCACGCAGTTTTTTTTTCCTGTGGGGAAATGTTAAAGATCTAGTTTTAATCCCTCCTCTGTAGACGATCCTGGATCTGAAGCAGAGCATCAGAGCTTCCTAATCATAACTATTGAGATGTTGGAGCGTGTTTGGGAAGAAATGGACTATCGGGTGGATGTGTGTCGAGTGACTATGGGGGCCCATATTGAGCATTTGTATTGTATGTAAAACGAAATTGAGTCCCAGCTCAGAGTAAAATCAGGCTCATATTTCTTACGTCCATTTCTCCGCGAATTATGACTTTTTGAAACCCCAACAATCGTTTTAAATAACATGTGTGTGTGTGTGTGTGTGTTCTAACGACGGGGAAATGCATTTACGCACCCTCGACCCAGACTCATATCCGGGCCGATTCGTGTGGGACTCATCCGTAGATAATACCCACTAAAACCCTACGTCCCTCGCCCCACCTACGGAACCGCCGTCAGGCATTACTTCGTTAGGTGGGGTTGCGGGGCTATTCTAGCCCTCCTCCTTTACGCCTTTATTGGCTTCCACTTCTCGCACTCTTCAATTCTGAGGCGTCGCATGACCTGGGCAGCGTACGTTGTAATTGCGGCCCATCTCTCTTCCATGGTCATCATCAGTGGTATGGTGTTCTCCGGTGTCAGGCGCTGTTGTAGGATTTCCTGCAGCTGGTGTCGTTCTCCTGAGAATCGCAGGGAGTTATACCCCACGTGCTCCACATCCTCCTGTCCTGGGCAAGCTGGACACGTCAGGTCGTTATCGAGCTTAAATTGGTGCAGGTACGCTCTAAAGCATCCATGCCTCGTCAGCGACTGAGTCACGAAGAAGTCCACTTCTCCGTGAACCCTCGACGCCCACTCGTTGATCCGTGGGATAAGACGGTGGGTCCACCTGCCGTTCAGCGTTGCGTCCCTGCGGTTTTGCCACTGTCTCATCGTTTCCATCTTCTCTTCTTACAGCGCAGCGAGGACTTCTGTTCGTGAGCCGTGTATTCCCTCGCAGTAGATCCGTCGGCGCTCGTCCGCCAGAATCTCTATAGGCGTCATTCCTGCTACTACGCATACGGCGTCATATGACACCATGCACAGGCCACTCTCAAAGCACTCCGACGGTAGACGGATATGGTCCTCTTGGCGTATGCTGCTGTTGCCAGGGCGGTGGCCCAAATGGGCGCTGCATACAGCAGGGTCGAGCTAACCACGGTCGCGAGGAGCTTCCGCCTGCTTTGCCTGAGGCCACCGGTGTTCGGCATAATGCGCGACAGGGCAGATATCGCACCATCCGCTTTCTGGCTAACGAGTCGAAGATGTTCGTCGAAATGGAGACGCGCGTCGATCCATACGCCGAGGTACCGCAGGTGTGACCCGGACTGGATCTAAGGTCTCCCCACTCTGAGGGTGATGGTCTTCCGTGTCTTCCTGCTGGTAATCAGCACTGCCTCAGTTTTGTGATCGGCAAGGACCAGCCCAGCCAAAGACAGCCACCGGCGAATTATCGCGATGGAGCTGTTGGCCACGAGTGTAAGGTCCTCCAGGTGCTTGTCCACGACGACGAGCGCCACGTCGTCAGCGAAGCCAATGGTCTCCGCGCCATGTGGTAACTCCAATCTCAGTACCGCATCGTACATGATGTTCCAAACTAAGGGACCCAGAACCGACCCCTGTGGGACACCACCCGTCACATCATAACTCCTCGGACTGTCATCTCTGTAGTACAACATGACTCGATCTTTGAAGTAATCGCTGATGATTGTCCTGATGTACACTGGGACTTCCAGGAGATGAAGGGCATTTAGAATGCAGCTCCACCTCGCTGAGTTGAAGGCGTTTTTAATATCCAAGGTCACGACGGCGCAGTACTTCTTCGAGCCCGTACTCCAGCGTGCTCCTGATATGGCATCTCTAGCAATGCTCACCACTTTACCAATTGCCTCCACTGTTGAGCGCGCTTTTCGGAAACCGAACTGATTATCGGAAAGGCCGCTGTTGCTTTCGACGAAGGTCTCAAGTCTGCTGCAAACACTTCGCTCCAGGATTTTACCTGTTGTGTCCGACAGGCAAACCGGGCAGTAAGATGACGGGTCGCATGGTGGTTTCTTGCGCTTAGGCAAGAGCACTAGCCGTTGTCGTTTCCAGCAGCGCGGGAAGGAACCTTCCCTCAGACATCTGTCGAGAACGCCCAAGAAGAGGTCTGGGCGAGCTTCGATGGCAACATTCAGAGCCGCGTTTGGTATTGCGTCCGGACCCGGAGCTTTAGTGTCCTGAATCTGGCGGCAAGCATTCCGAAGTTCATCTGGATTGACTGGGGACACGTCCGTGGGCCGATGTATCGGGGCTGCGTGGTTCGTCTCCGTCTGGATCGGGAAAAGAGTGGCCACGATGTTCTGCAGTGGGTTTGGACAGGTCGGGGACATGTTGACCGCGCCATCCAGCTTGGTCATAACGATTTTGTACAGCCTGCCCCATGGGTCCTCATCAACCTCTCGACACAGCTCACGCCAGCAGAGACGTTTGCTCGCTTTCATGGCCTTTTTCAAGGCGTTGCGGTCATTCCGGTGTTGTTCCCGCAACCTCTGAGTCGGGCCGGCCCCTTGCTCTATGGCACAGACGTGTGTGTGGCTCTCTCTCGCTCGCGCCCTCTCGCTCGCGCGCTCGCTCTCTCGCTCGCTCGCTCTCTAATAATCTCAAACCCAAACGTACGAGCCATATGTGACATACTTTCTATTTTGTTGCTGTATATATTTTTCTTTGAGATCTGGGAGTTCTACAGAATTGGAATTAGCATATTTATGACTCATTGCCCTGGATTTTTTTCTTATTAATATCCTTACAACTTTTGGCGTCTTTTGAAACTGAAGTCCAAATATTGAAATCATCGCATAATTGTATTTTATCATTTCCAATATACAAATCATTTCCATACACTCCTGTTTACCATGTACTTAGTTTTGGACACTTTTATTTGTAATCCCTGTTGCCCAAATTCCTGTTTAACTTTTCTAAACATATAGTTAATATCCTGCTCATCATCAGCCAAGATTGGTTCATCCGTGAAAAGTAGAACATCCAATGATGATTCTCCAATTTGCATTCCCATTACAATGCATTTCTTCCTCCATTCTCTCAGAGCTTCGGCAATGAACATGTTGAATTGGGGACATAAAGCACCCCTGTTTTAATCCATGAGAAATAATTATGTCATCTGATACTTATCCGTTTACTTTCACAACACCTTTACTGTCTTTGTACATTTCCTTAATGGAGTTAACTAATTTGAAATTAACTTTTTGTTCTGAAATTTTAAAAAGTCTGCTAATGGGAGTGCTGTCATAAGCGTTTTGGAAGTCAACGAGTAATAGATGAGATTATTTTCCACAGGCTTTCCTTTTTTCTAAAAATTGTTGGATGCAGAAAATGTTATCTACATATGAATGACTAGCCGTAAAACTGCTTTGTTCTTCCAGATTTTCTATCTCTGACTCAATTCTGTCTTTAATTATTCTCCCGTACAGTCTACTAATTGAACTCGCGACACTAGTGCCTCTACACTTATCACATTTTTCTTTATTGCCTTTTTTATAAATCGTTATAATTTCTGCTTTTTTCCATTCTCGAGGAATTTTCTTTTTGATCAACAAGAAATTTATTAAATAGTTTTCCAAATATTTTCTTTCAATTGATATAGTGTGTGTTTTAACAGTTCAACCAGTATCCCTCCTGGGGCTGGGGTTGCATTATTTTTTATCCCTCTAAAAGTGTTCTTTAATTCTTTTAGTTATTTTTGGAATGTCATGTATTTGTACATTATCTGCATTATAATCGATGTACTTGTATTCTGTTCTATCCTCTCTCAGAACGTCTTGAAAATATATTTCCCACTGTTGAATATTTACTAATTTCCATGCTTCTCCAGACCTATTACTTCCTACCTATTTATTTTGTCTCCCAATCCTGTGTCTTAGCTTTTGTTACCTCTCTTTTAAACTATCTATTGTTATTACTATATGCTGTTCTATCTTTGGGGTATCTCCTGAGTGTCGCCATTTTTTTATATTTCACACTCTTCTCTTCAATAATTTACTTCAAATCCTCATTCCACAAGTATGTTTTCTTTCCTCTATTTAGTTCTCACCTAATGCTTCAAATGCTGTTTTTATTTGTTCATATACTTCACTTTCTGGTCGATCTAAATGTATTTGCCATTCTAAATGTATATAGGAAACTAGGAGAGTAATTTTGAAAGTTATTCAACTGATACATTTTTGGGTTACATGGAGCATGCGTTTCTAATATTTTGATCTTTTGGAAGTTTGGTTTGTGAAAAAAATAAGTACTCTAAATTCTGCTTCTATTAATACTCTTACGTCTTGGATTTCAGATGAGTTGTGTATTTATATAACATAATTATTGATTTAATATTCCTGGTAGGTTTTGTATAATTAATAGTTACGGATATCTTTGTGTCTGCAGAACCCATTAATGATTTTAAGATCCATCTGACTACATAAATTTTGTTAGAGGTTCACCGATTAATTTATGATCACTGCAGTGATGAAACACGACATTCAAGTAGAACCATGCTTTATTTGGCAAATCACAATTCACAACATCACAACACGATGTGCACTGATAGGGTGATCGAGCCAGACTGAATATAAAACAGTTATGGCGCAGAATATTCTAGTGGAGACAAAACACTCTCAACTGGCGACACATTCGTCATGCAACTCGTAACAACTACGTAACTCAGTTAACATCAAATGAAATAAGTCAAACACTTCCCCTCGAGTTGTAGGGCGATCAAATAGAAAATCAAAAAAGAAACACAAGAGAAAAATAACACAACTAATCACAGTTAGCAATCAATCGGCTTCAGTCCAGTCTTTTCTGTACACCATTGATGTTTCCTCTTCGTGAGTCCTTTGGTGAGAAAGTCTATCTGATCTTCGGTAGATACATACTTTAGTGACACTATTTTATTCTTGAGCAAATCACGTACAAAATGGTGACGAATCGCAATGTGCTTGCTTCGATTGTGGAAAGTAGGATTTTCTGCCAAGCAAAGTGCACTCCTGTTGTCACAGTATATAACTATCTTGGCGAGATCCTTGAACCCTAGCTCACTGACGAACTTTTGTAAGTACACAGCCTCCGTAGCACACTCGGATGCAGACATGTACTCGGCCTCCGTGGTGGATAATGCCACTGTTTTCTGCTTTCTTGAATCCCACGAAATGGCACTTCCACCCAGTGAAAATAAATAGCCAGAGTATGATTTTCGGTCTTCGACGTTGTTTCCCCAATCTGCATCAACAAATCCTTCGAGATTTCCTCCTTCAGACTTGTAAACGAGTCCCAGATTGCTAGTTCCTTTCAGGTACCTTAGTACTCGTTTGGCGCCTTTCCAGTGTTCAGCACTACAGCAGTTATTGAACTGACTCAAATTTCTTACTGCAAATGCAATATCGGGGCGAGTCATCGTGGACAGGTAGGTGAGTGCACCGACTAACTCGCGATAAGGGAGCTGCTGATCTTCTTCCTTGACACCTGATGTCTTTACCAACTTAGTTCCAGAGTCCATCGGTGTGGTAACGGGTTTACATTCCATCATGTTGAACCTCTGTAACAACTCCTGGATGTATCCACGCTGAGAAAGTGCGATCTCGTCCCGAGTTCTGATGAATTCCACTCCCAGGCAATATGACACGTCGCCAAGATCCTTGACCTCGAACTCCTTGGCCAATTGTCTCCCGAACTTTGAGATTTCATTCTCATTTCTCGATGCGACCAGAATGTCATCCACGTAGACTGCTATTAACATGATGTCTTTCCCGGAACCGATTTTGAACAAGCAAGGATCCGAAATCGTAGGAGAGGCACCGAGTTTCTTCAACACCTCACTCAATTTGATGTACCAACTTCTTCCTGCCTGTCGTAATCCGTACAGAGCCTTTTTAAGGAGACAAACTTGATTTCCCTTTCGAAAGGTACGTAGCATGGCTTTAGCTTGTTTGCCGATGCTGTTAGAACCCTCGGATCTAATCACGTTCTGTAGGATTTCTTCGTAAAACTTGGGTGGTTCCATCAAGATGTCTTCATCCAATTCGCCATTTAAATATGCCGTTATGTCAAATTGTTTCACTTTCATGTCGTTTCGAATGGCTAAGGACATCATCAAGCGGATAGAGCCGAACCTCGCAACGGGCGCGAAGGTTTCTTGAAAATGAACCCCTGGTTGCTGGCTAAAACCTTGAGCGACCAATCTTGCTTTCCTTTTCTCTATCTCGCCGTCAGGTCCAACTTTATTGCGCAATACCATGCGGGAACCGATGATCTTCCCCTGCTTTGGGCGGTCAACAAGTGTCCATGTTCCGTTCCTGATAATTGATTTCATTTCCGTAGCTATGACCTGGTGCCATTCACTTGCTTCAGGGCTCTTTAATGCATCTTCTAACGGAATTTCTGATATGAATGAACTTTCAGCAAAATCTACTTCTCCGGTTGTGCCAGGTTGATACAGTTTTCTGGGTCTTCCCCTCTGTCCGGTTCGTAGAATCGTTGGAAGACCTCGCCCTCGTGATGAAGCGGGTATATCCCGTAATGCTACTTCATCTTCTTCAACTGGTTGCAAAACCTCGTCTTCACGATTGTGATGTGGAAGAATTTCCTCTTCGTCGTTGCAATCTTCATCCTCATCAGTTAATGGGGGAACATCAAAACCGTGAAAATCACTGCCCGATGAGTTATCCAAATCTGACTCTGGGATTTCATCTTCCATCATTTCATTTGGATCGTGATCGAAATCGATGAAACGTTGTCCTACTCTTCCGTTGGTCATTCCCGGGGAAATCTCAACTATCCCGCTGTGTTTTTCTTCGAATTTAACTGCAACTTCATGAAACTTCACATCTCGACTCACAATAACCTTTTTCTTTTCGGTCGACCAGATTCGAAAAGCTTTAGATTCTTCTGCGTAGCCAAGAAAAATTCCTTCTTTCCCGCGCTGATCGAATTTTCCTTGTCCGGGGTCTCGGTCGAGATACGTCACTGCACTGCCGAATATCTTCAAATAGGATAAGTTGGGCGCTCTGCCGGTCCAAGCTTCATACGGCGTTCGTCCATTAAGGCTTGACGTGGGTGAACGGTTCCGCAAATAATTTGCAGTGTTCACTGCTTCAGCCCAGAACATGAGTGGTAATCCCGAGTCCAGGAGTAGACATCCAGCAGCTTCGATGAGCGTCCGATTCTTTCTCTCCGCTACACCGTTTTGTTCAGGGTTGTGCGGTACGGTGAGTCTTCTGGTGATGCCGTGTTTCTTTAAAAATTCGTCGAATTCTTGGTTCACGTATTCACGTCCATTGTCTGACTGCAATGTTTTAACATTCTTACCCTTTTGTTTTTCGACTAAAGCGATGTACTCCGTCGTTGCCTTGAACACATCCGCTTTGGACTTCAGAAAGCGAACCTCGCACCATCTGGTGGCATCGTCGATAAACTCAACGTAATACTTGGCTCCTCCCAAAGATTCCTTCCGCATAGGTCCACACACATCCGTATGTATTAATTCCAGCAACTCGGTCTTTCGTGATGATGTCTTCGGGAATGGCGTCCTGGCGAATTTTCCTTTCAGACATGTGTCACAGTCCAACTTTGCCGTCGGGTCCTTGAGACGAACTCCAGTAATGGCATCAGCACGTATTGCGTTCGCAATGTCTTTTGCGTTTAAATGTCCAAGTCGTTTGTGCAAGAGTTCGAGTGAAATTACTTCGCGTTTATTCTCGGATGAAACGGCACTCGCGACCTCTGTCTGCTCGTGCACGAAGTAAAGGTCCCCGATTCTGTTCGCGTGTAACTTGACACGACCATCTACGTCCATCACATACGCACCACTCTTTTTGAAGAGAACTTCGAAATTGTGATCCGTGATTTTTGCGACTGAGATAAGATTTGTCCTCAGGTCGGGAACACAGGAGGTGTCTTTGAGAGAGATGTCTTTCCTGTTTCCTGCCACATCCGTCGAAAAATGTACTGTTCCTTTTCCTTTTATTTCTGTTGATGAGTCTGTCGCTAGATTCAGCGTGCCGCGCTTCGATGTGTCCATGTTTGCGAACCTTTGTTCGTCATTACACAGATGTGTTGTTGCACCACTATCGAGGCACCACTTCGAGATCGTGGAATCAGACGCGGCATGTGCCGTAGCATCGGTTGTATAGCCGACGTTTTCAGACAATTTTGCAGATGGTTTATTTTTATTGTACCAACAGTCTGCCTTTTTGTGTCCTAACCTCTTGCACAAGTTGCACCGAATTTTTGCGTGATTTTCCCTTTTGATTTTTGTTTCGTTCGACTTATCTTTGTCGTTTTCAGCATTTCTTCGGTCATTTCCGGCATTTTTCGGTTGATTCCGCGAATAACTTTTGCGAACAAACATGGCGTTCGGCGCGTCTCGAATGGCGTCGTTTTTTCGTGCTTCACTTTCCTCGATAATTTTTGCACGCAATGCCTCGGGTGTAGGCAAAGTATCTCGTGACTCGATGGCGCATCGAAAGTTTTCGAAACTTACTGGCAAACTATATAAAAGCATAATAGCTTGTTGATCAGGGTGTACTTCGATGCCCATGTCTGCTAGCTTATCTACGGTGTCAAAGAACTCGTTCATGTGGTCTCGGATGTCGCCGCCGTCCGTCATTTTGTGTAGAGTTAATCTCTTCAGAAGCGTGGCTTTCCTGGCTGGTCCTTGTGACTGGTAGGTTTCCTGCAGCTTCGTCCACGTCTTTTGATGTTCCACAGTTCTTTACCTGTTTCAGCTCGTTCGGTGAGATGGATAAAATAATGTCTGATCTTGCTTTTGAATCACCTTTTATCCAGGCTTGTATAGCGGCATCATTTCCTTCACCTGGTTCGGGCTTTACGTTTGCGCCGGAAACAAATTCCCACAAATCGTTTTTGATTAGGACAGCCTGCATTTGCAATTTCCATGTGTCGAAATTATTTTTGTTGAGTAGCTCGATCCTCGAAATATTGCCTGCGCTCATCATGGCGTCTCACGCTTGACTACGCGTGCACGTTTCGACTTGATATCTTTGTTTTCACTCGGCGTCGCTGGGCGTCATAACCTGTTAGAGGTTCACCGATTAATTTATGATCACTGCAGTGATGAAACACGACATTCAAGTAGAACCATGCTTTATTTGGCAAATCACAATTCACAACATCACAACACGATGTGCACTGATAGGGTGATCGAGCCAGACTGAATATAAAACAGTTATGGCGCAGAATGTTCTAGTGGAGACAAAACACTCTCGACTGGCGACACATTCGTCATGCAACTCGTAACAACTACGTAACTCAGTTAACATCAAATGAAATAAGTCAAACAAATTTGTCAATCTCTCTCCTCTTTTAATACATACTTGTTCTCCATAATTACTCACTATATTATTAATCTGTTCACTTTTCATTCGGGCATTTGTCACCCATTATTGGAACATCTTGAAGGAATGCATTCTAATATTGCCACTAGTTCAAATTAAACTTCTAAAGATTCGGTTGGAGTACTTGCTGATACAATTACCATAGTATGACCAAATCAATTTATCTCCACTATTAGCAGTCTGTCCTTGATCTCATTCCAGGTTCTTATTTTATTCTATATTTTTTGTGGATTGGGACTGTTATTCCACATTTAGCCCTATTATCTTTGTTTACACCACTATAAATATGGATATAGTTGCTGTAGTCTTCAATTCCTTTTCCTTTCTTAGTTTCCGTTAGCTATATTTA
This sequence comes from Gryllus longicercus, assembly GCA_038098605.1. Classification (NCBI taxonomy): domain Eukaryota; kingdom Metazoa; phylum Arthropoda; class Insecta; order Orthoptera; family Gryllidae; genus Gryllus; species Gryllus longicercus. The sequence goes on from JAZDUA010000065.1 coordinate 275,970, forward strand.
ATTTTGCCAACTGAGTACTTATTCATACTTTTTGCTAATACCCTGTACGTACCACGTTACCATTTGCATTTTCCGGTTTGCTTAAGTCTTCTACGATTCTGTCCGTGTAAAGGCTGCTTAGTGTTTTTAACTTGTTTATGATTTTAACGAGTAAGGGTTCACCCATAGCCCAATCTCCAACCTGACAGGCCAGGATTTTTTAAGAGTTTTTCCCCCTTTTATCCGCGAAGAAAATTTGATGTAAACAAATTCGTGTGTTTGGATGATTCTTATTGGTTTACGGTATGCGCTCTGCTGTTGTCGGGATCCTGACGCTGAAGTAAACAGTTTTCTGAAAAAGATGAAATGTATCTGCCATCGCTCGTTAAATTAACTTGCGTCAAAACTGTTGCAACGATTTCGAAAAAACAAGAGTTGTGAATTGCATACGGGTAGCTGGGCGAAGATTACGAGCCTATGACAGTTCAGCCCTCAAACGTGCTTACTGACTTGGATCAGGCGCGCGGGCCGCGGCGCCGCGCCGCTGATCTTCCTGCGAGGCCGTGCTAGTTCGTTTTAGAATGTCTGTGAGTGTGGCTGGCCCTCCAGTAATTAAACGCAAGAGTGGAAAATTTCTTCTAAGTGGTGGAAAGCGCCTCGTTCTGAACGTTTTCAATACCCTGATTCATAGAAAACGTCGTTATCGGTAAAACAAATCGCTGAAATTCCCCCCATATCGATAATGTTAAATGGATAGCCCAGCATTGAAGTCTGTAGGTAGTGGTGGAAGGATTGCACTTCTGTAACTTGCAATGATTCTGCTCAGTCGTATTTGGCTCGTAATTTCTCGACTTTTTTTTGCGGTCGGAGCGATGCCAGAGGTTGGATTTTACTGGGATCCCGATATTGACGGTACTACGAAAAATCGAAATTTCATCGCGATGCCGGAGAGGCTCTGCCCCACCTCTCTTAAGCCGCCCATGTTAAAACGCACTTAAATCGTAATAACCTGCAATTGTAGAAGCAGTAACCGACCTAACAAATGTGCCAGACTGGTTGTCTTATTTAGACGTTGCCGACTGGAGCGTCGTATTCTAATTAGTTCCAGATCCCTTTATATCAATACGCATGGCTGTACCAGTTTTTTGGCTTTTTAGCGTATATTCTTTCCATTTGTTTGTAACCGATCATTTCAAGTAAGACAATGTTGTTTGCTAGTTTTTTTTTTTTTGCTCACGAATGGGCCAACCTCAACCTGGCGTGCATACACTTTGCACTTACCGGGGCTCAGTACCATTTTCTCGGTTTCGGGTGCGTGTAACTTTTTATCAGGGGTTCAGAATTTAGCTGGATCCGATTTTTATCCCCCAGGATTGTTAGTCCGGGGGTACGGTAGATGAAATGATGATAGTGAAGGGTGAAAGAACGGCACCCAAAGAGAGACATGCACAAATACACCCGTGCCCGAGGCAGGGCACGAACCCGCTATCTTCTGGTCCGAGGCCACTACGGCACTACTGCCTTAGCGATCTCGGCTATGATATTGTATTATATTTATTTTTTATATCACAAAAGTTAAGGAACGTTAATCATAAAATCTTCAGATAGCATCCCTTAAAGAGTGATTGACGTTACGCCACGGCTTTGTATCATTTTTTATAGCGAACTGTTCAGTATTTCTGTTGTATCTTGAATTCGTAAAGCTTTTTCTAATGATTTCCTCCCCCTCACCCACCGTACCAGTCTCGTCCTGTCCTGTCCTGTCCTGTCCGGTCCGGTCCGGTCCATTCTCACCGTGTCCCTGTATGCGTCAGTATTATCAATACTTCGAATACATTGAATTTCGTGTGTTATCATTTACAGTGTGCAGTCGTAACTGTACGGTATGAGTTAGGGATAACCGACTTGTGTTCCTTTCCTTTCTTCCTGACTTTTCAGTTCAGAGTTCGGACTTTATCGTTCGCTGATGCGATGATGTGCTAGTGCCAATATGTGTACATATTGATTCTGTTAATAAATATTTTAAAGTGAAGTGATTCCGAGTCTAGTTTGTTTTGCGAGTGACTCCAGCGAACGTGTGCTCGTGTTGCAGCGCAAGCGCAAGGCGACAGCGGCGGCGGCGGCGGCAGCGGCGGCGGCGGCGGCGGGTGCTCAGGGCGGCGAGCGAGACGGTGCAGCGCAGAACGGCCTGGACCCCTTTGCCTCCGACGACGAGGATCGCCTTAAGGACCTCGCGCGCCAGTTCGAGGAGAAATATGTGAGTACGCTACGTGGTTCTCCAGAGGAGGATTCGCGAAAAAATATCTAATTATTAAAATCTGGAATATACGCAAGATTGACGGAAAGCTAAGCAGTCGTGGCGATGTGAATAGCATCTGTGGTATCGTGAGATACCATAAATGCCTTTCATATCACCAGAGACTGCTTAGCTTTCCCACAACTCCTGAAAACACAGAAACAATGAAACAGTTTCGATGTTGGCAGCAAAATGCCAATTGTAACGTCGTGCCAATGGGCCAGATGGTCCACACATGGCGAAAGGCCAGCGAGGGAGTGGGGGCAGTCCTTTGGTGGCAAGGGGAAGGCCACCAGAGGCAGGCCCGCCTCAAGGGCCGGGGTGGGCGTGTCTCGGAACGCGGGTGTCAACTGGCGCAGAGGGAGATGATGGGTGAGTCCAGCGCGGTGCAGCTGGCTCTGAATTGCAAACGGGCCCATGTTTCGCGATGAGAGGACGCCGCCGGCATGTGAGGTCTGTCACGTGACCCCTCGTGAGGCGGCTGGAGAGTAACCAGCCGTGGTCATTCGTTGTCGAACGGAATCGCGGTGCGGAAGGCACTTTTAACCACCAGGGGTTATCGCGAACTTCGGCTGCGAAGTGTGGCGGTTGCCACGGGACGAGAGACCAGGAGCGGCGTCAAGCCGCTGGGGTCTGCGTCAGACTGGGGCGGGGATGCCTCAGAGATGTGTAGTGCTGGGAGTGCGAGCGCTAGTTTCCGAGGAGTGTATATAGTGTATAAAAACTTGTGAATATATCTGTACAAAACAACTCCGTGTCTGTGTGTTACTCGCACCTGACGACGCCACACAATATTTAAATATGTCAATTCACAATTTCTCATTCTTTGTTACGTCCGTATTCTCTTACTCCGTCATTGCATATTACACCATTATGCATGTAGCAAGAAAGAAGCTTCACTAGTATCATGTGCCGTTTCAGAACAGGCAATTTTGGCTGCTCCTTGACCCTCATTTTCCACACTGTATTTTTCTGCTGCAGCCCACTAGTACATGCATATACATACTAAATCCTGTCGATGCGAGGTTGCATGAATTTGCCCGCCTGCGCCTGGTGAGAGCGAGATGGCGTAACCAATACATTTAATTAATACGTCTTAATACAACCCATTTAATTAAAATTAGGATGATCATGACTTTGAATATGGGAATGCAAATGAATTGAATTATTCACGGATCGACAAAATTTAACTTTTTGTCTCTTAATTGGAGCAGAATAGCTGTTTCTTATAGAAAATATTCTGATTTCAAATTTGCTTAGCAACTATTTGTAACGGACAAGGTTTCTCTGTAATAGGCGATTCAAAAGTCACTTACATACAATCTCAAAACAGTTTTGAACGATTGTTTACTGTATTTCGCCTGGAAAACATCCCTTTTTTTCGGTGTCCAGCAATAGTCTGCAAGCATACTTCGATTCCATGTTCCGTGATGACGGTTTTCCATTGCTGCAATGGTCTTGGTGGAATCGCCCATCTTGTTCGTCGCTCACAGTGCCGAGATTTTCAGGAAAGAAGTCTGTGTGAATCCAGAAAATGGATTGTAAGAGACATGACACATCCCAGAGCTTTATAATTCTGGAGTTCGAACACCAGTTCTTCATAGTTCTCAGCTTTTCTGATACCACGGAATTCAATGAAGACCACGGTGCCTTTTCAATGCCATTCATACGTGCCTGAAAGACATGATCCTGCATAAGCTCCTTTGTTTCAGATCCTGAAAATCCTTTTGTTTTCGTGTCACTGATCCTAGGGAATTTGATCTTTTAAGTGCAGAGACCCTGGCCCACTTTTATCCATCGCCTTCACGAAATTTTTGATCTATCTGAGCTGAAGGGAGGTTGCATTATTAAGTGGTATTCTTGGTCTTCCTTATGATTCCAGCAACTTTGGTAATTCAGAAATAACAGCCCGTGGAGTGCTCCCTTGGTTCCTTGTATATCCTAAATGTATATCACTGTAGTATATGTGCGATTACACAAAAACCGAGCCCGAAGAGCAACTTTTGTGGTTGTATTCGGCTTTAGCATTGAAAACTACATACGAAAAACTTACAGTTAGCCATTGAACAATTTCACTGTCTATCAGTGTTAAAGTTAAATTTAGCAATCGGCAGCCAAGGAGCGGTGCTTCAGCTGTCCTTTCGTTCAGACCGAACCTGAAGCGACGCGCAATTCCTGAATCCCGGACACGCTCGGGGATGTCAGTGCGAGTGTTCACGCCTGATGTACCGCGTACTGGTAATCTAATTTTAATATTACAAAATTGAAAATATAAATTTTTGCCTCAAACAAAGTACGTTGTAAAAAATTAGCTCTTCAAAAAAGGTAATGTGCACGTTTTTGAGAAAATGAGTAGTTTTTGCGTATTTTGCGCCCGACATTTGCGATTTTTTTCTCAAAAACTGCTCTAGATTTATTCTCCACGAGTAATAAGGAACGGTAAAAAAATATGGTGCTAGTCTCACTTTCGGCTGCAGCTCCATTCTTTTAAAAATGGCAAAACATAGACATTTCAAATGTACAAAATTAGAGATAGCAATTTTTGCTCTAAACAAATTCTGTTGTAAAAAATAATATCATTAGAAACGTTTTTGAAAATGAACTGATTTCGCTTAATTACTGTCGGAAAGTTATGCTCTTTCTAAAAATATTTTCTGAAAACCCGCAATAAATATTTTCATTCAAGTTTCTCGTATGTAACAACATACGATAAGTAAAATAAATATAACTATATTCGTGTTAAGCTACCCCAAAAATATATAGGACCCAAATATTAAAACTACACCAAATCTTTCCACTAATTGCCATTTTTGAGCAGCCTTTGTCTGGACTACACGGGAAAGAAAAAAGTCAACGAAATAGAACATGCGTTTGATGCAACCTGACATTACAACAGAAATTTGAATTGTCTAAATTGTTGATGGCAGGATATATTGGTGGGTCCCATTTGAAGATCGTCAAACGAAACTATCTTCGTTAAATGTAAATAGGTCGTTTAAGGAGCGTTTTGTGAGCATGTGTAAAATCAATTGTTTTTTTTTACTTTCCCGTATACGTACGTCTTTGCAGAGTAATACGTATAGTATAGGGTAAGTTATGTAATGCTGTGGAAAATAGATTTTGAGATTTCAACGGAAATACGTTTTGGGGTCCCCAGATCCGAAAAAGTTATTTTCAAAGCGTCCGTCTGTGAACACCATTAGTTTCTAAACCATGTGCAATGCTTTTTCAAAATTGAAGAAATCAATGTCCACCTGGCTCGTTTTGAAATTTTGAAAAAGTTTCTTTAAAATTTGGTTATACTTTACATGAAAACCCTGGCACATTTTCGAAATTTTCTTAAAAACTGCTCCACATTTTTTCTTTAAATTTCTTGTAATAATAGAATAATAATCCTGTTTACACATTTGAATATTTTTTCGGCTTCTTCTTACAACTACAAAATTGAAGATCAAATTGAGAATCAAATTTTAATAGTTTTCGAGCAATAAATGCAATTTTCAAAAATAACAAATATTTTCTCAAAAACAGCTGCAAATTATTTCATTAAACTTTTGGTAGTTAGTGTTAAATGCGTTGTATAACGTTACATAAACGTCATATTGCTCTCTATTCTTTTGTATAAAATTATGAAAATATTTTTTTGTCTCACGTCGTTAATATTTACGTTAGCGGCAATTTGTTCACATTATTACATTTGAGAACATGTGCTGCAAATAGTGTTACATAAAGTTTCTCGAAAACTAGCTCAAAATTCCGTACTTTCTCAAACGCTCAACCGTCGTCTTCTCAAAAATGGCTTTTATTTTTTTCATCAAACTTTTCGAACGGATAGGCCTATTGCACTCTTTTTATACGACAAAATGTCATTTCGGGGTATTTTTTCTCTAAAAAATTACACTAATATAAGTTTTTTGGAAGATCTGTCACGCCGTTAATATGCACATTTCCAGTAATTTGTAAACACTATTATATTTGTGACTTATGTGCTTCAAATGTCTTCTAGTGATGCTTTTAGAAAACGCAAAATTTTCTGAGAAAAAACTTGAAGTTTCGAATTTACAATCGCTCATTTGAAGCACTTGTACTCGTAAATACAATATATAACTAGTGGTGCTACAGAATGGTACATATTTTCCGGTTTTAGTTTTCTATTTCCTTTGATCCCGGCTAGCTATTCGAACTTGCCACATACTCTTGCTTGTTGCCATCTATTGTTGCCCAAAATACATTTTTTGAAATTTTCTTAGTTTTTCGGTATCCTCATAGTAGATCGGTAATATTATTTTCAGAATATTAAAGAACAATAAAACCTCGTCCTAAATGACAATTTACTTTAAAAATTTGGCGCCGTTTTTAAGAAAACGGCATCTAAGTGCTACAATAAATTCGAAATTTGAACCCATTTTCACAGAAAACCATTGATTTTTCGAAAAACATAATACGAAGTCATTTCAAGTACTTCCAGTCACAAATGCAATACTGCTTACAAATCGCTGGAAATGTGGGTATTAACGGCGTGAGAGATATTATAAAAAATACATTTGTGTATTTGTTGAAAAATCAATGGAAATGAGAAATACTGCGTTTTTTTAGTTTAAAGAAAAAAATTGGAGCCGTTTTCGAGAAAATCTTGTTTAGTTGTTAGTTTAGTTAATTTTGCATATATTTCACACAAAATTCCGCGAAATATGTTAAGTGTAAAAAAATGTACACGACCTTATTGAAAGAATTAATTATGGAAAAAATATTTCAGTTGAAAAAAAAATCTTTATTTTCGTTGTTGTAGGAAAAAGCGGGATAATTTCTAACTTTTCCAATTTTCAAAAATTCAGATTTAACCGTGAAAATGGGAACTAAACCACCTTTATATGTGTATTTTACTTTATTCTTACAAGGAATTTAAAGAAAAAATGTGGAGCTGGTTTGGAGAATTTTTTATGATTTCCGGGGCTTCATGTAAAATACCTCCAAATTTCGGCGATTTTTGCACCTCGAGTGGATCCAGATCGACTATGTAATATTCATTTTGAAAGAAAAAAAAAGAATATTCTTCGGATTCCTTTGGTATAAGGTATATATTGGTGATGGTATAAGGCGTGTGCAGTTGGAGTGATATGGGACGTCTAGATACGCCTCTGACAGGTGACTCGTACGTAAGCAACTGTCTAATTACCTGCACCCATTCATGTCCAAATTTGCATCCCGGCGGACTTGGGCAATTCCAGCATGACTATGCGACAGACCACACGACCAGAATTGCTAAAGATTGACTCCAGGAACACTCTTCATGTCCAAATTTGCATCCCGGCGGACTTGGGCAATTCCAGCATGACTATGCGACAGACCACACGACCATCTGGGAAGCCTTGCAACGTGCTGTTCAGAGCACGTTGTTCATCTTCACCCCTCGTACTCTTGCGAGTTAATGGAGAGCCCTGCGAAATTCATGGTGTCAGTTACCTCCAGCATTACTTCAGAGATTAGTCGAGTCAAAAGCCACGTCGTTTTGCGGCACTTCTACGTACTCGCGGGGGCCCTTCATGATCATGATATTAGGCAGGTGTACCTGTTTTCAGTGTATATACAAGATTTATCCACTTTTTCGATACCAAGACTCTACAAAGCTTGAAGCGACAAAGCTACTTCTCTCGAAAAATCACCGATTTTGTAAATGCATTACAATACTTTCTCTTTACTACACACCAACGGAGGTGTCTCATATTAACTGATGGCACTATAGATTGAGTACCGACGGGGGTAAGATTTTCGTTTGGTGGTATTCAGTCAGAGTCTGAAGGAGTTTTGTAGCGGCCAGTTGCTCAGATCGATAGCTTTCCGCGGTTTCTGCGATTAATACCCGGCGAATGGCGGTGTAGTGCTCTAATAAACAGGCTATGGATTGCGCGCTATATTTCCTTCGTATTCCTTGTCCTAACGTCACCCCGTACTTACGCACACTCACACATACATGCACCACACCAACATTTATTCTTAAAGACTAAATATCCTATAACAACTATTGAGCTTCACCTTCTTGATAAATGATCCCCTTTTCGATCAGATTTTCATCTAGTTACTGTGACTCTGTGAGCAAATGCACGTTTTCTTGAGCTCTGTACATGTTCAAATAGTCGTTATCCATTATCTCGCTGCAGTAAGTTGGTTCTCTCACATAGAACATTAGGGATAATAGCCAAAAGCCGTAGCTGATTTATCTTTGCAAATAGATTTTATTATACTATAGCTAATATTTCCTTACCAGTTCTTGACAAAAAAGCTCGATGCTATCTGTATTCATAATTTAGCTCAGAAACACATGCCCAGATTGATCTGGGCTGTCCGGGTGACGCCGTGTCGATGACTGAGGTGCCGACGTTTCGACCGACATATCCGGTCCTCTTCAGGGGAAGAGAACAGCCCAGATCATGACTGGCCGCGGTAGCCTACGACATCACATGCACAGATTGCACTTCTCCACACAGTTTTAAATGTTTTTTGACGTTAAATAAATAAAACAAAACACGTCGGTAGTTTGTCGTGGTTGGGAAGGTGGGAGAGTCCTAGATGAAAAAATCCTGGTAAGTTGGCGTATTTCGTATCAGCGGGGGAAGATAACCATCACCACCCGTGATAGAAATATGCACTACACTTTCGGGAATAATTGCCTTAGCAGTTGACGCGCCTGGAGACAGACAGTAAGTTATCATTATTTACTACGTCCGTGGTAAGCCGAGATAGTCATACATTTTAATCGTATTACAGTTCCCTGCACGTTCATTTCGGGCATACAAAGTTGCATGAAAAATATCCAATAAATCATTTGTTTAATTTTTTATTCATTACAAAATTAGGTTTAAACATCGATGACGTAACGGTTTATGTCAATGCCGGAAAGCATCTATTATTCAGTTTTTTTACCGGTGTGTTGGTAGGTGCATTAAAACAATCAAAAATGCGTGTTTTCTTAGAATTCCTCCAGAATACCCTGGAGAAAATTGCCTAAGAAAACGCGTATTCAACAAGCTAAGAATTCTCACAATCGATTTGGCTTCTTGAGAAGAATCGAATGAGATATTGATCACCTCTGTTAGTTTTAGGCTTTTAGTAGCTTACACACATACACACACAACACATTTTATTTGAATTTTTTTTTTTTTTAGAATTTTGTGGATAAGCAGTTCCATGTAACGTGACGGAGACACCTCGACTCATGTTTCGTTTGGTAGACCAGCGGTATCTCTAACCGTGAGTGACCGAGACAGGTTACACGATTACTATATTCGAGTATGAACGCCCGAATAAAATAAGAGCACAATTGATAGTTCGGTTGTGAAGGGAGACTGCATTGGTGCGTAATGTGATTAACATTAACTACAAAACTACCATCACGCTCTACTTACGAATCCTCTTTTGCACAGCATTTTATAAACGGTATCATAAGTCTCAACAATTAAATGACGTTCTGGTGATAAACTGCGACTTCGAGCCATGAAAAATTGTAGACTTTGAGGTAACAACACACTTCGGCTAATGCTGAAGTTACTAATTCGCTGTTACGGCACTGGCGTTTCAATGTGACGACAAACTGCAGCTCCAGCTGTAGGTCCCCATGTTCTTTCATTTTAATGTTGTATGTTATTGTCCACAGGGTGGTGGCGGCGGCGGCGGTGCTCGCAAGCGACATGGCCGCTTTGAAGATTATGTTGATCTTGGAGCAGGTTATGATGAAAATGATCCTTTCATTGACAACACTGATGCTGTAAGTTTATCTCTAATGTATATCAACGTTGTAACAGCTGTATACCATTTGCTGTTCTAACCTAATACATGAGGATGTTTGGTTTTACCGCCTTCAGTTCATTAATATGCTTTATCCTCGCCAAGAAAAATCTGTACAGTATACTGAATGTTGTATATTCTGTTTAAATGAAAACTAGTGGTTTACAACATGGCACAGACTTTCTCGCACTGGTTAGTCTTTGGGGTATTGTCCCCCCTCGCTGTTATCTATTGGCGCCAAAACTACAATTTGTCACATATTCCCAATTTTCTGTACCACCTAATAGCAGAACAAAAAGAAGAATATTACAGAAGAGTATAACATTCCAGTGTGCACATTGATATTGTCAATACACCAAATAACAGCCTAGCGTTCACCCTCATACAATTTTGAAGTGAAACTAATTGTTTTGTAGGCTTAAAAGGATAGTGAATGCGCAGTATGCTATAAGTTATATTTTTATTTGCCCATTTTCCAGTGTCCGCCTGTCCATCCACTTCGGCTGTCTTAACCTTCTATTGGTCAGTCTGTCGGAGGGGTCGGTCGGACGGGCGGGCGGTCTCTCTCTTTCTCCCTCTCCCTTGCCGGCCTCTCTCCCTCTCTCTGTCTGCCGGTCTCTGTGCCTCTCTGTCTGCCGGTCTCTCCCTCTCCCTCTGTCTGCCGGTCTCTCTCCCTCTCCCTCTGTCTGCCGGTCTCTCTCCCTCTCTCTGCCGGTCTCTCTCCCTCTGTCTGCCGGTCTCTCTCCCTCTCTGACTGCCGGTCTCTCTGCCTGTCTGTCTCTCTGCCTGTCTGTCTCTCTGCCTCTCTCTGTCTGCCTGTCTCTCTGCCTCTCTCTGTCTGCCGGTCTCTCTCTCTCTCTCTCTCTCTCTCTCTCTCTATATATATATATATATATATATATATATATATATATATATATATATATATATATATATATATCGTCTCTTGCGTCGGCTTAGTCAGCAGATTGCTTTGTGGACAATGCGTGTCTCTCTTTCTCTCTACCCGTCCTTTGTCACTCTCAATGCTACTCCTGAGAAAGCCAATGTTAATTTGTAATAACTCCAACTAGCTAACATATGCTATATAGATTAGAATTGCTGACCCTATGGTTTCAACGCGCTTTGTTGACGCTCCACCCCACCATGTTTTTTTGCAGTAAAAACATGGGAGGTGTCCGATGTTAGCGTTGTTTGTATTAGATCCTATTTCTATATTGTCGTTTCGTTTTTTCTGTATTTAAATTATATTAGTGGTTAGAATAATAATATTCGCAATGCCTTTGGTATGTTCGGCATATAACTTTAAAAATAGTAGTCATCAACCCGTTCATTTTTCAAGTCTGTCGCTTTATTTGTTATCCATATGTTTGCTTCTTATTGCAATAACATTCACTTTCAGCCTTTAAGCTAACTACATTAACATTTCTACAGCTTCCATTCTTATGACAATGACCAATGCAGGAAGCAATGTTTATTTAAAGTTTCTCAAGTCGTTCTCCTTACATATTGCCATTCCGTTTTCAAAATGATAGGTTTTTGATTGTGGAAGAGTAAGATTATTTATATAACACGATCCACTCCCACCCGGCTGTAACCAGCGCCAAACGGAATACTGGAATACTCTGTTTCCGGAGGGATCTGTCTCCTTCCGCTTTCACTGCAAAACCGTGGCTTCTATTTGCTACAAAGATGGAGGCTACAGTATATTCTAGCTCGTTGAAAAACACTGACCCTCCCAAGCTCGCGTGATGGAAGGAGATGGGAAGAGCAATATTTCCACACTTCTTTTTATTGCGTGCTTTGGGCTCAGTGGTTCTAATCGTTAACTGTTGACTGTTCGACGAGTTGCAGGTGTTGTGTTAATCAAGTGTTTATATGTCAGGCGCCAAATTGAAAACGTTAATTCATTGTGAAAAAATTAGACCAGTTGAAGAAAATGAAGAATGCTGCACTTCTGAGAGATTTTTGATAAAGAACTTTAAAGTTGTTAAACTCACGTATCTGACACTTTAAAAAACAAAGAAAATCAAGATTGGCTGGTCAAGAATTTTTTATTAGCGATTGCCACACTGTTCACGAGGACTTAGTCAAATAACCGAAGCCTGAATCATGAGATGAATTCATCTGTTTCTACAAATATTGAAGAAAATAATACTTCTCTTTTTTATGGAGTTTGTTTCATTAGACTTCGTGTTGCGTTTCTCAGTGTAATTTTCATGGTCCCTCCAGTGACTCTTTCCTTTCTTTGAAATGCTTTTAGGTAAAGTAAAATACTCGTCGTACAACCTATTCCATCTTTGAACAATTGTGTTTTCTGCAGTCTTTTTCAGATCAAAGTAAGCCGCCGGACACCTGTACAAGGAAGAAAATGTATTCAAACGATTACGACTTGTTGATTACGTTTTACAGTATTTCTAAAGTAAATTATAAAAATCCGGGATAAGATGAAACAAAACTTTTGTGCACCACACAAACGCGAGGTGGTATTGTCTCGCATGTCACAGGGATTTTACTTTCTCGTAAGAAGAGAAAGTATTATAATCGTGCACCTGCAAACGACGCATTTTTGACACAAAAACTCGTATTGCCGGGCAATGATAAGGAAAAAGTGGATAAATCCAGTTGCTGAATTAAGGAACAATCCTCTAACACGTGGTGTAACCAGAATCCATGTTTTGTGCATCATTCACACCGATCAATCGTTTGGCGGCAAAACATGCCCGTCTGTGCATAACGCTAGAGCATAAACCGTTCAAACGGTTTTCTCCAAAATTGATATTTACCAATCGTTCTAGCTGATGTCGCGGACCCTGGAATTTAAAACTGATATTTTCATATTGGAGGGTACTTTACATGTAGCCCGTGGGACATTTTCAAAAAAATGACTCCAAATTTACTGATTAAATCTTGTTGTTGAATAGTGCAAAAGACGTTAAAGAGAATGATGCGGGTGTCATTTTCGTTGACATCCCTGATTTTTCGAAAATTAGAAATTTCCCCTCAAAATTGGAGATGGAGATTTTTGTCTGAAAGTCTGTTGTACAAAATTCGCTCGTCAAAAAATATCATGTACAATGTTTTGAAAATAGTAGTTAAAGCGTATTTTGCGATTGAAGTTTACAAATCAAAATGTTCTTCTCAAAAACCGCTCCAAATATTTTCTTTAAATTTTCTTCACTTATGAAATAAGAGACGATAAAAAATATGGTGGTAGTAATATTTTTGGTATCTCCCTGTTCTGTTAAACTTTAAAAAAATGTAATGTACAACATTGAAGATAGATTATTGCCTCAGTCTGTTGAACAAAATTAGCTCTTCAAAAAAAGGTAATGTAAATTTTTTTGGAAAAAAACTAGTAGTTTTGCGTTATTTTTGGTTGCAATTGATAAAATATACAGTTGTCCCACCGACTAGTGGCGGCGTTCCATTTATGGCAAAAATCGCACTTTTAGGAAACGGTTTTTAAGAAAATACGTGCCCATTGTTGTGCGGCGCCCATAGCCGCATGCGCGCTTTGTCAGCGCTCATCAACTGAGATGTTGATATTGACAGAATTGCGGTATAACGTTATTACATAACCGTTACAAAAAGCCTAGAAAGTATGTGCAATATACGCAGTATAGAGGTTATGTAATGCTGCGGAAAATCGATTTCGAAATTTTATCGGAAATGCACGTTTTGTGATCCCCAGATATGGATCCTAGCGCCTAAACTATGCATACGATTTTTTCAAACTGAATACTTCTCGGTCGATCGGGCTTCACTCGAAGCTTTAGGATTTCGAATAAATTTGTTTAATTTTGGGTGGGTACTTTCATCGAAGACGCTGGAACATTTTCAAAATTTCTCCAAAAATGGCTCCAAACTTTTTTTAAAAATTATTTGTAAGAATAGAGAGAATGTACTTTTAAAAATGATATCGGATCTATTTTCACTGTTAATTCTGAATTTATGAAAATTGCAAAGTTGGAAATTTGTTCTGCATCTTCCTACAACTACAAAATTAAAGATGTAGATTAAAAATTATCAAAGATTTTCTCAAAAACCTTGAAATTTTCTGTTTAAACGTTTGGTAGTGATTATGCTAAATTTACTGCAACAGATAACATAATCGACGTTTTGCTACCTTGGTGTATTCTTTATTTTGGTTTTTCAAAAAATTACACAAATTATTTTTTTTGAAGTATTTTTCACATTGTTAATATTTACATTAACACCAGTTTGAATACATTATCGCATTTATGCGTACTGTTGTTTTAAATAATTTCTTATGAAGTTTCTCGAAAATTCAAAAGTTTGGATTGAAAATAAGCTTCAAAGTGAGCATTTTCAGAAATGCTCCAATGACATTTTCTCCAAAAAGCTTCTATTTTTTCAACCCAAATTATGGTGACGTGTAAGATCCCAATTGGATAGCATCCTACCTTTTGATAACCTCCCAGAGGCAGCTTTGAATAAATTGCAGTATAGGACTAGGTTTAACTCTTGTGTAATATTCCTAAAGTCATCTTGCTGTTAGGGAACCGAAATATTGAGAAAATGTAAAAACTGTACATTGAATTGCACGGATAAAGAAGATAAAGAGGGATTTGTCATCAAACCTACCAAGTACAAATTAAGCAGTCTTTTCGATGAAAGTACAGCATATCTGTACAGAAAAAGGCTTGAAACTAAACTATTGGTTAAACACAGGCCAATAGAAAAAGAATATGAACACATAAAAGAATGTATTCACCAAGCCGCAGAGGAGGCTTTAGGTAGTTGTAAATTAAAACCGAAACAGTATTGGTCAGACACAAGTCTAGAAGAAAAGATTAAGAGGAAAAGAGAACTAGATTTAAATTGGCTTAGTGACAAAAAACCGAAACTAATTTACAGTACAAAGCAGTAAGTAGAGAAGTGAAACAAGTAGTGTTATCAAGGAAGAATAAATTGTGGATGGATAAATGCGATTATATAGAACAATTCATAGATGGAGCACGGAGCTCAGAAGCCTGGAAAGTAATTAAATTTATTAAATCGAATGAAAAAAAACAATATTGCATTATCAAACATTAGAATCAATAAATGGAAATAGTATTTCGAAATACTGCTGCTAGAAAACAGAAACTTCCAAACACACAAGGAAGTGAAATTTGAGCAAAGGGTATATCTGACAATTAAAGATTTAGAAAAAGCACTTAAGACCATGAAATCCAATTAGTCACCTGGTCCGGGAGATAGACCGGAGAATTATTGAAATATGGCCCCCTATAAACTGCACCAAATGCTCAATCACGTGTTTTTAAGGTGCATGAATGGAGAGGATCCTCAGGAGTGGCAAACGTCGTACCTAACACCGATTCATAAGAAAGGATCTAAAGACAATGAAACCAACTACAGAGGAATATCAGTTATTGGATCTATAGGTAGACTGTATAGCAAAATAATACGAAATAAAATAGAAGATATTAAAGGAAAAATAGGAGAGGCAAAATGTGGTTATACTGCCGACAGGTCGGTCGTAGACAACATTAAAACAACTTATAGAAAGAAGAACAAGGAGAGGTAGGGAAGTTGATCTTCAGAAGGCATATGACAATGTACCGGTTGCTAGAGTATGGGAAGAAATGGATGGACTTGAAATCAGTGAAAACTTAATTGGAGCCACACGGAATCTATATAAGAACAACACCTCTCAGATTAAGATCTACAGCAGGCTCTCGGATCCATTCCCAGTCGGTAAAGATCTTCGTCAGGGTTTCTGTCTTTCCCCAACACTGTTTAAAATATATCTGCATCAAATTTTACAGCAATGGGAGAAACAGTGCAGAGATATGGGAATGACGATCGGAGAGGATAAATTGTATACATTATATTTTGCCGATGACCAGGTAGTAATTGCAAAAGATGCGGACGATGTGATTTTCATGATCCGTAAACTCAATGAACACCTTTTATAAGCAGGACTAAATATTAACATGGACAAATCTCAATACGTGGCAGTTGGTGAAAATTAGATAGATGATCTTCTTCTGGAAAAGGGAGGAAAAATGAAAGGAGTAAACAAATATAAATACCTTGGTGTACTTTTTAACAATAAGGGAAATAGCCAAGAAGAAATTTAGAGACGAATAAGCTTGGGGAGAAATGTGACACGAAGTATAAATTCTGTCTTATGGAACAAAACCATCACTAACACTGCGAAAATACCTCGCTAGTTAAGTGTGTTATAACATACGGTTCAGAAGTTTGGGAAATTGATAAAAGAACAAAAGAGAAGCTGCTGGCCGTTGAAATGGACTTCTGGCGTAGAAGTTGCTGTTATAGCAGACGTGACAGAATCAGGAACTACGATATAAGAAAGTAAATGGATGTAAAGAAATCTATCCTTGACGAAATAGAGAAAAAAACAAATCGTCTAGTACGGTCATGTTATGCGAATGAAAGATGGCCAAAACGAGTTCTGAAATGGATGGGTGCCGACAGAAGAGACAGGCGACAGCTGTAGAGCAACTCCGTACTAAAATATATAATTATTATATATTATACATAAAAACTGTATTTTGGACGGGCAGCAGGGGGGGGCGAAAAGCTAGCCCAGACCAAGGGATTTAGAAAACTAGTACAAGAACGTCTGTGCCATTCTGTAGCACTACTAGTTATTACATGTAAACCCAAAATTGATACAGCACTGCAGTAATCTATCATTGATTGAACATTTATTGTTTCCTTAAATGGAAAAAAATCGTTAATTCTGAATATGAAATATCTTTCATTCTTCATTTATTTCATGCCTAGCTTTGTTCAAATGTTTTTTTCAAATATTTTCTAATTTTGGAAGAGATTAAAACTACAAATTCAGTCTAATTTTTGTTCACTTCTACTTCTGTAATTGCTCTATTAATAGTTTTGTATGCGAATCTAACACAAATAGTGACTGTTTTGTGTGTTTATGTGAATAAGGTGTTGGTTAATTTGAATAAGATAAGTTGTGAGTCATATTCAATTGAAATCGGTATTTTTACACTTATATAAGAATGAAAAAGTGTGAAGTCGAATATAACCTTTATTCATACTCTAGCATTACCTACGGTTTTGTTTTTACATATTCACTTGAAATTATTCATGTTCAATAAGTTCCAAGGTAACGCGGTTCGTAGGTTTTCGTAAATTTATTTTTAAAAATACTATAATAATTCGACTCCAAATTGAAATCAAACTGCAGGCGCGATTTACTTGATAATTCAATTGTTCACTTAAAGATGTTAACATCAGTGATGCCAATGTCGTGACTGATGGCGTATTAAGCTAAAAATTCCCTTGGTTTCTGGTATTTAATCAACGTCTTCTTCATAGATCGATTTAGGAGGTGTTGGTTTAATTTCTATCAGTATCACCAAGATCGCAGCGCCAAAGCTCGAAAAAATGTTTTGGGATTTTTTTTTTTTAAATTTTCTAATGGGATCCGAAAACAAATTATCAGGAAACCGAGACGCGTCGAATGACACCTCATACGTATTGAGTGGTGCACGGGATGTAGTCTCGACGCCAGTGACGAAATGGCAAGAACACACATTAGCACGTCTACACACTCGAGAGTTTTACTGAAATACCGTATAGGGATAAATGCATATTTTTGCACCAACTAAACCTGACCCAACATCTTACCTGCTTTTCTGAACTTGAACAGCTCAACACATTAGAACAATCGAGGGATATCTTCAGAATCGAACGACCAAAAACCAACTACGTATTGCTTAAAATTTTACTACGTAAAGGTCAAAACTTCAAAAATCTATCGTAAAAGTGCTAGGGACAGAATCCCACGTGCAGTAATGTAGCAAGTAAATGTTTTTGGAATTTTCTTTATTATTTATCAAAATACTGAAAAGTTAAATAGAACAAAGAGGTCACTCGATCACGCGTTTGTGCGAGCGAACGACTGTTACGAACTGTCGAGAGGACTTCTTAGCAGTGCGCCCTTTTATGTTCCAAATTTAATATATTACAAATAGTCACTAAGAAAAGATTGCTTCCTAGAATGGAATTGTTTAGAAAAGAAACAGCACAATTTGTTCACATCGCATTGATAATGATAACTAATGTAAAGGCGTGAAACTGACCATGACACTTGCATAAACCACCTCGCAGATGTTACACTGTTTTCAGTAATGGTGATAATGACTACCACAAGCTACTGAAGAAACTATACTGAGGAATAAAATATTTGAATCATAAATAGCAAATTTTTTCTGTTTATAGTATGATGAAATCGTTCCTGAAGAGATAACCACTGCACATGGTGGTTTCTACATCAACTGCGGCCAATTAGAGTTCAAAGAAGTTGTTGGCTTGTCGGATGGAGATGATGATCGTGACCTGAAAGTTAAGAAAACCTTGAAGGTAAGTTTTTTTCTGCAGTCACTCTGGTGTTTCATTATTTTCTTCTTTCTCCGAACAATTGATGATCGCATTTATATCCCAGGCGAGTTAGAATAACTATATTTTTTTCAAATATATATTTTTTGTACCAGAACAGAATAATGTAAAAATTAATTTCCAGGTTTAGATATGTTTTGGGCAGTCAATTCATTGGACAGACAAAAAATAATTTGTAACAATTCCATTGTGCTTAGTAACTAAGGGGTTCATTCATTGAACAGACAAAAAATAATTTGTAACAATTCCATTGTGCCTAGTAACTAAGGGGTTGGCCTCGGCAATCAATTCTTTGAAGAGTTAAAACATAATTTACAAAAATTAATTTTAGTAGGCTCAAAGTTGTCATGAGCCCTTATGTAAAAAGTATATTTATTCTTTAGAGAATTGGTTCGTATGTAATGATAATTTTAGTTCCGGAGGAGTGTAGATCTCGGTAGTAATTTCAATGTATTTAAAACAGACAGCATTTGCTTTTTTGCCTCTTTTACTTTCTCACATCTTCGCAAAAAGAAACTTGTGGAATGCTGCATGGAAAAATTCAGTTTTTTGGCAGAAACAAATTTTATGGGTGCACGATTCAGATAAAATTGGTTTTCTTTCTCCCATGTAGAAAATTATTTTCTTGAATATGTAATGCCAAAATCCATGCTTTGTTGTTTAATAACAAAAAGTGTTTTTTTCTCAAAATGTCCGCATATATCTGTCCCACCGTCTGATGGTGCCACAAGCACAAAATTCCTAGCATTTGTAATGATTTCGTAATGTTATAATATGCTGAACTAGGCCGTGTCGCTTGAAGAGTCATATGTTATTATTTTGACTTTTTTAACAATGAGGAGTCTAAAAATATTCATTTTGGGGCGAGGAATTCATATCTGCCATTATTGTTATATGACAATATTTAGCTCGGTAAAACTTTGTTTCTTTGAGAATATTAATGAAATGCTCTTAAAAACATGATTTTTGTACAATTTTATACTTTCTGATACATATACATACATATGACCGTTACATTTCTGTATATTCATGCATATGACTGTGATCTGTCCAAAACGGATCTGTTCAAGCCGGAAACCTGCCTTAACCGGAAAATTTCTCCGGCCCTAAAACGGTACCTCTCCGATGCGGAAACGGAATGGTTTTTCATGTCCTGTAGGTGAAGCATCTTTATAAAACGGAATTCCTGTGAATTTAATGCATTTGGCAGAGAGACGCAAGATGTTCTTGATGAAATAAATACACCTGTAAGCTTGTTTTAAACTACCTATCCCTGTGATGCGATTTAATCTTGGCAGCCAGACATTAAAGGAGAAGGGCTTCAGCTGTCAGCGTAGAATTCGACCTTGAGGTCTCCTGTGTCTCAAAGCGTAGGCTGTAGGGGAATTCCCTGTCTCTCCCGATTCTGAGCTTGGGAAGCTGTACGGTGTGGCGTCTTTGCCGGGGCAAATAAATACAGACGTGAACGGCTTGTAAATATTTAGTATTTATTAGAAGAACGATACTCCGACACCAAAACACTATATACAATATTTACAATTGAAGTTAACCGTTACAAGAAGGAACTTTCCCTGGTTACCACCACCGCTGGCCCGATAATTAATTACCATCCCCGGTGTGATGCACCAGTACCTTACGCGAGCATACATGCGAGTATGCCGCACCTGCTGTCACGACGTAGCACGCCGGCTTCGATTCCCCGCCTCGGTAGCCTATGCATTACCATGCAACGCCGCGCACAACCCTCACGACGCCCTACCGACGCGCTCACCTCTGAAGACTCATAGGAATAGAAGACTGCTTTCAACTCGGTTTCTGCTTATATACCTACTGGCCAGGCTGCCGGAAGCGCGTCACACGCAGTGTCTGCCCACGCTTTCCCGCCGGCTTCGGGGTCTCCAAACCTGCCTCCACGACACAGCATTCCTATGTGAAGCCCCGCGTCACTTCCGCCAGGGCTGTCCACATGGCTACTATAGTACGTTTGTACTGGCGGCAGATATGACGCCACAAACTCCTCTATACCCCCCCGGGAATTTTCGTCGCAGTTGCAATCAACACAGAAGGAAAATTCCACAAGTGTGAAAGTCCTAGGCCGATCGGCTCACATTATATACAACTGCGCCTGACCTGGCTAATTACACAGATAAAGAACAAACAGAGAAGTCCCTACTAACCTACCCCATTGACCTATTTTTACTCTACATTGTACATTGTACTTGAAATATTAAAATTCTTGCCGTACGGTCGGTCCCTCTTATGCATTATTACGAATTTTCAGCCTGGTGTGGTAACCTCTAATAACCATAGTATGTTCCTTTTCCTTTTACAACCAAATTCTTGAATTAAATTAATTTTGTACAATACACCCACTACCAAAATGACACATACAATATCACCAATATAGCCACAAACATTACATCAAAACATTCAAAATCATATACAGTTCTATACACACAAACTGACATACTGAATGACAAAACCCTATACATTGATAAATGCACAAAAAAACAACAATAAACTAACATTTATCCCTTTTACAACCAAATTCTTGAATTAAATTAATTTTGTACAATACACTCACTACAAAATGACACATACAATATCACCAATATAGCCACAAACATTACATCAAAACATTTAAAATCATATACAGTTCTATACACACAAACTGACACACTGAATTACAAAACCCTATACAGTGATAAATGCACAAAACAAAAAAAACAATACTAGTACGAGTACAATACCAACATTTACCGTTTTACATTTAAAACCACATACAGTGATACCCTTAGAATGAAACAAATAAACAATTTTTACATTTCTCTCTTGAAGGATTGTACAAAGTTTTTCTTCTTGCCAGAATGAATATAAATGAATACCAAAGTTCATGATATTTGCTGGAAACTATTCTTTCGTAGGTTTCTTGGGTAAAGTTTACTCAATCTTGACACAACACAACAAACATCACATTCACCTATACATCATTCTTCTTGCACTATTTGTTTTGCACTGTGTTCCAGTGTTTTCGGCGCACACGTATCAGCATTGCCGGGTGCAGTGTGCCCCTCTGCAACTTCGGACACTGTCTGGCGCTCATTTTCAAACACCCTACTGAGAATGTCAGCATTTACATTTAATATCCCTTTCCTATGGCTTATGATAATGTTGTAATGCTGAATCGCCAGCGACCACCTAAGCAATCTAGGATTATTCCCAGCATTCTGTTGTAACCAGACTAACGGGTTATGATCCGTTTCTATCTTTAGCAAAACATTACCGTCTAAATAGTAACGCAACTTCCCTAACCCCCAAATTAAAGCCGCACACTCTTTCTCCGTGGTGCTCCATTTTAATTCCCCGTCTGAGAATTTCTTACTGAGAAAAAGAATCGGATTTTCATTTCCTTCCTGATCTAACTGTGATAACACAATGGCTGCTCCCCTAAGTGCCGCATCACATTGCAGTAAAAATGGCTTACTAAAATCAGGTGCATGAGTGACTGCCCCCTGACACAGTGCGTCGCGAAGCTGTACAAACGAGTTTTCGCACTCTTCCGACCACCGGATTTTGCCTTGCCTATGTGTTCCCCTCAATAGATCAGTGAGCGCCGCTGATTTCTCCGAAAAATTTCTGATGAACCGTTTATAATATGATATCAGACCTATAAATTTACGGATTTCCTTTTTTGTCGTAGGCCGTGGATATTCCTTTATTACTTGCACTTTGGCTTCATTTGGTCTCATCAGACCACTACCAATCTCGTATCCTAAGAACGTAACCGATTTCCTAGCGAACTTACATTTTGCCGGTTGCACGCGTAAATTGGCCTCACGTAACTTTTGGAATACGATTCTGAGATGTTTGCAGTGATCATCCCAGTTGTCGCTAAAGATTGCAATGTCGTCCATATATGGGACGGCGAACTCCGCGCAATCTTTCAGTAATGCCTCCATAAGCTTACTGCAAACATATGGTGCATTTTTGATGCCAAAAGGCATCCTGAGGGGTTTATAAGACCCGAATTTCGTCGTAAAGGTGGCATACCGTTGTGCGCGCTCGCTCATTTGGATCTGCCAAAATCCTTTACATAAGTCCGTTGTGGTTATGATTTTGGCCCTCGCAACTGTTTCAATTCGCTCGGCTAAACTCGGAAGCGGAAAATATTCAGTACGAATAACCTGATTCAACTTGCGGTAGTCAATACATGGCCTGGGTTTTTTTCCGGGTGCTTCCACCAAAATCATAGGGGATGTGAAATCCGAATCTGAAGGCTCGATGATACCATCCCTTAGCATTTTCGCGATTTCTTCCTGGAGGATTTTAGTTTGGCGATGAGACGTGCGATACGGAGCGCTCCTCACCCTTGCATTTTCGTCCAGCAACTCGATGTCCATCTGAACATTTTTGGTGAGCCCTGGCTTATCCGAAAAGATGTCCCTAAACTCAATTACAAGTTCTCTCAGCCTTTCACTTCCTTCCGGCTCCATTTCTGTGCCCGCGAGCATTGCCTCTACATCAAATTCCTCCGGTTCTAATTTTAAGGCGTATTTCTCTATTCCGTCCTCCATAAATTCACCTATTCCTTGATCGACAATAAAATTGACATACTCTGTCCTTTGTACGTATGCTTTGATCATATTGACATGATATACCTTGCCTGTACTTTTGTTCGGCATTTGAATGACGTAATTCGTGTCAGACACCTTCTCTACTATCTCTCCCGGTCCTATCCATTGCACAGATAATTTACGTACCTTGTTCGGAGCAAACACTAATACTTTGTCTCCTACATTAAATGTGCGTATCACTGCTTTCTTATCATACCAGGTTTTTCTTTTCACCTGAAGTGCCGATAGTTTTTCATGAGCTGCATCTCTAATTACTTTCAATCTATTCGCCAGACGAAATATATATTCCGTTACCTCGCTACTTTCCGGCTCTATTCCAGAGAGATTCTCGTAAAGCAACGTAATAGGGGTCCTTAAATTCCTACCAAATACTAATTCTGCGGGCGAGAATCCAAAACTTTCGTGAAAACTTGTTCTTAAAGCGAACAATATGGCCGGGATCTGTTTTTCCCAGTCAGTTCCAGCTTCCAGACACAGAACTTTGAACAGCCTATTCATAGTACTATGTACACGCTCAACCGGATTGGTCTGCGGATGATAAACCGAACTATGGATCAATTTAATCCCAAATTTATTTGCAAATTCTGCCATCAGCGTGCTTCTGAAGCACGGGCCCTGATCTGTTTGAATTTCCCGTGGGAAACCGGTTCTGCTGAACAACTGCAAAAGCGCATCAATTACAGTAGGCGTTTGAAGATCTGGAATCGGTATTGCTTCGGGGTACCTAGACGCAACACAAATAGCAGTAAGTACATGGACATTTCCGGTACTGCTTCTCTGAAACGGGCCTATCGTATCTAAATTTAATCGCGAAAAGACCTCTCTTATAGTGGGGACCAATACTAAAGGTGCCTTCTTCCTATCACCACTATGACCTACGCGCTGGCAGCTGTCGCATGAACGCACGAATTGCTCCATCTCTTTAAAACAATTAGGCCAGAAGAAGTGCTTAGACAAATTGTTCTTCGATTTAGCGATTCCTAGGTGAGCACTGACAACTTCATGACAAATCCTTAATATAGGCCCCCGAAATTTACCGGGCACAACTAACATTTCGTAAATGTCGCCTTTTTTGCTCTTCCGCTTCTTATATAATAATGAATTCCTAACAAAATAGGTATCTCTTTCCGATTCTGCTTTTACATCCTTATACTTTTCAAACAAAGTATTTACACTCTCATCTTCCTTCTGCGCCGCGCTGAATTCTTCCGTATTCACCTTCAACATTTCCGCGATCGGCACTGCCAATTCTAATTCTTCTCCGTCTGTTACTAGACAGAATTCCGGGAATTCCTCCGACGGCTCATGCTCGTCTTCGCCCGGCTTTCCCGTCAGGTCGCCCTCCGCCTCCGGCACTTTTACCTGCGAGTTCCCCGAATCATCTGCTTGTTTGCCTTCTGCCGCAGCCTTACTGCGCGTCATAACCATGTTCACAGTTTGTTCTTCTACAAGGCCCTGTTTAATATCCTGCAGAAGTTGATACGTTCTGTTACTTAATAGATAATAACTAAGTTGATTTTCCTTCGGCACTATAGCGGCCCTAGTGATTACATTACCTAATTCCGAATTCAGGCGAATTTCCGCCACCGGCAAATTAATGGCAGTCGAATGAAGCGGCTGTTTGATCCAGACCGATTCGCCCGTATAATCACGATCTGTGACTAAATTTGCGGATACTAGATCAAATGACGCGCCCGTGTCTCTTAAGATCTCCGTCGGCTGCTCATTCACGGTCCCTGTCACAATGTGCTGCCTCAAGAACTCCCTTGCCTCGGGTTCACACACGTGATTTACTTGATTGCCCTGTTTCCGCGGACAGTTCTTAACCAAGTGCGTTGTTGACTGACATTCGTAACACTTGCGGACATAAGGTGCCTCGAATTCCTTCTTCGCGCTATGTTTCTCTAATCCATTAGTACTTCCTGCCGACTTGGGGGCCACGTGAGGAGCAACAGGTGCCCTGTTGTTTCCTTGTTCTTTCCGGAATGTTCTTTCCGGTCGGAAAGACGGTAACTGTGGCTTCTTCCACCCTTGCCGCGCATTCTCGTACGCATCTAATCTTTTCGCAAACTCAAGCGGATTCGCAAATTCGGCCCATTTATCCACAAAGTGTTCCCGCATATCCCCTGGAACTTTATGCTTCATTTGATCGGCTACGATCAAATTCAATAAACCCTCGAATGTGTTTATTTTAAGTCCCGCTACCCACTCTCTGGCATAGTTTAACAATTCCCTCGCGAATATGCTCCAAGTCGCTCCGTTTTTGCCATGTTTCCTAAATAACTGCCGGAATTTCTCGGCATCAAACCGGTACAGTTCTAATAATTTCAATTTCAGCTCCGCATAATCTAACGCTTCTTCCTGTTCGTCTAAAGTAAGCCAGGTGTTAACATTATGCGGAAGTAATCCGATTAAATTTACAACCCAATCTTCTTCGCAGATTTTCAATTGCCTGCACTGGCTTTCAAACGCGCTCAGATAAGACGTGATATCGTCCTGCTCTCCTTTAAATCTACCAATTATTTGGCCTATTCTAATATATTCTCTCGCGTGTTCCGAGCGCGCTTCAGAACGAATCTCCGAATTTGTTTCGCCCGTCTGGGCATTCTGCACTCTCGCAAGTTCTAATTGATATTCCCTTTCTTCTAATATTCTCCTATCTCTTTCGTGCTGTTGCCCCATTTCCTCCGTTAATTCAACAGAATAATCCTCGTGCTCTACTATTAGTTTCTTTAAAGTCGGATTTGTTTCCGATCCATCTAATTCTATTCCTAAATCCCTGGCGATTCGGATCATTCCCTCCTTTCGAAATTTCAGTAAATGCGCCATTGCTTTCGAACAGTGCCCTACGTTGCAAAAGAACACACTTACCCTCCGCTTCCACTGCTTGCACGTGGCTGCTTCCTGCTGCTTGTGCGTGCACGTTCGGCGCTAGCGGATGTCGTGATGAGATGGATGGATTGGCTGCAACTCGTCCTTCCTTCCCGTCCTTCCTTCCTTCCCGTCCTTCTGCTTGAAGTTTCGCCCCGCCGATGTACTCGCACGTTTTCGTTCGCGTTTTACTTGTTTCGCGCACTATGAATATATTTACGTCGAAACTGTTCCCTGGCTGAGCTTTGCTCGCTCGCCCACTATTTAATCTTTCTCCGGCGAATACCTGCGGCCAAATATACTTTCACTTCCGCGTACACGATCCGTTGTTCTGGATGCCTGTCCCGCTGGTACTAAGCGCCCTACCTGCTGGGTGTTTTGTTCGTTTCTATAGCTGTTGCTACACTGCCGACCGAACCTTGAACGTGAAACGCAGAATTCTATTCCTCCTACGCTCACTAATTACCCATGGACGGATGAAGCCCCTTACTGGCGTAATTATTCTACCTGCCGGTCCTGGCGTGCTTCCGTGTGATGCTGCCTACCACAGACAAACACCGCACATACACAACTGCGTGGTCGTTTACTAACCATAAACTGCGTACTTGCACCGCTACATACACTACACTTGCGTGATAGTTCCAGAACCGCTGCCTACACTATACTACGTGGTAGTTCTTGAACTGCTGCCACCATTTTACACCTACGTGGTAGTTCGTGATCCGCTGCATACACTACACGTGCGTGGTAGTTCGTTTACCGCTGGCACTATTCTACGTGCTTGGTAGTTCGTTTACCGCTGGCACTATTCTACGTGCTTGGTAGTTCGATAACCGCTGGCACTATTCTACGTGCGTGGTAGTTCTTTAACCGCTGCTTACCCTACACGTGCGTGGTAGTTCGTTAACCGCTGGCACCATTCTACGTGCATGGTAGTTCGTTAACCGCTGCTTACACTACACGTGCGTGGTATTTCTTTATCCGCTGCCACCATTCTATTCCTCCTACGTCTGTGGCGTCTTTGCCGGGGCAAATAAATACAGACGTGAACGGCTTGTAAATATTTAGTATTTATTAGAAGAACGATACTCCGACACCAAAACACTATATACAATATTTACAATTGAAGTTAACCGTTACAAGAAGGAACTTTCCCTGGTTACCACCACCGCTGGCCCGATAATTAATTACCATCCCCGGTGTGATGCACCAGTACCTTACGCGAGCATACATGCGAGTATGCCGCACCTGCTGTCACGACGTAGCACGCCGGCTTCGATTCCCCGCCTCGGTAGCCTATGCATTACCATGCAACGCCGCGCACAACCCTCACGACGCCCTACCGACGCGCTCACCTCTGAAGACTCATAGGAATAGAAGACTGCTTTCAACTCGGTTTCTGCTTATATACCTACTGGCCAGGCTGCCGGAAGCGCGTCACACGCAGTGTCTGCCCACGCTTTCCCGCCGGCTTCGGGGTCTCCAAACCTGCCTCCACGACACAGCATTCCTATGTGAAGCCCCGCGTCACTTCCGCCAGGGCTGTCCACATGGCTACTATAGTACGTTTGTACTGGCGGCAGATATGACGCCACAACGGTTATGGCTTGTACTCAGGCGTTTCCCTGCCCCTTGTTAAAAACCATAATCCCTCGATGAGATATGCGTTGTTCATAGCCATGCGAAGATATCAGAAAGTCATAGTACTGGTTTGTTGCGCATTTTGAAATTATAATAGTCATGTAATTTACTACTGTCAGAACAGAAACGTCAATATCACAAGTGTCATTAAAAGAACAACTTTGCATAAAACGGAAACCTCCCTAAACTGGAATGGTTTTGCCCCGATGGATTCCGGCTTATACTGAATCATCTGTTTATACTGTATATCAGATAAAATAAAAAGAATTTCACGCTGTGACAATATTTCCTATTAATATAAAATTATATTTATGTACATATCAAAACATTTAAACATATTTGCCATGATAAAGCAATCTCTAATACAGTAGTTTTCCCAATTTTTCCTTAGAGGTCATTTTCCTTAGTTTTCCTTAGAGTTTTTCCTCGTCTTCCATCTAATACGCCGTAAGTTTTGACATAAAAGATTAACAAGAAGAATTTTTCAATTTTCATATTTATTTTTATGAGAATGCTTGTACATTAATCTACTTTTCTACATCCAAAATTAAGGTTACGACCAATATTAAGTTACTTATACCGTACAACCAGCTTCCGAATTCCGCCTGATCTGCTAACCAGTCCATCTCGGCCATATTGACGTCATCATCGCGTCGTTGATTTCATAAACAAAGCTCCTGGAAACTTGCAGAAACTCGTTAAAAAACGGAATCATACGTCTTTTTTCTCGAAGTCTCACATCAACTTTCTGCATCACATCTACAGTAATACAGAATATCGCCCGCTCCGCTCTTTATTTTGAATATTAATAAGATCATCTTTAAATGCTCTAATCCACTAATCCATTTTCTTTCCGTTCTATTAGACATATTGTTTTCCCCGTACATTTCATAGAACTGCCGATGAATCTCGGCAGCTTTTACTCCTTTTTCCTGCCGAAAAAGAATCGCAGCGCATATTTCACAGTTGGTGAGGCTTTCAGTTGGACGATATTATGCATAATTTGACTAAACACCCCAAAAAACTAATGGTGCTGAAACAGCAAATACTTTCTCGCCTCTTAGTATCGGTTATGTAATAATATTATACCGCATATCAATTGAGCAAAATGAGGTGTATAACGAGTTATTTTACTTATTTGAGCATTGTTCATTTTATTTATTGTATTTTCTTGTATCTTAACTTAAATCGAATTCAATTTGTTGTGTTTAGAGCTGGTATAAAACATATTCAGCGGTTTGTTATTAGCATTTTCGTCTTCACGTTTATTTGTTTTTTCTTTTTGGTCCACCCATTCTGAGTCGTTCTCTTAACATTTTAGGTTACCCTGAAAGTTTTGAGCGTTGAATACGTGTTCGTCTTTCGTCTGACGCCACCTAAGAACATTCCCTTCTGAAACACCAGTTCATTTTTTTCTTGTCGGGCTCTTGTTCGTGACTTCCGATTTTTTAACAGAATATTCTTCATCGAATTGTGAAATATGGAATTTCCCTGCTTTCGCTGATAACGCGGTTTCTGGGATGGCCCCTTGTTTTGCTTCTGGACATAAATGTAACTTCAAATTAAATTCTCCCCATCGCACGTCACACACAGTTTTAACTGTTTTTGGCGTAAATAAATAAAAATTACAAAATAGAAGGTTGGGATTTTTGCCTTAAACTCTGTTTTAAATTATCACATCTTTTAAAAAAAGTTATTTTTGAAACTAGCAGTTTTTTGTGATTGTCAGGGTGGCGTGCGATCTGGGTAACCTTGGAAACTGGGAAAACCGGGAATTTGATTTGAATACTGGGAGTTTTCGTTATTTTCATATTTATCCCCCATCACTGAGCACACATTCACATACGGCATTTTCAGGAAGTGCATGATTCAACTTAATACATGATAATGATGAGTGTTAAATTCATAGTGTGTAAGAAACATGCCATGTATATGCGTGAGTATTGCGAAGTGTTTGACTCCCGCGACTTCACCCTGCGTGTGTAGGAGCAACATGGCCACCAATGTAGGTAACACCTCAAACTTCCTATTATTTGAATAATACTTCTGAATACTTGAAAGCCAGCGGCTGACAGGGGAGAGGGAGTTCCTTTGTCCTGTCAGAGGCTTCAAAGTGTGATGTCACTGCAGAGTTGCAGATGCTTATTTTTTTTTAAAAAAAGTACAGCGCAAAGCTGCTGAAAATTGAAGAGCGCCATTATTATTATTATTATTATTATTATTATTATTATTATTATTATGATTATGTTAAGCGTTTGCCTTTAAAAATGCATTTACATTTATCCATTTTCCTTTTAAAAACACCTCTCGCGGTTCTTTTCATTTGCTTTGCGCGCATTGTGCAAAAAGAGTTTCGTTGTTCCTTTCATTGGCGGGATAAGTGAAAGGGACTACAGTAAAGTAGTTTATGAAATGAACAAGCGTCGTTATTACCATTTGTTATTCTACTATTAATACATTAAATTGGACGCGCATGCTTCTGTCCTGATATGATGCAAGAACGAGTATACGATCACGTGTCGACCACCTTAGTAAATGGCAACATCGCGCAACCCCACCCCAGTGGCCAAGACGACAGAGATATAATTGGGACAATATATTGGTGACGGAGCACGTGCATGGACGAGGTACTTAGGGAACATACGTCTCACCGGGAACTCAATCGTTGCGTTTCAATTAGTGTCGCGCCTTTCATTGATCACATCGGCGGTGCCACTTTTTTATTTTTCCGATCGAAATGACCATGTTATTACGCCCATGATACTAAAAGAGTAAGTTTTATATTATTTTGTAGAACAGCGCAGTCGAAGATGCCAGGTGATCAGTTTATAACGCATCCCTGCTGTTCCAGGCCCTCAGAGAAAAGTGAAAGAATTGCCACACTTATTTTGGGACAGCTCTGTTGACTGCATTTCTGTGACAGTCTTCACTCACCACTCTCTTCCTTTCACCTGCCCCTTCATATTGTCTGGGTCATACCTGTTCAAAGCAAAACGGGTTGCGTCTTCATTAACTGATTTGATATTAACTCACGATCTCCTCGGCAACGGAGTTTTGCGGTGGAGTATTTCCAAACGCAGACTTTCAAAGAGTGCCAGCTAGGTTTCAGAGAAAAATGTTCATTTCAGTCGATTCTGAACAAGAGTTCCATGTTGCTGTTAGTGAAGTGCTATAGCGAAGCATGGAGCGTGTTTGATCGGAAATTCATACGCCAAAAAAACAGTGCTCACGCAGCGAAAACTAGAGGAAGGGATCCGTTGTCTGCGGATGGGATGACAATGTCGCGCTGGCATAAAGTGCGTAGAGCAAGGAGTTATTGTCGGGAAAGGTTGCTGTGCGGTAGCTTGGCCCGTGTGAGAATGGACAAAAGCTACCGTTTTCATGAACCTCAAAGTGTCCTCCCTACTCGAGGATGAGGCTTCAGTATAACCCTTTCCAAAAACTTCGAGAAGTCGCGGCCCGCGTCAACAATTTCATTATTGAACCCCAAATCAAACAGTGGTTAAAGAAGGGCAACAGTGCCATGCCACGACTGTACGGGCTTTCTAAGATTCACAAGGCCGACATACCTCTACGTCTAATTGTGACCGCCGTAAACTGTCCTACGCACGTCACATTGCCAACAAACTACACCAGCTGACAGAAGATGTTACGTCGGCTGTCAGGAACTCCGGCAACTTCACCGACCTACTGCAAGGCCGGCTGTTAAAAAACGGTTGACGCTTTGACGTGACATCGCTCTTCACCATGGTCCCAGTTGACAAGGCAGTTACGGTCATCCGGAATAAATGAGAAGCCCGCAAAAGACTTACAGAATGAGCCGAACTCGCCCATTTTTGCCGGTCATCCGCCTTCCAGTTCCAAGGCGTGTATTCTCAAGTAGAAGGCGCTGTTATTGGTTCTCCTTTATTACCGATAGTTGCCAACCTCTTCATGAGGGCCTTTGGAAATGCAAAACACTCGAAAACGCCAGGCTGAAACTCGCCATGTGCATCATATGTAGATGATACGTTCGTTATTTGGACTCACGGACAATTATTCTTTCCGAAAAATCATGCGCGTGCTAATGTTTAAAATGTTTTTGAGCAAATACCGTTTCCACAAAAAAATACACTTAAATTTAACTTAAAAATTTGTACTTTCATATCGCAGCTCCAATAGAAAAGTGACACAAGTGTGAATTTCTCAGAAATTGTAATTTTAAGTTTCGTAGTTTTTTTTATACTCGTTATAGATTGTACCAAATATTCACCTTATAGCGGACAGTAATTAAACTAATTCAAAATAAACTTCGGAATAGTAGCAGTACCTCTTGGTAACCTATCGGCTTTTAGCTGAGAAATGACGATTTCGCACTTGTCACTTTTCTATTGGAGGTGCGATATTATGTAAAAATAATTTTTGTAAATATATAAATATTTCAAATATATTTTATTTTTTAAATTCAATTTTAACATTTAGTCGACACTTAAATTCACAATGTACGAGGTATGTTCAAAAAGAAACGCGAGTTTTTAATTTTTATGAATCAATGTTATTTATTCGTCAACATCAATGTTATCACCTTCAAAGTAGTCACCATTAGATATTTATACACTTATGCCAGCGCTTCTGCCATTCCCCGAAACACTTCTGGAACTCCATCTTGGGATAGCATGTACCTCTTTCAGCGAAGCGCTTTAATGTGATGGAAAACCGAAAACCGATCCTTTAAGGTTCTTTTTAATTTGGGGAAAAGAAAATAGTCGCACGGGGACATATCTGGCGAATATGGAGTCTGTAGCATCATTACAGTGTTGTTTCTCGCCAAACATTCATGTAGAAGCAATGACGTGTGAGCAGGTGCATTATCGTGATGCAGAAGCCATGAATGGTTTTGCCATAAATCCTGTTGTTGTTGTGGTTTTTCCTTTTTTCCCCCTTTCTTTTCTTTTTTTCCTTTTTCGAATTGCTTCCCGCAAACGGCATTGAACTTGTAGGTAGTACTCTTTATTAATCGTTTAACCT
The DNA here is from genome assembly GCA_038098605.1 of Gryllus longicercus. Taxonomy (NCBI): domain Eukaryota; kingdom Metazoa; phylum Arthropoda; class Insecta; order Orthoptera; family Gryllidae; genus Gryllus; species Gryllus longicercus. The sequence continues at coordinate 308,604 of JAZDUA010000065.1, forward strand.
TTTGGCAAGAACTCATAATCCACTATGCAGTTAAAATCGATGAAAACTGTGAGCATAACCTTCACACTCAACCGCACCTGCCGAGCTTTTTTCGGTCTTGACGATCCAGGATGCCTCCACTGTCACGACTGAACCTTAGTTTTGACGTCGTACTCGTACACCCATGTTTCGGCTCCTGTTATTATTAATACACGTTTAGTAGTTCTGCATTGTTGTTGACTTCGTTTAGCGGCTCCTGATCAACTTCCAATCGCCGCTGTTTTTGTTCGAAATTCAACCTTTGGCACAAATTTTGCTGTCACACGTTTCAAACCCAAAACATCCGAAAAGATTTCATGACATGAGCCAGTTGATATGCCAACATCTTCAGCAGCTTCCCTGACGGTAAATCGGCGATCTTTCATAATTATTTCTTGCACCATTTTCACATTTTCAGCTGTTGTTGGTGTGCTGGGGCGCCCAGAACGCTCGTCGTCTTCCACGTCTTCACGGCCATCTTGGATCCGCTTGTAATATTCGTGCAACTTTTCTTGAACGATGGATTGACGATTTCGGGAGGAGTGGGGGTATTAGTTACAAAGTCGGCCACTAGAGTATTTTAAGTAATGCCAACGTGTGTGAAATGAAAGTCAAAACTGCATCTTGTGTTTAACTTTTTCGGGAGTTTTAGGTGACTCCCTTGATGGACCTGGACCTGAGTCAGTCATTTCTTTCGATATTGACAATAAATCTGAACAGGGGTTCTGCACTATGAAAGCAACTGGCTTTGACTAGCTTCTGTTTCGCGCCAACGAAGTTTTAATGCTTGGAAGGTTGTCATCAGTGTCCGCTGCGAGCTTTTGCCTTCAACTGTTTATTGCACAAGGGAGGGGGATCAAGGTCATCGTTCAAGAAAAGTTGCACGAATACCTCTCATAAACCCTTGCTTTGCTCGTAGCAGACTCGCCAAATGCAATTTTGAATATATCTAGAACTGTTACATTTTATTCTGTTTTATAGCAAAATGTAATGCAAATTCTCTGATCCATTTTTTCAACTAACCAAAAATCTCCACTCATAAGCAAACACACGTAATCTTCTTCGCAAGTAACAACAGACTAACCATCCAAAAATGGAACCAGTGTGCAGATGCATTTCAGACATGTTTACCAACACAATTAAAAACAATCGCGCGAACCAGACTAATACCACCCATACAATAACGAAATTCCCGTTTCTTTTCGAACACACTTTGTACACTAATGTTGTATAGATCTGCCAAATTTCGAAGTGGGACACAGATAAATAACTTTTAAAAAAATTGTTTACCGGAGCACGTAGGCAGCCCGCTGCCCGCCGGACTCGCTGCTCTAACTACGGGGCGTCAAAGACAACACACATACGATTTCAAATGGAAGTCTGACGAAATGCTATTATTACGTGTATTTAGAAACCACTGATACTGCTAGGACCTGAAACAGAGCAGCCTTCTTTCTCAGATATATTGAGTCAGTTTTGTAAACAGAGGAATCCGTGAAGCATTGCGGTATTCTGTGAAGTTAGTAACCACAGTTACTCACACTAATATCAATACTACTTATTTGTATTTTCTTAATATGAAAATCTATAATTTCAGAAGTGTGCGTTTAGATAGAACCAGCATTCTTGAGAAGTTAAAAATTGACTGGTTGCTGTCCAAAAAAGGTATGGGTAATGGAAAAATTTGTTTTCAAAATTCCTTCTGGTGACGAGTCAAGTGAAGCTTTTTCAAGGAAGTGAGAATCGTCCATACTTATTAATGCCGGGAAAATGTTGGGCAATGACAATGAATAACATCCACTGCTGGTCTTGGTCACCCTAACGTATCACTTGATACAAGTAATAAAGAAACTGATCGAGGAAGTTCATATTCTGCCCTCTTCATGAGCCAAAAATAAAATTTGACGCTGGGCGTTTCCTTTGTTCAGTGTGAGATTTTTTTTGAAAATTATTCTTTCATACTTGAAGATGTGATTCAGAGACTGCTGTGAATTTATGTCTGAACTTCTATACATCCTTTTGTGCTATACTTCAGAGCATTTTAAAAAAAAATCTTTTTCTTGATACCAGAAACACGACACGAATTTATTTCACCATTTCCAGTGTAAACTCACTACACTTCTCGAGTAAGAGTATGACAGTGTTAATAGACATATTTTTCGGATGTGGTCTGTGCCTTGTATTACAAAACCTTAGCTTAGCGAGTTTATGCTTCCACTAAGATGCCTTCATTGAGAGTGCTGAATGACATTTCTTTGATTCGCAACATCTTATGGACATGGGCCATACGTTGTAGGGGGAGGGGTAACTATAATAATAATCGATATAATCGAAATAATCGATAAATCTACCCTTCAATCAAGACAGGAACCTATTAATGTACCCAGGAAGTTATTTAAGCGAGCTGACGATAATGTGAAGAACATTACCTTCTATATTTTAGCAACGCTGAACAGCACTAAGAAAGAGAACTATTGTAACAATGATGAAATTTAAAAAAAAAAACAGTAAAAGATAAAAAAACTATTTCAGTTCTTTATGAAAATGTGAATTAACGCTAGTTAAGTGACGTAAAAGAATTGTCAACGTAATTAACTGTATCACATACTCCTACTCGTATGAATATTCCGCCAGTTTAATACTACTAAATTGAATTGTTTTGCCAATTTTTAATTTGAATTTAATCGGCTATGAAGGTCATATGTATGTATATGGCACATAGATTTGGCAAGATGTGAAAGGGTACTTCTATTTACTGATCTTTGAAACTATATTGATGGTAATCGTGTACTGCTGATTGACTCGTGCTTGAGGGGGGGGGGGGGCGCTCTAGCAGACGCTGCAGCAAAACAGCAAGCAGGCATTACTATTGTATTTAATGTCTCAGAATCATCTCAATAACTTAATTTAGAACTCATTAAGTAATCTCATCTCGTAAACTTATGTAGAACGATTTAGATATTTTAATGTTATTTTTTCAAATGTTTTAACTATCGAGTTTCGGAAGAAATTAAAAGAATAAAACAGGTCAAAAAATGATTTTTTTAAAAATTTAATGAATTTAATATATACATCAAATGAAATAGTATATTTTGTTCTTTAATGCCACAAAATATTAAATTTCTGTCACAATTACAACACAAGTTAAAAATGTTTAACATGAGCAATGCGAGCATTTATTCGAAAATTGTGAAAATTCTTATCTCGGAAAAATAATATTAAGGAAAAAATTAAAACCACGTGTTTCATATTTTTGCTTTTACTCTTCACGGAAAAAATTAAAATCTGGGATATAAAGGCTAAATTTTCCTTAAATTTGTGCGATTTGACATGGAATGACCCACATATGGTTTAGGCGATAGTGGTATTCACAGACGGGCGGACGTTTTGCCGTTAATTGGTTTTTTCAGTACAGATTACCCACAAAACAGGGATTTTGTCTACACCACGTATTAGATGTTTTTTTCTTAATTTAGCAACAGGATTTATCCACTTTTTTATAAGGGCGATGAATTTTTTTCTGCCGAAAATCCGCCGCTTTTTTGCGCAGCAATACAACACTTTCCCTGTACTAGGTATATTACTCCGTATATACGTATGTATACTGGAAAATAAAAATGGAAATCGTAGTGTTATTAAGCATACTTTTCATATCTCCGTGAATCGAAAGAAAATCAGCATTTTGTGCGTAATTTTGAAAATGTAATATGGACATCCGGTAATCTAAAATTATCCTCTAAATTCGTTAGGTCTATTTCATAATGTCGAGAGCAGAATATCCATTTTGAAGAAATATTCTTACTTGCATGTTAAAATCTAAAGTTATTCACGATAGGATCGACATTTTCCCGAAACCAACGAAAGGAATATGATATTCCAAACCTTGTGTTGTCATCGACTTACCGGCTAAAAAAATACTTTCTTAAACATTTCAGGACACTAAATGCTTGTATTAATCAGTAACATACTATGCATTCTGTAAAAAAAGTTTTCTTAAAAGCTCGTTTTTGAACAAAATTCTATACTCTAGCACTGTGTTGCGAGAGAAAAGTGCGCGGGTAACATAGTAGGTTACGTAATGAACGTTAACTAGTGCTACAGATTGGCACAGACTCTCTAGTGTTAGTTTTCTATTTCCTTTGATCTTACTACACTTACATGTCACTACTACATGATCTTACTTACACTTTCATGTCAGCTGCCATCAATCGCCGCCCAAGGTATATATTTTTTTAATATTTTTAATTTTTCGATTTCCTAACAGAACGAAAATATTTTTTAAGAATATTAAAAAATAGTAAAACCTTATCCTAAATGTTAATTTTCTGTCAAGAATTTGGTGCTGTTTTTAAGAAAATGGCGCTAAAAATAGAGTAATATATAATTATATAAGTGGCATAGGTCCGATTTTCACGGTTAACTGAATTTTCGAAAATTTCAGAAGTGAGAATTTTTTAAGTGTTCATCAAACTGCTTAATTGAAGATAGAGATTTTTCCTTCAAATGAAATGTTCTCCAGTGAGTTAATTCATTAAGGTCATGTTTGTTTGTTTTTTGTTGAAGTTTTAGCAGTTTTTGCGCAATATGTGCAATTTTAAAAAAATTACAAAGCCAAGACTTGCTCAAAAATGACTCCAATTTTTTTTCAAACTTTTCGTTGGGATAGTGCTAAACACGCTCTTTAATATGACCTAAAGTTTATTTTGGTGATTCTTTTGTTTGTTTTTTTTTCTTCAAAATATACATTTAATTTCTTTGAAAGATCTCTCATGCCCTTAATATGCACATTTCCCACTATTTTATTTGTGAGTCACAGAGCTTCAAATGAAGTTTTTTTGAAACTCATAAAATTTCTGTGAAAAAGTGCTGCAATGTTCAAATTTACAGCAACGGTTTAGCTCCATTTTCTTAACAACGACTCCAAATTTTTTAAAGAAAATTTGCCATTTAAGACAAGGATTTACTGTTCTTTAATAGTCTTAAAGTAATATTTCCATTCTACTATTAGGAAACCGAAAAATTAAGAAAATTGCAGAAAGAAAAATATACTTTGATGGCATCTGGCAGTAGTAGGTGGTAAGTCCAAATAGCTAGCCGAGACCAAGGAAATAGAAAACTAATATGGGAAAGTCTATGCCATTCTGCAGCGCCACAATAATTTTTTTAATCTGCGGATAGAACATTAAACCCCTAAAAGAAGACGGGAGTCCCTTCCTTTTTCTTTCTTTTTTCTTCTTTCTTTTCTTTTTCTTTTTGCAAACTTGGAAATTAATGCATGAAAGTATGTGCTGTTGTTACATAATTCTTTTTATTTCCATCTTTTGTAAAACAGAACCGTGAAATATCAGCAACAGTTTTTAATTTTTATTACAGTTACATTTCACTTACTGCAATTGTTTTGATATGTTTGAGATTTTCTTCCTGGCCCATTAAAAAGCATTGAAATGGATCGGCCTGCAATCCATTATAAATACATTGAATACATCTGCAAATATAATAAGATACAGCTACTTACTTGTTTAGTTTATTTACAACTTATTACTACATAGTTTGTTTATCTCCTTTGCAAATTATTGTTTTGTCAGCTTTCGAGTTTCTTCTTGACATGTAAAGGCAGAGTAAAAATATAAATCCTACCTTACTATTTTTGAATGAAGTTTTTTAGGGGGAAACCTCATCTTATATTCAGTTAAATATGGTACTTGTTGCATTTTGATGCAGCAACTTTTTTTATATTCTTAGTATGTAAAGAACAGTTTTATTTTTTGTCCGTATATAGTGAACTAGGCTATTACAATATTTGTAAAGACTGATTTTGTTAAAATATTTAATTTATTATGCAAGAGTATTTTTTGTTGTTCTTGAGCAGTGTGCATGCCACTTTTTGGAGAACCATTTTGTGATTTTTGTTCAGCTGCGTTTTTTGCTGCTGCAGGACTCTATAATGTTTGGGATGGGACTTTGACCATCGTTTACAAAAAAAATCCAGGATTATTGCATATCTAGTCAATTCTAAACCATTTGTACTAATTAATTTATTCGAAAGTACTAATTTTTTTCAATAATTAAAAATAGGTAACAAATGTAGTGACACAGCTTTATTTGATTGATCTTGAAGATACTGTCCCACGTAATATTTTCAGAAAAATCTATGCATTAGTTCTGTATTCATCTTTAAAATCAATTTGTAAATTGTTTTGAGAAAATGGGATTTAAAGAGACTAGACCGGTGAGAAAATTGATTTTCACCAATGCAGAAGTAAAAGTTTTCCTTTGTAATTTAAAGAAAAATCCTGTTCAATGTAAAACTTTCTTTAACTTAGAGATAAATGTACAATGTACTTGCATTTATTAAATGAGGTTTCTGAAAAATGCCTTTTTTAAGGCCAGGTAGCTGAAACTACTATTAACTGAAACTCATTATAATATCAACCAAGGAGTGTATGAAACTAGTTCAATTGAAGATTCCAGTTGATCACAAGGTTTTAAAGTCCATCAATAGGTTGTGGTTTGTTAAAGAAGTTAGCTAATTTAGCATTAGCTACCCTTTTGATCAGCTTCAATGAAAATTGTTCTCTCTTAAAGAAACATACGGAAGGAATCTTCTGGCATATAATTTCTATTTTAAATAATGATTATTTTTGTGAATGGAAGCTTCACACGCGAAATGGAGGTGTCAGTAACTAACTTATTGTATTAATAGGTTGAAAGACAAACCCCTCACAGATAAGTGTGTGAGGGCGTGGGCGAGTGTGTGGGTGTGGGCGTACATGTGTCTCGTGTTTGACTGTAGAATCTATGAGCAGCAAATGCCTTTCCTCCCTGAGTTCCCTGTGATGCTTGATCTCTTCCCAGCAAAACCCCACTCGGAGGGCTGGGGCAGGTGCTGGCCGGTGGCTCTGACAAAAGGAGGTGAGCTGGCTGCCAGAGCCTCACTTTGTTTTGTCAATAGTTCGTCTCGTGGTCGTAGCATGCTGTTTCCTTCCATATTGACACCTGGCATGTCTTTTTCTCAATGAGTGACTGTGTTTTTGTAAGGAGTAGCATTCATTCATCATTCAGACATCAGTATTTGCAAATTGTTAACATGCCAGAAATGTATTTATTTGCCTGATTGTTGTCTACAATATGCATGTCATAAATCTACTGATGGTTTGTTAGATCATTTTGTTCCTACAGTTTTTGTTATAATTGTCATGTTTAAAATTGGTGTAACATGTTAAAAATATCAGCTAGTTGCTGAACACAAGTTAATTATTTCATATTTATTCAAAGAATTTTCTTCATTTAAAATAAAATAAAATTTTGGATGCAATGATGAATTAATAACACTAGTCAAGAGCGTTTTTGTAACAAAGAATGTGAATGGTGTTCTTAGCTTAGACCTGAATTCGAATATGAAATCAGTTTTTGCCTATTGGGCTCAGTTTTCTTGTTACGCACTAACTCCTTATTTACGGAAATGCTTGGAAACACTGCATATTGGTTAATTTGGTGTAGCTTCATTTAATAATTCTGCAGATGCAATTGTTCAGGAACAATTGAAATTCATATAAGAAATTCCTATGCATGACTCTGAATTCAGAAAATTCACCTTTAGAAAATGAAAAATAGTTTGCAACATTGCTGATAAATCATGCTCTAACAGTTAGAATCATGTTGTGTTTCTTGCCTGTTGTGTCCCAGTATTGAGTGATCTGACAGAGTGAAAAGTGGCTTGGATGTGACTGCTTAGGTTCATGAAGATTTGTGCTTTGTATTAATTCAGAAGAATAAATGCCTCATAACTGTGTAAAAAGCTGAAATATGTGATGTTATATCTGTGAAGAATTAACTTTGAAATCACAAAACCTGAACCTTAATCCTCTGGTATGGAAGTGGTATGAACTTATATTTTGGGTGTAAGGTAGGCACAAGAACAAGAAATGGGACATTACATATATGCTGTGTGTTACACTCTTGACAAGCTGGTTAAAAGATTCACGACACATGCCCTTTGCAGTTCCCATGATTTGGGAGGGACCAAGGCATCACACAACAGACTGTTATTTCTACCTGTCACAATATCTAGAATCGCCCCAAAAACGAAGAAAACTATGCAATATCCTAATTTACCATCTGATATAAGGCCTGTGTGTCACAGTGAAGAATTGTCGGAATCACTATCCACTATCTCTTAAGAATGTGAAAGTAAATGAAGATGAATGCTACAGTGACGAACATTCAGGAGCCAGAAGAGGGAATGTCAATACTGACCCAAACTTTATCAAAAATTGCTCCAAATTGTTTCTTTAAATTTCTTGTAAAAATATAGTAAAATGCTTATTGAGGTAGCATAGGTAAGATTTTCACTAATTACTCTAAATTTCCGATAATTGCAAAAGTTTCAATTTTTTCCGGCGTCTTCCTAAAACTACAAAATCGAAGAAAGATTTTTCCATCAAATAAAGTTAGTTTTTCCATAGTGAGTTCTTTCATTAACGTCATGCACAAATTTTTGAAAATTTACTTTTCGCGCAATATTGCGAGCTATAGGTGCAAATTAAAGAAATAACAAAAACAATATTTTGTTGAAAAAAATGGCTCCAATTTTTTTCTTTAAACATTTGTTAGGGATAGTGCTAAATGCACTCTATAAGATGACATGAACGCCATATTCATGAATATTATTATTATTATTATTATTATTATTATTAGTTAGTCACATGTACAATTACAATAGTGTATGACAAGTCAATATGTCGTGTTGGGTGTAGAGAGCGAAGTTACATTACTGTTCAGGAGGAAAACAAGGGGCCATCTCAGCATTTGCTCAGGGGACTAATGAAACTGAACAAAAACCTGATCGAGATTCACCGTCAACCTTATATCATCTGTTTTAATAAATGCTAAGAGGGTAACATGGGTTAAAAATGTGTCATTTTAATTTTAATTCGAAACTATCCTATTTACTTTCCTGTATACATATGTATATTCAGAATAATATATGTACTGTGTGACAAGTTATGTAATGCTGAACGAGAAAACGGCGGTTTTATCCTCAGAAAAAAAAAGTTATTGACAAGCCCTGAACGGGTAGTGAAGAAACCCAGAGTGAACGAGAAAGTGGATGAATCCAGTTGCTAAATTTAGGGAGGAAAATACTCCAACACGTGTATCCATATTTTGTTTGTCCTTGATACCGAAAAATAGATTGAAGGCAAAATGTCTGTCCGTCTGTCTGGTGTATGTGTGCAACACTAATGCCTGAACTATGCGTACGATTTTTTCTAAACTGAATAAACCTTTGTCGATCTGGCATGAGTCGACGCTCTGGGTTTTGAAAAAAAAACAACAAATTTTTGGGGCTATTTTGACATTTCCAAAATTTTCTTAAAAACGACTCCAAATTTTTTCATTAAATTTGTTATAAGAATACAGCAAAATACACTTGATAAGGATGCCATAATTCCGATTTCCACTGTTAACTGTGAATTTTCGATAGTTGCAAAAGTTAGGGTTTTTTTCGGCACCTTCCTACAACTACAATATTAAAGATACCTTTTTCCTTCAAATAAATTTTTTCTATAATAGTTCTTGTATTAAGGTCATGTATGTTATTTTGAAAATATGAGTAGTGTTCACGCAACATGTTCAGTATTAAAAATAAAAAACAAGATTTTCTCGAAAACTGCTCCCAATGTTTTCTTCAAACTTTTGGTAGGGGTTGTGCTGAATGTTCTCTATAAGGTATCATAAACACTATATTGCTCTATTCTTTTGCTTATTCAAAAATTACATTTTTTTACATTTCTCATGTCGTTAATATTTACATTATTGCATTTACAAGTTTATGTGCGTTAAATTATTTCTGTAAAATTTCTCGTAAATTCAAAAGTTCTGTTTTTAATGAGCTTAAATTTTCGCATTTTCACAAACACTCATTGCAACAGCATTTTCATCAAAAACAGCACCAAATTCACACTTTTGGTAGGGGTAGTGCTGAATGTACTCTGAGATGACATAAACGCACTATTGCTCTATCCTTGCTTGTTTTCTTCAAAAATTACAATTTTTTTTTTGTATTAGCATGTTATGTTGTTAATATTAACATTAGCAGCGATTTGTTCACATTATAGCAGTTACAAGAACATGTACTTTATAATTGATTCCCTATAAAATTTCTCAAAAACTGACAAATTTTCTGAGAAAATGAGCTCGAAATTACACATTTTCAGAAACAATCAAATGTATTCCTTTAAAAGAAAAACAACAAAAAATGCTAAACATTTTTTCTTCAAAATATTTGTGTGGATGGTGCTAATTGCACTACTTAAGATGATATAAAATTAATATTTGTGTATTTTGTTTTTTCAAAAATTTCAGAAACTTAATTTTTTAAAATATTTCTCACGCCATTAATATGCATATTTTCAGCGATTTGTAAACACTATTGCATTTTTTGAGTTAAAATTGTTCAATTAACTTCAAACCAAATTTTTCAAGAACTCAATAGTTTTCTGTGAAAATGAGCTTCAAATTTCGCATTTCCAGTAACACATACATGCTGTTTACTTAAGAGCAACTTCTAATTTTTCAATAAAAATTGTCATTTATAACGAGGCTTTACTGTTCTTTAATATTCTTAAAATAATATTTCTGTTCTTCTATTAGGAAACCGAAAAATTGAAAATTTTTTTTAAAAAATTTAGTTTGGCGGCAATAGATGACAGCTGGAAAGTCAAAATAGCTAGCCCAGAACAAAAGAAATATAAAGTCTGTGCCATTCTGAGGCACGACTAGTTTTATATCAGAATGTGACTTGAGAAATAGTAAACACATTTCCATAATTTTACAAATAAAATTAATTCAAATGAATTTTCTATTCTTTCGTCTTTACTTTTTTATCTTTAAACATGTGTAATTTTGTGAAATGTTCTGAGCATGCATTTATAAAAAATTAAAATTAAGATTTTTTTTTGTAAAGGGATGGTAAGGAATTTTAGTTTTTTTCTCATAAGTTTTGTTTGAAAATGAGCTTGAATTTCCACATTTTCAGAAACTCTCAAACACCAGTTTTTCAACAATGATGCTACCTTTTTCTTCGAACTTTTTACACACATAGTGCTAAATACATTGTTTAAGATGTCACAAAAATCATTTTGCTGTATTCTTTTCTTTTGTCATAAATTACACTAATGTATTTTTTTTATATATAGAGAGAGCTTTTGCCTTAGGGGGCAGCATTCAACTGCAATCTCGATCTTCTGTGCATGTGCAGATGCACAAAAGTGTTGCAAAACTGAACTGCACATGCTCAAAAGATCAATAGTGATGGCAATTTCTTTATGCTTTGAGGTTCCAAAAACTCCCTAACTTACCTCATGCTGTTAATATGCACATTTCCAGCAATTTGTATACAATATTGTATTTGTGAGTGGAAGTGCTTCAAAAGACTTCCAATGAAGTTTCTTGAAAACTCAAAAGTTTTCTGTGTGAAAGAGCTTCAAATTTCGTTCTTCTAGTAACATAAGACATTTTCTTAAAAATGGTGCCAAATTTTTCAAAAAAAATATGTAGACTTGGGTTTATCTTTCTATAATATTCTTAAAGTAATATTTTGGTTCTTCCATCAGGAAACAGAAAAATTGAGAAAATTTAAAAACAATGTACTTTGGGAGGTGATAGATGATTGCCAGCAATTGGGGAAGACCAAAAAGCTAGTTCAGATCAAACACTTTAGAAATCTAACTTGTACGAGAAAGTGTTTGCCATTCTGTAGCACCACTAGTTTAATTTGTAATTAAAATTATCCAATTAGTATTATACTACTGAATCTAATTTTAATAGGCATGAATATCTTGGTATTTCAAAAATTTTAAAGAATAAAATCTATGAAAATTTAAACTATATTCAACTGAAAATAAAAATTAGTATGTAAAAGAGCTGGGGAGGAATTAAAATTGGAAACAAGAAAAATTCTCATTTTAGATCAGAATCATTGTTCAAAACTTTCCACTTTCTTTCGATTTGAAACATTTCTTACAATAATCGTCAGCAATCTCGATATTTTTACATAGAGAAATTGGGAAACTGGAGAGAAAACTTAGGAAAAAGAAACCCTTGGGTGACCAGCGGACATCCTGAATATTTTATTATGAATATTATGTTTTTATTTCAAAATATATATCACAAAATAGAATATTTAGTTATCTTTAGTTAATATGTTGCTAGAGTCACACACACACACACACACACACATTAAAAAACATTAGGTATATATGTTCTTTAAAATAAATTTTACACAGCCATTTTATGATAATGATTATCTCTGTTAAGAGAAAAAATAATTATTAGAGAATAAATAATACCATACTATAACACTGTAGTTATTAAGATATTTACTTTCAGTTAAGTGCACAGGATGAATTCTTCAGAAACTGTTGAGAGTAAATTGAAAATTTAATATATTTTATTATGAAATTGATGCACAGTAAATTAATGTAGTTGTAAATAAATAAACAATACTTGCATACTATTTATAAAAATGTATTGTACCTGTTGTAGTGGTAACACAAAGAAATAAATAAAGTGTAGAACTATATAGAAGTTACGATGCGAAGGTATCACACCATCGCGTCACTGTTGCAAAATTATGTATTACATATTTTTGATTAAAAACTTGTAACAATTTCAATAGAATTAATAATTTGTATTTGCCAAGTTCTCGCACAAGGAGAAATCCTTCATGTATCGTAAATATATTATTTTTATATTTTACAACCTGGTAAATAAATAAATAAACCTTTGTCAGTAGATCTATTGATCAATTAATGGTATCTGTATTCTTTCTCTTGCTTTTCTTTTGTCTTCATCTTCTTGCTCTTCTCTTTGATCTTTATCATCATCAACATTGTATAAGTTTTGTATCTATTGAAGTTCAATAATCCTATAGTTTAAACTGTTTTTTTCTTCTTGTGTGCAGAAACCCAAGATAAAGCGGACACCATTACGGGGAACAAACTTGGAACAGCCAGAATTACTGAGAAAACGCAAGTTTGTATCTCATGAACGTGAATTTCTAAAAAAGAAGAAGAAGCTTGCTATTGTAGATTTGCGAAAGAAGGGTCAAACAGTGAAGGATCTTCTGAGGGAAAAGCGTGGTCATCTCTCAACTACAGATTCCAGCAAAAACATTTCAACAGGTACAGGATTTTTTTGCAAGATGGTTGTCAACTCAGTAACAGTGGTCATCAGTTGGGAGTGACAGAGGGGAGGCGGGAGAAGCAAGGAAAGAAAAATAAAGAAACATTAAAGTCTAGTCCAGATATGACAATATATTCCGTTTGAATTGTAAGTTTTAAACCTTTAACAGTAGGAAAATTAATATTTGATTCCGGAAGAGTTGTTTGTTAGACTCATTTCATATTCTCTTGCCTAGTTTAGAATTTTATCTTGCATCTCCTTTTTTTCCTTTTTCATTTGTAATTTTATTTACTGGTCTCAATAATCAGTGTTTTCCCAATAATTTTGTATTTAATAATAAGCCTATGCGTACCTCTTTCAATAATTTTGAGGGGGGTTTTATCTACTTAAATGAAACTTCAAATATAACTGACTATATCCAATGAAATCAACTAAAAATTCTGTTTATTCATCCAACTCTTTTGCACCAAGCTCTGAACAACATAATGGTTTATATGTGATTCTTTATCTTAATGCAAGCCAACTGGTGTATGGAAGACTTATTACTCATAGTTTAGGTTTTTCAGATGTACCAAGGTTTAAATAGGAGTCTTCACAAAAAACTTTTCTCTCTCATTCATTGTTCTTTTCACTCACATTCTTATTGTATATGTTCAAATGTTCAAGAACATTTGTCATTGTTGCTATTCAAGATATCATATATTATTGCCTGTTTAGTATAATCTTACGTGTGAAGAATTTGCAATGATAATTTATATTTTAAAAGTGTCAAACTTACATTTTGCAGTTGATCCTGCACAATCCCCTTCAACTTCACCTATTAACTCTCCTGCTTCTGAAACAAAGAAAACTGCTGCCACACCAGATTCACGGAAACCTGCCTCTGCAACTAGCATAGTGGATGCTATAGAATCTGTTGTTAATGCTGCTGCTCGCTCTAATGATGACTCCAGTCAGGATAGTTCATCTTCTGTATCAAAGACGGGTTCTGGTGAGTACAATATTGTGATAATTTCCTTATAAATATTGTGGAAATTTAAAGGAATCTGATACTGTTTATTTTCTTTCTTATGTAAAACTTTCTTGGGATATGACTGTTGAAAATATACCCATGGTCCTATAGTTGATATTTTCAAGTACTTTCACATCTCATTATTGTTATAAAGAGTTGGGGATTTAGGGAACTTTCTTCAAATGCTCGCTGATTGGAAAGCAGTGACACATAAATATAATATACATTCTTTACGAGGGTACCCCAGAGAGAGGGTATTTCAATTAAAATTTCTAGATTTATTTTCAAAATCTTGGATCATCAGGATTGGCAATTTCACAAGTATGGAAAATTAGAATATAATGAATAATACTTATCACAATTGGCCATTGAAATTGGTTTTCATTGCTTGCCCTGTTCTGTAGCAAAAACTCAAAATTTGTGAATTTATAAAATACGATAACCTTAAAATAATTTCATAATTTCTATAATTGTGGTATTATCATTATCATCATCATCATCATCATCATCATTGTTTAAGGTTTGGGTCTGTTGACCTTGTCCTTGATTTAACAAGATTCCCTCAGACACTTCCGATGTGTTCTTGATCTTCCCAGAGCATTCTTGGTCTGCCAGGGTCCTTCTGTTTCCAGTTTTCCTATTGACAATCTGCCCTCTTCTATTTTGTTCTTCCAGGTCTTGGTCATGTTGTTCATGTATAAGTTAAATAGTATTGATGTTAATGTGCATCCCTGGCATTGTTCTACATTTGTTGTTATTACTTCTGAAACATTTCCATTTCTATTTTGATTGCGAATCTTTGTATAAACTCTTTAATTCATTTATTAGGTGGTCTTCTATTTTCTTCTCTTTGAGGATTTTCCAATTTCTAGGATATTGTTTTTATTTCACTTTCTATTAATATGGCTACGCCTGAGGCTGTTGTTTCCTCTTTTTCCCACTCCTGTATGTATCATTGTGTACTAGGTTTATTCCATTTCCAATGCGTTTGGTTACTAATGATAAGTTGTAAAATTACAGTATCATTCAAAAGTTAACTACTTTTTTGATTTTTTGGAAAGGAATCAATAACATTATTATTTTGTTATAATTTGGCAATTTCATCTGAAAACCATTTGTAGCAAGGAAAGTTGAACAAGCATTGGACAGCATGTATGAAGTTTATATTTGGTGCCATGCATATTTTCAAGCCTTTTAAATTCTTTCCTGGATCTTAATGTCTCTCAATTGACAATAATCAAATTATATGTATGATTGGTTCTATAGTCTTTTATTAAACTGCATTTTCAAAACTTCAACAATTTATTTATGACAAATTAAATTTTGTTAAAACAAATATTCAGAGCTATTGTCATTGAAATCTACCATCAATTGTCATTCAAATAATCAGTTTAAGAAACTTTTTTTAATTACTCAGAATCTTCAAGAGTATATGTAACACTAAAAAAAACTACTCTTTGACATCTTTATGCATTTCTTTTGTTTTCTCATAAACAGGTTAATAATGTAATTTTTTGTATTTTTTATTAATTTTATATGGTTGTTAAAAAATTAAAAACTTTTATATTTACAGGTTCAAGTGCTTCATCAGATAATAGTGATGATAGCCAAGATGCTGCTCCTTCATCAACCACCTTGACACCTGTGCAAACTCCAAATTCTCTTTCAACTACTGATGTGAAGTCATCATCTATCACCTCTCTAGTTCCTCCTGCTCAACTTCCACCTGGATTGCCCACTCCTGCCGCATCACCTGTTTCTGTGGGGTCTCGTGGGGATGAAACCCATCTCCCATCTGACCTGCCCTCTGATCTGGTGGACTTGCTCACCACATTGAAAAAGGCAGCTGAGTCTTCAGCAGAAGGCAAATGCAAGTTTTTTTCTAATGATGTAAATCAGACATTGCTCAGGTAAGGAAAATCCACTTAACCATGTAACTTAAACATGTATTTACACTAGTGAATTTGCAGTTGTCTCTGAGAATGCATTAAATAAAGAGTAATTGTTGAGAAATGTATTTGGGTGGTACAGTGACCCTTACAGAGCCCATGATCTTGCATCAAGATTGTGTAGAAACTTAAATATCTAATTTCTTTAAGTGATTTCCTTTTTGTGTTCTTTCTCCATTCCTTAATCTTTCTTTCTGAACTGCTTTTCTTTTCTTTTATGATTCACATATCATTTAATTTGGTATCCTTTACCTTCTTGTAGTGCAAGTAATTTCTTTGCATACATTGTAAATGGATCTCTACAACCAGTGGGGAAAATATTTCTGTTTGTTTAAAAATAAAAAAAATAAATAAAAACCTGTTTTATTAAATGTTTACAATACACTGTAGTAACAAAAATTATGGGATGCCTCCTAATATCATGTCATACCTCTTTAATCATTTTTATTGAAATTCTATTATTAATTTGAAATTCTATTTCTATTATTATTAATTAATATTCTAATCGTATTGCAAATTAGTGTTTCTATTTTGTACAGTACTAAGTTCACATATCATTATAATCATAATCAATGGCTCGTTTACATATCTTATCAAATATAACATAATAATTTATAGTAAATATTTCTTATATCACATCAGAATATCATTTATCACTATTTATATACTATTTTATTTATTTATTTATGTACAACTTATACATATATATTGGTACATATATTGTATTTACAACTCAATTTCGTCCAATTTATTTTTAAACGCACTCCAGAGTTTCCTTTTCGATACATTCCACTGGTAGTTTATTCCACGCGTTGACTATTCTATTGGTGATAAAATGTGCTCTTTGTGCAGTCTTTGTTTTCTCTTTTTTCAATTTCATCTTGTGTCCCCATAGTCTATCGTCAGTAGATCTTGTAAAGAGGGATTCTGGTCATGGGATTTTGTATAGTCCATTCAAAATTGTATATGTTTCTACAAAGTCGGTTCTAGTTCTTCTCTGTTCGAGTGACAATAAGGACATCTTCTGACATCTTTCCTGGTAATTGGAATCTAGGCGATTTTCTCTTGGTATCTTAGTTACTACTTTTTTTTTTTTTTTTTTTTTTTTTTTTTTTTTTTTTTTTTTTTTTTTTTTTTTTTTCCAGACATTGTATGTCTTTTTTATAATATGGGGACCAAACTACATTAGCATACTCCAATATGAGTCGAACATATGTCGTGTAAATTTTCCCTGTGGAGCTGTGTAATTTGGAGAATGCCTTTCTCATTATATACAGAGCACTGTTTGCTCACCTGGCCACTGCTGCAACTTGACATTCCCATTTCAGATCATGAGAAATTAGTATGCCCAGATCGTTTTGTAGTACTATGATGTCTAAGGTGTGATCTCCGATAGTGTAGGGTAGTCTAGGATTTTTCTTACCAATATGAAGGATTTGGGATTTTTTAGAATTCAGCAGAAGACACACCTTTGACCAGTTTTCCATTGTGATCAAGTCCTTCTGAAAGGTTTGATAATCAATTAATGGGTTTACAAACAGTTTCGTATCATCTACATAACAGTTCCATCTTGATACAATCTCATTTTCAAGGTCACTAGTATATAAGATGAACAGTAGCGGTCCCAGAACTGGCCCTTGAGGTACTCCACTTGTGACTGTTCTGGACGTCGATAAGCTGTCTCCAATACCAACTGGGAACAATCTGTCAGAAAGATATTCTCAGATCCAAGCTAGTAGTTTACCCCTTTTCCCAATGGCCTCTAGTTTATGAATTATTTGTTTATGGGGAACTTTGTCAAAGGCTTTCGCATAGTCCAAATAAATCACATCCATGAGTTTCCCTTGGTCCAGTGCTTTAGTCCATACAGCTAGTGAGCTGATCAGATTTGTGGCAGTTGACCTTCCAGGAACAAATCCATATTGTTCTGTGGGGATAATATCATTTCTCTGTGCATGTTCTTGCAGTCTTTGAACTATTTTCCTCTCCATAATTTGTCAGTAGTTTTGACTGTATATACTATTTCAAAGTAGACTGCAAAACGTTCTGCGATTTCTGCTGGTTTGGATGTTTGAAATCCATTACTTCGAATCGTGTTTGGTGGTCCTGTTTTACATGAGGTCTGTTTCCAAATTTACAAATAAAACATTTTGTTTCCATCCTGCATAACTTGTTTTTCATAAAATTCTCTTCCAGATCTTATGTCGAACGTGAGTTTGTTTGAGATTCTTCTGTATTCCTCATAACGTTTATTTGTACCAGTTCTCTTGTATTTCTTCCAAGCTCATCTTTTGGTTCTGATTTCCTTTTCCATTTTGTAAGTAATCCATGGTTTGCTAATATTTCTTTTCTTTCTATATCTTGGTGAGTGATTAGTCAGCACAAAACAAAACTCCTCATACATTTCTTCAACGTCTTTTTCTTTGTTCTCTTTGTTTCTTGAGTTCGTAGGTCTTCTTTCAGATGTTTCAGTATTGTATCAAAGTCTGCTCTAGAGAAGTTCAGTTCATCACTGGACCTTTCCGAGTGCTCTTCCTTTTCCTGTGTTTCTACTTGTAAGGTTGTGACAATTACCAGGTGATCACTCTGCCCGATACTTGGTCTCAGGATAGGATGGGTGATAATATCTTCTTCATTTACCAGCACTAGATCTAGAATCGAAGGAGTTTGGTTTCCTCTGTACCTTGTGGGTTCGTTGACTTTTTGACTTAGGTTAGAGTCAACGCAATGTTGAAGAAACTCCCATTCTACTTCCGTTTTGGAGGTGGCTCCATTTTTAGACCAATTCATGGAAGGGAAATTGAAATCCTCCATGATTATAGTTGGTTTGTCCATTTTGCATATTTTATCTATTTGTTCAAAAAGTTTAAGGTCTGTTTGGCTTGGTCTTGACTCAGTTGACAGTGGTCTGTATATTCCTCCGATTATAAATTGTGTCCTACCTATTCTGTTTCAGCCATAGTGTTTCTATATCAGGGTTTTCTATTTCACAGATTTCCTCTTCTCTCACAAGAGTTGAACCAATTTTCTATCTCACATATATCAATACTCCCCCTCCTTGTTTATATATATATAATACTCCCCCTCCTGTCCTTGCGGTAAATGGAAAACTCAGGGATAGATACCATTCTATCTGGAATTTTTGAATTTAGCCATGATTCAGTAATTATTATAATGTCTGGTTGTATAGTATTGAATTCCTCAAGAAATTGATCAAATTTTGGTGTCATTGATGATGTATTTGTGTATAACATAACTGGTTTAATTATTGATGATCTTGTTGCTGCTGTTTGTCGTTTCCCGTCCTGTTAACGATCCTTGGTTTACCCCTGATATATCTGATGACGAGGTTAGGGTTTGATTTTTGTTCACCTACGAGCTTCGCTCTAAGATTTTTCAGTTCCTCTGTTTGCATTGGAGTAAGGTCATTATTAGCTTTAATTCCAGCAGGCAGTTTTCGACTGTTCCTCAAAATGTCTTTGGTTTTGTTGGCATCTCTAACGACTACCTTCATAGGTCTGGGGTTGGAGGAAATGGTATTTATTTTTCCCAGTCTTGTTGTGCGCATTATACAGTCCTTTGAATCCATTTCCTGGTTGCTTAGGATATCTACATTTTTTCAATCTTCAGTTTGACATTCCCCTTCATCAGCCCTACTTGATTCACTTACTAAATAGAGGATTATATTTCTCTTATGTAAATCCCGTTCTTCAATCTCTTCAAGAAGTATAAATTTAGATTCAGAAGTTGCATTGGTTGTTTTGAGATGGTTTAATGTTGTTGGGATTTCCTCAATTTTAGCTTCTGTCTCAGTTCGTGAGGATTCCATTTTATTGCATCTTATTCCGAGATCTTTTTGTCCTGCTTTACAGCTTTTAATTTCGGTTGTCTATTTACTAATTGAATCTTCTAATTTTTTCACATCCTTTTTAATTATTTTCAGACCTTCCTTTTGATTGTTGGTCGGATCTACTTCTAGTTGAGATATTCTATCACTAAGACTTTTAGTGCTGTTTTGTAATTCTTGTTTAAAAATTTTAATTAGCTCATCGTTGTCAGACATTCTCGGTTCTGACTTGCAGCATATAAAGTCGTTTGAATTTGTGTTTATCTTCACTCTATCTTCACAACTAGGGTGGTATGACTTGTGACAATTCGTGCAGTAGACTATGATTTTGATTACGGGCTTTCTACAATAATGACTGTTGGTAGTATTTTCTTGCATATGTCTCACACTATTAGACAATAAACTCTATATCAATCTTGAATATATAATGCACAACGCGTTGTCATCACGAGAACAGACAATTTCGCAGTGGAAAGATGGATTCCACCTCCACAGACGTACTTCCGTTTGTAAGTGCTGACTTGCGTTAATATTTGAAAGGTGCGTGTTCAAATTTGGTGCCAGATACGCCAGTGCTGCCTCTACCGGAGTTCACTTGATTTACATTTCTCTCCGTCTGGAAATTGTGTATTTTGAGGTTAGGATTTTAAGTAAAGACGTTCCAATTATTTATCTCTTACAATTTGGAATAAAATTCGTCACCTTTATTTCCACAAGCATGTCTTCAACTCTTCTCTCATGATTTGAGTACAAAAGTAAACAGCTATTCAGTAAATAATACCAGCTCTACAAAATAGCACACTGCATCAACACATCATCCACACTTCACTCCATAACTAAGAATTTGATAACGAAGACTTGTCTTATGCCTTGCCTATCAACTTCCTGGAAACTCCTTCGTCATCAATGGGAGGGACCTTTGCCTGGCAAAGTGCAGAATCTCAACAAGTCAGAAATTCCCTGCAGAAATATTGAGCCATGTTGCCTCTGTACCCATCTATAATTCCAAAAGTGTTGCTGGTACAGGATTTTGTGCATGAACTGACATCTCTATTATGTCCCATAAATATTTGACAAAATTCATCGTGCAATCATTCATCAAGCAATCTGTTGGCTTGATGCACATTCGCTTGAATTATCCACAATGTTCTTCAATTCAGTCGCAAACAATTGTGACCTGGTGACATCGTACTTATCATTTGTAAAAATTCATGCTATTAAAATCCATTTTATTAAAATATATTTTCTTGTTATCTGTTTTCATTTTTTAAGTACTTCAGTCTTCCATCTAAGTAAGGAACATTTCATTCCTTCGGTGAACATTCGGCAACCCCTTGATAATTCTATAGTGTAGAAAATACACTTTAGGGCTTGCAATAACATAGTGTGGGAACATTTCTCTTTCTGATGAATCAAATGTCCATTATTAGTACAATTTTATTTTAAACTATTTGTTTTGTCTCTCTCTCTGCCCATCTTAATGTATGTAGAGCAGATATTGAACCAGTTTATTCAGCTTTGTCAATTGTGTACTTTTCGCATGAAACATAATAGTTTTGTTAAAAATTATAATAAAATAAGATATTCTGAACGACCCCTCCAAAATACCCATACAGAAATCTGTCCCTTCCCCTAAAATTTCCCAAAAGGAAATGAACATCTAAATTAAATCCCCTAACCTGGCACCTCTAGTGGATAGTTGCAGATAGTAAATGAGTTTGTGCCCGCTGAGGACAAACAACCGTGACAGATATCGGTGGCTTTTGATTTTCAGCTCAGTGTCAACTATCACATGTGTGCGCGCGTGCGTTTTTTTTTTTTTCATCCCTAATTATCCCACAGCTTTTCTCTGTTTTCCTTGTCTATTTAAAAGCACTTATTGTGCACTCTCCCAGACGATATTATGGTATGTTTCAAAGCCATCTAATATTATCTTCTACAGAGTGGAACAAAAAGCCCAGGCTCTGACATGTTCTCGCAGACAACTAGTATATGGCCACTTGGCCTTGTATCTTCCATGTACAAAGGACACTCTCATGAAACGAGCAAAGAAACTGAGGCTCAACAGTGAAGAGCTGAAGATAAAGGAACCAATGGCAAGGTATGTGAAAAGGATTTTCTGTCAGGGCTACTTTGCTTCTCAGACATGTGTATGTATAGCTGTATACCTATTTTAAGACATCTTTACAATCTTATATATTGATGGATAGTTCAATAAAATTTAAGTTTGCCTTTTTGAAAATATTCTCATATTTATTTTGATTAATCAGAAAAATTATTGAAATTATTTCAAGCAAAAATAATGTCGATATTAACATAGAATAGTGTCAAAATACAAGGAAGATTCAATAAGGAACACGTAATATTTTTCCATACAAATGTGTACAAGACTCCCATACAAAATACAGTAATATGTCTAAACTGGAACCTGCACAAGCCAGAAACTTGCCCTAACTGTAAAATCTCTGATCGAGAAGTTATATGGTATTTTTTTACAGCATAAAACGGTACCTCTCCAACGCGGAAACGGAACGGAATTTCATGTCCTGCAGCTCAAACAAACTTTATAAAACGGAATTCCTGTGAATTTGATGCAATTGGCAAAGACGCGAGATGTTCTTAACCCGCTGTTACTCGCGCTTAAGTTACGCGGTTACTCGTGTGTTAGATTATTTCTCACATCCGTTAATGTTGTATTTATTACTTTATTATGGATGACACACATGCATTAATATTCTAATATATTTGTTATTGAGTTGTATAACATGTATAGATAAAAAAAAAAAAAGCGTAAATACGAGTGCCTTACTGGCTCAATACTTGTTTCATTACAACAAGAAGTATAAGAAATGAAAATCAAACTAAATCATACAGTAAATTGAAGTCATGAAGTAGGCATATTTTCTTAAGACAATATATTTAATATACAGGATGTCCCATTTAACTTGACAACTTGAAATAACTCAAAAAAATACGCGATGTACGAAAAATTGAGCCGAAACCAAATCTTAAGTTTTGAAGGGGGAATCATTCTATGCTAAAATCAGTACGACAGCAGAATATCCTGATTTGAGGCGATCAACAATGTCTACACTTCCTTTGGTAAGGTTGTAAAACGTTATTACCTCTGGTTTACTTTGGTCTCCATATTCGGGATCAATCACATCATCATGCATGATAGAAATCATCAATACATTTCTGTTCTTCTTAGGGACATATAAGCAAAGAAGACTCCGATTTCCCAGTTTCTGTCCAAAAGCAAACATACTACTGTGCACTGGCCTAGCTTTTACTGATGCAAGTTCTGGAGGAATTTCTCGTTTATTCTTTCGAAGAGTTCCTACAACTGTCAGTCGATTAGTCATATGTAAAGAATTAGCCAGCAATACCGAAGAGAAATAATTGTCCATTGTCACATTTCGTCCTGTGTTGTCAGTTAGACGTACAGTCTCAAAACTACACTGCTGGCATCATTGGAAATCTGATATGGTCCTTCAGGTTGTTTTCCAGAATATATTTCCATATTGACCGTGTAAAATGTTCTTGCATCAAAAAGTGCATATGTCTTTATCCCATACTTAGCTGACTTTTTCGGGATGTACTGCCTGAATTAGCATCGTCCTCTAAATGCTTCTAGCATTTCGTCTACAGTGGTGTATGCATTTGGACTATAGCTACTTATGCAAGCATTTACAAACCGGTCAAATATTTCTCTTATTGGGGCCAAATAGACTTCCTTCTTCCTTTGCGCCCTTGTTAGTTTATCATTGAATCTAATTGATTACAAAAGAGTGTAAAATCTTTGTTTACTTATTGCTGCAATAAAAAAGTTAGGTGCAGTTCCGTCAATGGTCCGCAGTTCATCTGCATTTAATTGTTGCGTCGGCGTATAATTTCGACCTTGGGGTCGCTTGCTTCTCAAGACATAGGCTATCGGGAAATTCCCTCTCTCTCGTCTCTGAGCGTGGGAAGGTGTATGGGCATGGCTTCTATTCACGCATTTCCGTGCGTACGAATAGTATTCGTAGTATTCCATTGTGACGCATTGTGCAGGTTTGAGTCCCGTATGTGGCAGAATTTTCGACACCAGCTTGTTAGGTCGAATTCAGTCGCTGTCTTGAGGAGAATTCTAACGGCCGGCTGCTCGTATCTGTAGTTTCCGTGGTTTCTCCGATCAACACCAGGCGAATGCCGAAGCAGTACCCTAACAAACGGGTCACAAACCGCGCGCAATCCCAACTTCCTCTTTCTCTTCCTTGTCCTATCCTCACACATTACACGCGCGCGCCGGAAGACGCGCCAGGAGCTTAGAACTTGTCCCGGCTGGGGCGGTGTCCCACTGGTGGGAGATACCTGGTTAGGAAAATCCCGCTAGCCGATCGCGCCTTACAGCGGAGGAAAGATCACCGCCACCACCCGAGAAAAAACATGCATTACACGTACGGGACTAATGGCCCATGTAGTTGTCACGCGATCACTAAACTATCAACCAATTGAGCTTCTATATTACAAGTTTCATGAGCGGGAAGTCGCTCCGCCGGAGCGCTCTGGAGCGTGCCAACTCGATTAACATACAAGTTCCGGACTCTCGGCGCAGATCGACCGGGATCATTTTTACGTTATAAAATTTTGGAGGAGCTTGTATTATGAACGTATACGTGTGAAAAACGTATAAATGTGAACGCAGAAATAATTTAGCATGAAAATTATAGGAATTTATCCGAGACTTACCAAAAAAGAAGACGTATAACGTCAAGACGTATAACGTATAACGTCAAAAACGTGTATATGAGAAACATATAAACGAAGTTTCACTGTACAGCCTACAACATATTTTAAAAACATTATACATAATGTCACTTAAGATCTAATTTTGATGAACAGATTTCATGAAATATTTGTAACCATTTTTCAGAAAATTTTGAAATCCCCTTAGAACTTTGAGTAAAATATCCTCACTAAGTTCATTTCAAATTCACATGGTCCTGAATATTCTAGATAAATTGGAAATATCAATTTGCAGTAAAATCCTATTAACAGTTTAGACACTAGGTTGATACACGGACAGATGTGTTTTGGGAAGGGGTGGATCTTTTGCAGTGTGAGGTACCCCACTGAGTACATTTTTGTCAAAAGCTTGTCATTGATGTTTTGCAACACTACTATACTATCATTTACTAGAAAATAAAAAGTTGTTGTTTTTGTGGAATTTGACAGAAGTGGAAAAATTTTAAAGTCAAAACATGTTTTGAAATTTTAAATCATGCAAGAAAATGTTGACTAAATAAAAGTGCCTACTTTTATAAATGTATCTATTTTTGAGTTTTTATCATAATGAATATGTGTTTCCAGGCTTGAGGCTGCTGTTAATCAAGTGATGCCAATTGTATTGGAGCAGTACACTCGACAGTATCAAAAAGTGGTTGAAGAGAAGTGAGTATGTAAAGAGGTTAGAGGTTTGGAAGAGGTTAGGGAAAACCAAGTGGGCAAACAGCTGGCCCAAAGCCACCCCATAATTGGCAGAAAGGAAGAAGACATAAAATTCTCAATGAGGGGCAGAGGGGGCTTTAGCGTTTGGCCACTGGGGAACTGGCTATCAGGGCAGTCTGACCTCTCTCTTTCACACAGAAGAAAATTATACAAATGAAATAAAGAATTCATATGAAAATATTGCAGTTTCGTATATTCAAGTATGGGTTAACATGTGCATGCTGCATGTAGAAGTTATGCAAAAGTTGTTGTTCTGAAAGTCAGACTGCATAATGTCCCCTGAGCCCAGTATACAATAGATTAGGCCCTAGGATAGATGTGTTTAACTGCTCCATGTGCCCACAGTTCAATGCTGACTTTGTGTTCCTTTGTGTTTGCACAGCCCTCAAATGTACTTGGAGCTGTGTAGGTACTACTGGTAAGCCCCACAATTGTTCTTTGTTCTCAAGTGTGCGCGTGGTGGGGGTGGGCACTCTATCTCTGTCTCTCTTTCTCTGTCTAAATTTTCTTTCTCTCTGCCTTGTGGTGTCACGTGCTCGTATGAGTGTGTACTAGCGTGCATTTGCTTTCCGCTTGCCACTGGGGATTGGCGCAGAGGTACTGGGCAGCTTTTGCTCTTGCGCTTGCGTTCATGCATTGGGCGAGCGGTTGTTTGCACTAATAGGCTGACGTGTCTCAGGGTTGCTGTTGCTCATTGGCTTTTGTTCTCCCTCCAGGAGTAATGATGAAGGACCTCCATTGGATGGAAAGGAAACCAAAACCCGCATTCCACGTAAAACATTTCCTTGGAATGCAGATACAAGGTATGTATGTATGTAGGTATGTATGATGTCAATATCTGCATGTGGGTCAATTGAGGAAGCTGATAGTCTCAATATTCTTGTGTACAAGGAGATCACTTTCTGGAAAATCAGGGAATTTAAGGAATAATCTTTGGAAGTCAGAAAAATGTTTGAGGCTGTTATGTAACTAGTTAATATGCCTTAAAACCACTAGCACCACACAGTTTTTCTTTGGTAAGCAAATAATGATAATTATGCCTTTCATAATTAAATCAAAGAGTTGACAGATTCGTAACAATCATCATCTCTCAAACCTCTTCCATCATTCTAAATCTCTGTATACCCTCTTTTATCCACTTCTTCCATTCAGTTGCTATCACTTCTGTTAAAAACTGCTCCCAAGACTCAACATTGCCACTGCATTTTATACATAATTTATCTCCTCTTTATCCTCACTTTTCTTCCTATGTAGCATACTACTTAACATATTCCCTGGTCTAAATCTTAATATTCTCCATTCACTTCTTAAGTCATTTAAAGGCCTTGATCTCCCAACTCCCATAATTTCTTTTTTTAATCTTAAAATGTCTGCAATTTCAATTAATTGATAACATTCTTGTTCCTGCACTACCCTTGCTCTTTTAACTACCTACCTCACTCTTACTCCTCTTGCTCCCTACTTGTCGACCCCAATTGTGGATTACCTCCTTTCCTCTTAAAAGCTGTTGCTCTCCTTCTCCCATTTGGATCCCAAATTGCTATCTATTTTATTAATCTCGTTCCAGCAATAAATAGTAAACTCCCCTCTCTCACCAACTGCTAACATCTCATCTCCTGCAGCCTCTTCTCCAGCTTTTTCTTTCATCTTACTTTTTCTACTCTTTTTTTCTTATTAAATAACCCTAGGCACCATCTATAGAAGATTCTATGTTTCCCTCCAATACCATAATTCTTCTTCGCACAACTGAATACTACACCCAAGCCATAAAATTGCTTGGTTATTTGTTCCCTATCTCTAATAAATATTATTTTCATTTCTTTCAATACCTTTCTCTTAACAGTATCCCCTTTTTTACATTTTCTGTAATATCCAGAAAAACACTTGCCATGTTACCAAAATCTTCCATCACTGCATTCTGCCTAGAACCAGCCCCCTTTTGTTCAGTCGTCCCCTGTCCCTCCCAGCGAGACTTGCATTCTGATTCCCTGGGGCAGGGAGTGAGCGAGTGGTTTGTGTCCCTCTCAGCTGCAAGTCTACAATGCCGCACCACTGTTCTATAGCGCCTTGACATGTGTCACTATTTTGCTGCATACAGGCAATTTCATGTATCCATCTAATATTTTTGCATAAAAGATTGCCTTCAAACCACATGCAAATGTCATGTATACAAAAGCCACTAATCGCTATCACCATCCAAGGGGGGGGGGGGTAGAACACCACCATTTCCTGTAATAAACAACTTGCACTACACTAACAGGACTAATGACCAGCTGTTCGCATTCCCAGAAAAAATGAAATAATTAATCACTCAATCGGCCAGTGTAAGTTCATTGGCAAAATGTGATGATTTTCTCACCTCTCTACGTGCCCAACAAGTTTCAACATTTATTCTGAGACACCTCTGAGTGTGTGTGTGTGTAAATAATATGTATAATATGTAAATTTATATACTCCCAGTATACAAGATGTCCAGGGTGTTTGATGTTGATGAAGAAAAGAAAAAACATTTAAAAATTAAAAGATGCATTTCAAATTCAATGGGCCATTAAGATCAGCAAGATTGATCTAGGCAAATCCATTTTGTGGAAATCCTATGTATGGTTTATTTTTGTGTTGTTCAGGGGCAGACCATCAAAAATTGTTTGAATAAACGATTTGTTTGTATCAGGGTCATGCAAAATGTGTATTTCGAACAAAATCTCTAAATGAATTTTTTTGCATCCTAACATACATTCTCTATGCTAAATATTTAGTATATATGAGAAAATAATGACAACCTAAGAATTAATTCCTATTAATTTGTAAAAGATTGTCTATAATATCCAGAAACAACATGAAATATGCTAGTAATTGATTTTAATCGAAGAATAAAAACTCGTATTAGATTATTTATTTGCACATTCTGTTAGTTATTTTATTTTCAATTGATTTTCATATAACATTAAACTCTTAAAATGCTTTTCCGAAGCAGATAATCTTATTATAATGCCTATAGCGAGAAAATAAATTCTTCTGCTTGCTTTCCAACATTATGTTTTTCATCTGAGTGAAATGAAAAATCCTTTGGTTGCCTAGGAAATTGAATTAAATTCTGATCATGTAAATATGAATCTGACCCATTTTTGGTAAATTGAAGTCCTGAGTGAATTGAAATGAGTGGAATATAATACTAACTTTGTCTTTCCTGTGATCAGTGAGGGAAGATACCTGCTTTCAGGTAGATTGCGTGTTGGTGTTATGTAAGAAAAGTGAATTGTTAGTATGAGTTCTCAAAACAAGAATATCATTTGATCCATAGTGATTTATTGTGATTCATGACTGTACACACTGCTTCAAGATTAAAAGGCTAAAAAAATATCTAGAAACCTTGGCTGCAGTAATGAAAATATGAAATAAAAAAAATTAATTGAAGATGGTACTCTTACAAATGTCCCTGTGTAGTGGGAGTAATTCTTTTTATTCTAGTTTTTTTCTAAATGGACAAAGGAGTAATGCAATCTTATTTTTGATCTCTGATCAGTGATTGTTTAATTCATATTCGAAGTAAGAGTTAACATGTATGTGCAGGACACTTCTACAGCAAGTGGTGACTATAAAGAGACAGTGTCTACTGCTTCAAAAACCTCGCAAAGAATCTAAAGAAGAACTCCTACGGGCATTTTTGGAAAGCTCTGTGCTGCCTTTGTGGCCTCCAGGTTGGATGAAGATAAACATCCTCCTTCGTGAGTCTGGATTGAGGCCAGGGGGTGGAGCACCCCGCAATTACTCAGCAAATATTGTACCTAGCCCCATCCCCACAGTTGTGGCCAGCCCTACTGCCACTACCCCTAGTGCCACCATCACACCGTTACCAGGGTGAGTAGTTAAAAAACTTGTGGATAACCTGGATAAAATAATTATGTATAGTGTAACATGAATGATTTGATCAGTAGTTAGTAATGGAATTACAGCCATTTAAGAGTGGTGGATTCATTAAATACACTATGAAGTTTTAAAATAATTTGTCCTTGCTCCAGCTGTATCTGTTGAAAAAATTATTAATCTCGTGATTATCACTGTCGCAACAACTCTGCAACATTGGGCATGCTTACAAATTTAAATTTAAGTTAATAGTGAATTATAACCAAGCAAAGTGGCTCAGTGCGTAGCACACTGACTTCGTAGTCGGAAGGCCTGTGTTTGATCCATGGGATTTTCGTGGTTTCCCTTGGTCATACAGGCAAATGCTGGGATGGTTCAAAAAGACAATCACCTCTCATCATCATCATCATCCTATCACCTCATAATTCAAGGCTTGACAACCTTATCCTACCAAGGGATACAGCCGAAAAGCTAATCCCTATAATCTCTCCCAGAGTTATTACATTATGGTTGGGCCTCAGAAGAGAACATGTTGCATGGTCAGAAATGGCCTATACGCAAATAATAATAATAATAATAATAATAATAATAATAATAATAATGATGATAGATAGATAGATAGATAGATAGATAGATTTATTATTTCTGCAGGTAGGTATAGAACCTGGTGGCAGAACACTACAATTTACATATTACAACAAAGAATACTAATACACTGTAATTGTAAAGCATTTTAAGGCAATAATAACAATACCAGCATTACCTATACACTTTATGACTGTCATGCACGGAATTTTTTAATATATAATAATAGTAGTAGTTTTTTATTTTGCAAAGAATTACATCGATAGTGTACATCCGATGTTATTATTTACATAAAGAAAATTAGAACAGCAAAAACCATCACCATAGAAACAACAAAACAAGAAGAAAGAATACTAATTTTGCTTGACTACATTACATCATGTTAAACCTTATAGCAAAATACCTTTCTTATAAAATTTGTTTTATCCAGTACATACCAAACCCTCTCGTTAAGTCCTTTTTGTACTTGTCAGAGAGGGGTGTGTTACTTTGTACTTTTTCTTTTCTTCCGTATTACGGCTGTTGACTACAGTTCATTTGATCATCTACTGTTTGCCAGTTACTATATGTTGCGTAAACCATTTCTACTGAAATTTATATTTTTTCCAAGGAATGAATAGAAATTATAAGCCAAATAACAACTAACATTAACATGAATTAAATTGTCAAATTGTCTACATTACACATTGGTTTATTGAAAAAGCTATTGCCATAAAAATTTTGAGACAATTATTTAAATAATTAAGAAGTAAATAAGACACAATAACAAAAATTAGTCTATACAGTGAACCATTGACAATTGATGTAATTACTAATTGATAAATTACAATCAAATTATTATCTAAAATAAAAAGTTAAAAAATAATTAAACTGAATGAGAGTAGGCAACAGTCAAAAACGGGAATTAAGGAACAACAGGAACATTATACATTCTTAACAAATAAAAATCTTGTAAAGACAGCAGTTAACAGTAATAATGAAGATTTAATTGTACATAATTAATACAATGAAATCTTGTAATGACAGTACTCACAGGCAAAAAGGAATCAAAATCATCAAATTATTATCTAAAATAACAAATAAATTGTAAATAAATAAAACAAGATGGCACTTAGCAACAGGCAAAAATGAGAATTAAGTTATACTTCATGAACATATAGTGAACTTGTAGTGACAAATCAACAAGCAAAAAGAAATCAAATTATTATCTAAATTAACAAATAAATTATAAACGGAACAAAAGGGCAATAAGCAACAAGATTAAAAGATAACTATTGAACTTTTTAATTTTATGTCGTTCCTAGTATCTTTTATACCATTCTTTTAATTGGTTTTCAATGCCCTTTTAGACCTAATTTCTAATATTTCATCCAGCATTGAATTGATCAGTTTTGGAATGGCTGTGTTAACTCTTTGCCCTCGGAAGGCATCTCTGAGATGACATCATGGAGTATTCTCTCCACACGGGCACCTTAGAGCGGTGTCTGGTCCTACAGGTCGGAAGGCATATCTGAGATGGCGTACTGGCTCGGAGGATTGGCGCGTTGCGCTCCATCTGCTCGGCCATTATTTCGCGGTCTGGGAAGGAGACGCGATGCACTTCATTCTATTGGCATTTTATTTTAAATCATCTTGTATTCGTTAGTAATTTGTTTAGCAATAGTCTCATCGTGAACTAAATATTTGAATATTTGTTTCTAAAAAAGACAGAAACTTTTCTTAAGCATGGAAAATTACATACTAAATACGTCTACATTTGCTTTTACGTTTATTGACTGTAAAATAAATTAAATGAACAACTCAGTACAATGAGAAAATAAGAATTATTTTAGCACCAATTATAATACAGAGAGAGAGAGAGAGAGAGAGTGTGAGTGTGTGTGTGTGAGTGTATATAAAACACATTTTAATTTGCTTTGAACTTTTTTTCGTGTGGAATAGATCTGAACATTCTCCAGGGTGGAGGGCCAGATTGACAGGACAAGTCTGGTAATAAAAATTTGTTGTTTTCTTTCCTCATTTTCTGACGCTGCAGACTCTGCCGTCTCTATTTCCCTTTTACAGTAAATGGCATGAAATTTGCCAATAAGTCTGATGTTCAATATGTCATCTAAATTAAAAGAATATCGCTTCACTGCTGAGTTGTACCTCCATTCTTTTACTAGTTGGTGTATTAGCTTCTTTCTAAAGTGTGTCTCTCGTATTTCTTCCGGAAAAGCCTGGTTGTACAAACGGTAGGCGTTATTTATTGCTACATCCAGCAGCCAGAAGAATACTTCCTCTACCACTTTGCACTTTTACGCCCGAAAGCGTACGACGTTGCATAGTGATCGGCTATGTCAACCCCTCCCATGAATGTATTGTATTCACATACAGCAACAGGTTACTGAATTTCACAGTCTTCCCATAAGCCACCACAATTATGTTTCTGCACTATGGTCTTAAGTTTATTATCATAATAACTACTTAGTGTCACAACTATTCGTTGATATTTCCATGCAACGTCAGACATTTTTGATGTTCTCCTAAAAAATCTTTAAAAACACATTTTTTAAACATTTCTGGGTTTCATCTCAGCCAAAATGCCTTTTCTAACGGTATTCACAGTTCCTGACAAATGTACACCCAATTTAAGTAGTTCCAGTAACAGTTGTGGATAGTTTGCAGATTGTTTTGATCAACTTCAATAAGGTAGTATTCCACAATAAGTTCAATATTGTGGATTGGGATTCAGAATCAGCCATTATACATTTCACTGGCAATAGGATTGTAAGATCGCGAAAAGTCCTCTATTTTATGTTTACTGAGCGTTCGAGGGTTCTACAAGAATGTCTATAGGTCGTGTTTAACGATGATGTGGTTCCTCTTAGTTATTAAATGTTTTTAAAAAGTAACCCAGAAATGAATTTGAGCTTTCGAAAAAGTGCTGAAAAATTAAGAATTTTACTGGTATATTTCTGTCATTTCCGCTCTGTTTATTCGCAGCCCAAAGGTGCGCAAATCTGGTATTCTGAAGAAGGCATCCGCATCCCCGTCAGCGTCGGCATCGCCGTCGGCGCTGTCTACCCAGCCGCCACCTCCCGCGCCTGCTGCCTCTCCGCCCGCGGCACCGCGGGTGAAGATGGAGACAGCAGCCCCCTCTCCCCTGCACCCGCCTCCGCCACCCGCATCGCAGGGACGCCAGTCGCCGTACACGAACAGCGGCAGCCCGGGAGCCAGCGCCAGCGCGGGCGCGGGCGTGTGTGCCGGCCCCACGCCTAAGGCGCCAAAGAGCGTCATCGAGCGGGTGCCTAGTGTGCCGGCCAAGGGGCTCGACCTGTCGATAGGCGCTGCGACGCGCGCCGTGCTCTCCGGCAGCCCCACGAAGCTGAAGGGCGGCTCGGAAATCAGTATCATCCCCATGAGTGGCCCGGGGCGTCCGCCGCCTTTGACGCCGCCGCCCGTGCCCACAGGTCCTCCGTCGGCGCCGCCTGCCGCGCAGTCGGCGGCAGTGTCCGCCGCTGCGGGACTGCCGCTTATTAACATCCCCGACTGCATCAGTGTCACCCCCGCCACGTTGCCCCCTCCGCCGCCCGCGCCCACGCCTGCGCCGTCGGCCGCCGCTCCGGGGCCGCGTCCCATGAGTCTGAAGCAACGCATCCTCCTGGACACGGGAAATCAGCGGACAGGCCCTCGCACGCACACACCGCAGTCACGCCCTCCCGAAGACGAGGGTATCGAGGTCATCGAGATTACCGAAGCGCCCCCGCCGGCGACATCGCGCCTTCGCCCTGAGCACCCAAGGAAGAAACCTCAGCGTCCTCGACCCGACCCCGCCGACGCCCCCGTACCGCCCCACTCGCAGCCACCTATGCACCCTCCCCCCACGTCGCACCCACCCCATCCCCAACCCCCGCAAGCGCACTCGCACGCGCCCGCCGAGCGCGATGCGGAGACAGACGCCGCCACCGACCTGCTCAGCCAGATCATCCACGACTCGCTCTCCAACTACCCCAACTCTGGCACCTCGAGCTCCGAAGCGCCAGCGCCAGCACCTGCGCCTGCGGGAGTGGGGTTGCCGTCGTCTGCGAGAGACGCGCCGCCCCAATCGGTTCACCATCGCTCGGTGATCCAGCGACCGGCGCGCGGCTCGCCCCCCAAGCAGCCCCCGCCCCCGCCCCCATCCCCTGCGGAAGGCGGAGGCGGCTCGGGGGCGGAAAACATACGAGAGACCCCGCAAGCGGCCGACGCCGAGGTGTCAGTGCAGCTAGAGGTGGACCGCGTTATGAAGGAACTCATCGAGTTGCAGGGGCATATAAGCGGAGAGAAGAAGGAGGCGCCGGCGCCGCCCCCGCCCGAGCCGCCCAAAATCTCTTCAGCCGTGTCGGTGGTGCCGCTGCCTCCACGGGGGGTGTCGACGGCGGCGCGGTCGGGTGGCGGCGGCGGCGGCGGCGGCCTGGGGGCCGGAGCAGGGGCGGCGGCGCTGACGCGTCTACCGTCGCGCGAGCCCGACGTGACGTTTACCCCACTGCCGCGCGTGCCACCGCCGCCGCCCCGCCCCTCCGCGGCCGCAGCCGCCGCCGCCTCCGCCGCCGCGACAGGAGTGGGCCCCGCGCCCCCCGGAGCGGCGGCTGATCTCGCGGCTCCGCGCTACGGCCATTCTTTCCAGGAAGAGTTCCAGAAGCACCTCTTCCAGGAGGTGCGCCCCCGCAACAAGACGTTCCTTCCTAACGCGGGCACCGGGGCCTCCGACGCCAAGAAGTTTTGGTGACGGAGGATCAACGCCTGCCGCCTCCTGTAGCCTCGACCTTCCTGTTCCTTTATCCCCGCCCCGCCCCGTGCCGCCCCGTGCCGCGCCGCGCCGCGCCGCGCCGCGCCGCGCCGCGCCGCGCCGCGCCGCGCCGCGCCGCGCCGCGCCGCGCCGCGACGCGACGCGACGCGACGCGACGCGACGCGACGCGACGCGACCGAATGTATATAACACGCCACTGCCTGTGCCGCATTCCTGTACATAGCGCTAACTAGCGGCTGTAGAGTTGTTATTTTTGTAATGTTAATGAACCTGTTGAGATATCCCGTTGGGACAATCCTGTTATTAAGATTGCCCGATCTGACAGGCTGGTTGCATGTATGTGTGTGTGTGTGTGCATTTGAATGAATGTGATTTATGAATAAAGTATACACTGAGCATTTTTATACAATTGTCTTGTGTGCGGTGCTTCCAAGAAAAGGAAATGTTATACAGGTGAAATAAAAGTTAATGTTCATGTTAGGAAGCATACTAATTAGCAAGTAATATTTCCTAAGCTTATATATGAAATTGTGCCTTTTCCCATTTCATTGGTTCCTGACATCGTTTCCAGATTTGTGAGAAGACATTTTGACATGTAGGTATTTTGCGGAAACTGATCTTTTTTTGCCACATTCTTCGAGACAAGAAGTTCTAAAAAAAAGTTCGTAGTTAGCAATCCTTAATTTCTCAATGTTTTCTCATCCTTTTGACCAGTTCTACTCAAAGTTGTTGAAACTGGAGTTTGTGGAGATTCTAAGCCAGTTATAAGAAGTGTTTCGTTGTAAAATTTGGAGAGTTAATATTACACCTCAGTAGTTATTTCAGAATTAATTAAATTATCACGCACAAAATGCCATCACTTTTTTTTTAATAATATATATATATATTTTTTTTTTATTGCAGTAAAATTTGATCTCACTATGCAAGCATTTGATGTAAATTAAAAAAAAAAAATGACCATATATAGGCAATGTTAAAGAACTTGCATTTGTTTTGAAATATTACCTGAGAATAGAAGGAAGAGAAGATGTGAAAGGTGGAGATGTCCTAGTACTCTGCCAAAGAATATTTTTCACATTTAAAGTTGTTTTAGTTTCAAAATTTTGCTTACTGATGTGATAAATATAGTAACAAAGCTGTAGTCTCTTTTTCCCAGAAGATATGTGACATTATTTTTATCATGTTTAGATTTAATTCTGAAAAATGTTAATTTAAAACTGATTCGGTATCAAAATTTTTATGATTGTTCCTAATGTGTTTCACGCTATTGCCATTTGTTTCCTTGGTACATTTTTATTAAATCTTTGTTTGATAAATTACTCCAAGAATGGATTGATCACATGATTATTTAACCAGTACTTATTTGATTTGTGAATTATATTTCAAAATTTGAAGAGAAATAACCTTGTGAGAATCTTTCCTTAAAAAGAATTGTCTAAATTTCAGAATCACACTTTCTTGTAATCAATGCATCATGTAGTGTTAGCTGTAAGTCTATTATTAGATATTGTGCAAATGATACAATGGCCAAATCTGTTCACGTCGTGAATTTTGGAGAGAAATTTATCTGTGGAAATTCATTATTACATTCAACTTGTATTTTTATACCTTCACATATCTTATATCGTATGCGGTATCTGACAATCAGACTAAAGATGGCTTTTAATTTTCTTTTCATGCAGTTCTTAATTTTTGGTGTGATTATGCAAAACAATGAATTTGGTATATTCACAAGAATTGTGAATTAGCACATAATGATTTTTTTTTTAACCTAGTACATCATGAGTAACATTATCTTATGATAGAACTGTCATTATGTTTAACTTTTCATCAGTTTGGGAGTGGCTTTGAAACTTGACTGCTAAATTTACAGAAAAAATCATTGAGAAGTTCTTCAAGAAGATGAAATTGCAGATTGTTGCTCATTGAAAAAGGATTGTATTTATAATAAGACTGTAGCAAAAAGTTTTATTTGAAAAGACCTTGCTGTTGATACTTGTTTTTCATGTAGGTTTAATACTAATTTATTTGCAGCATTAATATAAATCTTGTTATACTGTCCACATTTTTAATGTTTGTGTAATATGCTCTTCATCTCTCGTAGTAACAATATTTTAAAAGTTAAGCTTCTTGTCTAGTTTCTCAGAACATTAAGTTTATATTCTGAAAAGTTTTTTTAAAAAAATTGAACATTCAAAATACTTGCTGAATTACATGATTCAACAGTATGTGTGACTAAAAACTACTAAAATTGATGCAACTTGATTTGCATGCCAACATAGCAGTCATCATTAATTCTGAAGTAGTGTGTTAATGATTCTAACTTGTTAAGACATTGATCAGAATTCTAGTAAATAGTAATAAATAAAGTTTAGGATATACAGTGGGCTGTAGTTAAGGGGGAGAAATTTGGGGAGGAAAGTGAGTTACCAGAAGAGGCATTACTTTCTGATAAGTTTGCAGTGAGTATTGTGATCATCGGAAGTTACATGTTGACACTGTGAATATATACAATTTAGCAGTCTCGTATTCCAATAAAGTGGTTGTAGAGTTCCATATGTGGATCGGAGTTATCCTTGAAGTTCTTGATTCAATATTTCGCCGTCCCCCCCTTTTTTTTACGGGAAATTTTGCGACATACTACATTTGATGAAGTCGCCAAGGTTAATCAAGTGTTCGTAAGTTCTTTCGCTTATCATACGGCTATTGAGATACACAACAGCATATAATTGCAATGAAATGTGTGTGCTTAGTAAATGGAGAAACTGAGCAATATTCTAGTAATGTCACTTGTGCTTAATTTTTTTTATTAGTCAGGCTCGAGAATGGGCTAGTCTTTGCATGAAGGGGGGGTGATAAAGGATTTCGTTCTTCATTTTTCATATGTCCCTAGCAGTAGCGTAACGAAATGAGTGCGGACGGGCCCGCGCACGTTTTCTCGAGCCCTCGCTTAGCTAGATGCGTGGGGAGTTTGGTTATTTTGACAGGGAATTTTACGTCGAATCTGTAGTTCATTTTTCCATGCAAAATAGTTGTTAATACACGGGAGCGAACATTCCGCGTCTCTAGATTTTTGTCTATAATACTCGTTACTATCATTTATTCTTATGTTGGGAAAGGAGTGGGGGTAGATATTTCGTGGCTCAAGAAAAGTGCGGATATAATACATTTATCTGGGCTTTTTTTTTTTAATATAAAAAGTGGATAACAAACAAGTAACGTTAGTGCCTTAAATAATTAAAAAAGTAATCCTTTATCAAATCCACATTGCACATATGTACACAATCGTAAAACCTGGCGTTCACAATTCTTACAAACTCTAAATCTTCAGCCTGAAAAAGACCCTCTGTCATCTGGACCCGAACTTTTGGTTTGCCAAGAAAACAATGTACTATACGAACACGTATTCTTGATATTCCACAGCGTGCAGAAGAGTGCCTAAAATGGCGTATCAACTTTAGGCATTAACTTTACTCACCAAAGCGTGCCACAAGAAAGGCTACAATTGTTTTGAAAATACTATGTGTTAGTTACCGGATTTGTAAATTGGTACGTGCCGTTCCCAGTGGAACCTCAGTATATCAATATGCCGTGCCATGCTGGGTGAGGACTAGGGATCTCTTGTATCAAGAAAACTTGCGCGAATAATACATATTGTCGGTTCGGTCTGCCAACGTTCGGAATCTAAGTAGGTACTATTAGCATTCAGTGTTGTTTCCAACATGATTTGGGCGACTCAAATATCGTGGGAAATGAAGTAGTCACTATACAGTGGTGTCGTGAACAGCCGGATATATACTCTAGTGACAGTTGTTGAGCCATGCCTGTTCGCGTTACATCATGGATTCTCACGGTTCACGACCGTGTGTTTATGTAAAAATAAAAAAAAATTATAAAACGAAAGCACGGAACGTTCTCGATTACAGCTCGCCACCTTGCCGCCCAGGAGCAGGAAGCACATGCACTAGTGCGCATTTCACATTCAAAACTCGATTTTCAAATAAACATAATAGTTATGACACAAAAGCTACATTCAATATAATGTTTATAAAAACTAATTTGTACAGAAGGGCAAAGTAGCACTGCACTTCTTAATTTCAACTATTTCTCGTGAACTATATTTTCGTCGGACAGGGCATGACAAAAGGAAGTGTCGAAGCCTTTTATAAGTTAGCCAACTGCATACGAACGAATGAAGGAAAACGACATAACCTTCAGATATGTTTCCAGAACTAGCAGTAGAAACTGTCCATTCTTATAAAAATTGCTCTATATTTAAATGCCATGTGCGGATTGTGGAGCATTATTAACTGCTACTGGAAACTATCGAAAGCCAACGGCGCCCCTTACGTCGTC
This sequence comes from Gryllus longicercus, assembly GCA_038098605.1. Lineage (NCBI taxonomy): Eukaryota > Metazoa > Arthropoda > Insecta > Orthoptera > Gryllidae > Gryllus > Gryllus longicercus. Next base: position 347,681 of record JAZDUA010000065.1, read on the forward strand.
GTCTCTCATGCAGTAGTTTACGCCAAAGTGATTTGTACAACTATCTCATAGAGTATTTTTGGCGAAAAGATTGCAAAAGGATGGGTGGAGGTCCAAGTATTATAATTTTTAACTATTTTGTACACACCAATATTTTCTTTCATTGCTTTCGGTTAGAGAAGATTACGTTATATTAAAAGGTCATATTAATCGATGGTTAGGTTCTTTTCACACGAATACAAATGTGTATAATTTCCATAAATTGGTTGTTGCATTGTGCAGAACAGCATGACTTGTTCGCGGGTTGGTGTTAAGACAGAAGACGGGTGCAATGCGCCTCGTCCCTCGCGTAAAGAATATCCCAAAAATGTTAATCGCGAAGGCCGGGACCTAGTTATGAACTTAAATACCTAGCGAAGCGTCATATTTAACAAGTGTTCGCCAAAAGTAATGCGGTGGACAGGCTATATTTTATATTATGCTTCAATTTTTTTGTCCTAAGGCCACGCACAAAAAAGGAGAGGGAAAGCAGGCCAATAGGGTGCCGTAAAAGTGGGAGCTGTAGTGACGTTGCTGCTTCCTATGGGAGTGTGTCTTCCCTCTCCCTTTTTCATGTGACCTTGCATCTTCACGTTTAAAAAAAGTGTAATGGCGTGTGCCAGAGTCGTCTTGAAATTGGACATGCGTAGCAAGGGGTCTCTGCTGCCATTACGCTCGTGGATATGTGTTATGCTTTCAAAAATACTCCGTTTCTGCCCACTAAAATCAATGCACCTAACGTTCACAATCTATGAAGTCGATACTGTGACGTGCCAAATGGTTTCTATTGCCAGGTATAGCTTGGAGCAGCTCAAGAGGTGCATAGCCGTGATCTTGTGCGCAGATGGCCGTCATGGATTCGTTGTTGATGAAATAATATCTGAGCTGTTTTTCTTGCTGGCGACACATAACTTCAAGACTTGTCAGTCCACGACCTCCATAATGTCTTGAAAGATACAGCCTTTCGGTGGAACGTCGAGGATGATGCATCCGATATTTTGATAGAAGTGTTCGAACTTTTCCATCGAAAGCTTGCAAAGCTGTCTCAGACCACTTGACAATTCCAAATGTATGTGATGCTGCTGAGACAGCCTAGGTGTTAATTCCTGTAAATTTGTTTCTCGAATTAATACAGGACTTTCAGATTTTCGTAACACGAGAGAAAACCTTTCTTTCCACGTTTTCTTATCTGCAGTTCCTAGGAGCTGCTGGAGACCCAGATACTTATATTCATCGCCATTGAAGAGTTCTTGAATTCACAAGTCTTCCATCAAATGAGGTTCATTTTCTGTATTCTGAACGCGACCCCTCATAACGTGACACTTCTCCAAAACAAGATCCGTACGAACAGAGCTGCTGAAGCTTTCAACAAGTGTCAGCATGCTGGCCCTTTAACATAGAGCTTAAGATCATCTTATGGTTCTGAAGTGACATTCATTTAGATGGAGTTTCTCTTTCACAAACCTCCAATCTTCAGCAACAAGCCCATTAGTTGAAATAACAACGGGTATCTCTAATGCCATTATTATTATTAAAGATATATTAAAAAGCTGTGAGCAAAATTTTCAGGAACTTACTATTTTTTGCACAGACTTCAAATTAAAATTAATATAAGATTATATATAAAATAAAATTTAAGAGCATTTCAGAAAATTAATAGTAAAATTTAAATTTTTCGAGCCCTTGAATGTCAAATGTTTACTAAACATTAGAATAAAAGATAAGAGAAACATTTTATCAAATTATAATGAAACTTTTAAAAATCATTAGATCAACAAAATTGATGTGTTTTCAAAATAAGACAAAGTTCACACTTGCAGCTTGCGATTAAGAAAATTCCCTTCTCGCTTGCTGCGGTCTTCTCAGTTTGATCGTGCAGAAAACTAGTATGCTGGGTGCGTTGGAAATATTGATCGTACAGCCCCACAAAGACAATATTTTGATATTACCAGCTTGCAATTTACCTCATCGAAATATTCCAGAACTTGGATTTCCAACCTGAAGATATTATTCAACTCCACAAAAAGGTAAAAGCAATATATTAGAATTTGTTATTAAGTGAAGGCTGCACAAATATACATAAAATTAGTAATGAATTAATTTTTTTTTAAATGACAAAAAAAGTAAACATCTAGACTAAGCAAATGAACAAATTTCAAAACAAAATGGGCGTATAGATTGATCATGTACGTTTTGTAGGAAACTGATTGGATGCGTCGATTTTCATTCCTTATATAGTATGCAGTTCCAATAATGAAACGATTTAAAAGCAATTAAAAATACTATGAAACTGCTGTTTATGCGAAAATCCTTACATCACTTCCTGCTTCAAGATTCATCTTTCGGAAATCCTAAAACAAATATTTCGATCATTCAAGTAATTACCTCGGCACAACGGCACACTACTCTTGAAAGGCATGTTCTTCTAAATAAAATTGTCGCAAAGCTTTTAAGGATATATCCAATTGGGAGGAACTCAGAGCATAACGTGGTCTTCATATTGCACATGCTGACTGAAATGTGAAAACAAGATGGCCGGAGCCGGCCGACCTAAGTTTAATGACGTCACTCGCCTCTTTTGAGTTGGTTCCGAGGCCTTCTGTAGAGGGGTGTTGTACTACCACTGTATACATATACAGTAGTGCAACTCCGTATGAAACGCAATATTACGAAGTTAAATATTGTTAATTGAATTTGTCCACAGACTATTTAGCGTCAGACAATTTTTCGATTATAAAAAGTTTATTGTTTTTCAGAGCGACGTTTCGGGGAATTCATTTTTCTCCATCTTCAGTCTAGACATAATAAAGGAGAAAATTGAACTAAATATGTTAAAAAGAATATGAATAGAAGTTACACGGACGATATTAATCAAATAAAACGATTCTAATGAAATAGTTTCGACATCATAACATATAGAGACTCAGCAATTCAAACAAAGGATCAAATAAAAAAACAGTGAAGTGTGTGTGTGTGTGTACATATATATACACAACAGGTAAAGTAGATTTTTAAAGTATTTTTAAGAAAATAAATTCTTTTAATCTAATGAATGTTGTCTTTGAAATTAAATAATGTGATGAGGAGTAACAACCATTTCTTTACTTTTCATAAAAATGTCATATGTCTCACAAAAGCAACTTGTCTCGTAAACAATTATTATTTCTGAATGTAATGTGGACTCCCTATCCAATAAGGAATATCTTGCTCTAAGCTCCCGGAGGAAGTATTATCGAGAAATGAAATTGACGGCTTCTCGTAGTAGAGGAGAAACAACACGTTTTATTCGTGTGCTTGGGGTAACTGGTGGAAGACACGCAAGGGAGCAATGTCAGAAGAAGCGGAAGCCACGCCGTCTGCGAGAAGAGCTGAGAAATTATGCGGAGCTCCACGTTTTAGAGAGAGCGGCACCAGCACCGCCACCGTGCGAGAGAGATAAAAGAGAAACGCTACACGTGACGCGCGCCAACAGCCGAGGCGTTTGGCACTCGCTCCCCGCAGCTCCGATTGATGTTCATGCCAAATAGCATTCGTTCGGCTCTCTCATTTGTAACTCTCATTTGTAATTCGACAACGCGAATCAAAAAGGAGAATCTTCTATGAAAATTACTCGTTCCTTCAGTCTTGTCCGATATCTCTTTGATTGACCGGCTTAGATGAATCAGAGCATCAACATATGTGATCTTTCCTTCCTCTTCTTTGTTCTATCCTCACCTCTTATTTACTCACACCTCCGCTTACGTTCACTTCACTAACGCACATGTTGAGAGCTTAGATCTTGTTTCAGCTTAAGAGAGATACCTGGTAGGAGAAAACCCTGCAAGCTGACATGTAGGCCGGCGCTGGATCTCGCCATCCAGCTGGGAAAGATCACGCCACCTTCAGCAATTTAAAAAATGCACCACACGCAGGACATATGGGACTAATGACCTTAGCAGTGGATGCGCCCGGAGTACTCTTTGTCGAAGGTGGTGCATCTTTTAGTGGACGGCCTGGATATATGTCCTCTACTGTCCTGGATTTTCATTCTTCTAATTTCGGATTGGCCAACTGCCTCACGTTCCCCAGAGGGCTGGGGATGGGTAGTTTGGCATTTAGACGGTTTTTTAAAGGTAGTTTGAGTTGGGAGGAGAGAAGAGTATGAAATGAGAGCAGAGATGTTAATGCACTTAGGGGTTTGAGGAGGTAGAACATTGGGTGGGGGGCTTTTTTAGGGGTTATTTTGTTGAGGGTTTTGTCGTGGCGTTTCGTGAGTCTTAATTTGTTGGGTGTTTTTAGGTCGGAGGGGGGGAAGTTGAAGGATATCTAGGGGGTGCTTTTTTCGGGAATGACGCGGGGGGAGTTGAGAATATGTTGGTGAGGTTGAATGAGGTGAGTGAAGATGGGATTGTTTATGAATTGCTGTACCGTGTCTCGGGATGTGTTGATATATGGGGGGGAGTGGATGGATGTTGTGTTGGGTTCGGAAGATGTAGTTTTGACCGGGAAGGTGATGAGAGATAAGGCGGATGACGCGGTTTTCAAGAGTTTTTAGGTTCTTATATGTGGAGTGGGGGATTGTTGACCAGGTGGAAGAGGCGTATGTAATGATGGGTCTGATATGGGTGTAGAATATGAGTTTTTTGTTGACAGAGAGGGACAGATGGCGGAGGATGGGTTGGATGAAGTTGATTTTTTGGTTTGCCTTAGAAATGGTGGTGTTGAGATGGGCAGTCCAGGTTAATTTGGAATTGAAAGTGATGCCGAGATATTTTATTTGTGAGGACCATTGGATAGGAGTGCTATTGATGGTGATGGGTGGGAAAGGGTGTGTTCGCCAAGTGAAGATGACAGCTTGGCATTTAGAAGGATTTATAGTGATCGAGTGTTCTTGGAACCAGTGTGAAATTGTGTGGGCTGCATTTTGAAGGTTGTTGATGGACTGTTGAGAAAAACGATGGGGTGAGAGAAGCGCTAGGTTATCTGCATAAAGAATTTGCTGAATGCCGCGACAAGAGGGAAGATCATTTAGATAGACTGAAACGAGGGTGGGAGAAAGAACTGCACCTAGTCGAACTCCCGCCGAGATGGGGTGGGAGGGGGAAAAGTGTGAGAGATACATTGTTTTGAAAGTTCTGTGAGCTAGATAGTTTGATAGATTTGTAACGAAAGTGGGAAGATATGATTTTGATTTGAACAGGAGAATTTGGTGGTTGATTGTGTCGAAAGCAAAGGACAGATCGGTGAAAAGAGCAGGTGTCTGGCGGGTTTTATGACGAAGTTCTTTGGCGATGTTAATGGCAAGGTGGAATGCCTGCAGAGCCGATGATCGGTCAGGGCGGAAGCCGAATTGTGAGGGGTGAATGTGGGGTTGAAGGTAGAGGGTTCATGAATTTTAGAGGGATTTTTTCGAACAGTTTTCTGCTGATAGAGAGGAGGCTGATAGGTCGATAGTTTGTGGGATGTCTGGGGTCTTTGTGAGGTTTAGGGATCATAATGACAGTGGCGGTTTTCCGAATTTTGGGGAAGTAAGCGGTATGAAGATATGCATTGAAGATTAGGGTTAAGTGAGAGATTGCGTTTAAAGTTAAAATTTTAAGGTAATTAGGGTAGATTTTGTCGGGTCCTGGGGCTTTGTGGGCTTGGAGAGATTTTATCGCTTCAGTGGTGTCATCGTTATGTATGGTCCACATGGTTTGTCTTTCTGGAGGTAGGGACGGGGTTCGTATGAATTGAAGGATAGCGGTATCTGGGATACGAGTATTAGTGGAAGTAAAGCGAGTTGCAAGGGTGCTGGCAAAAATGTTTGTTATTTCTTGTGGGTCATGGATAAGAGAGTTTTCAGGGGTGAAGAGGTGTGGGAGAGGGTGAAAGGGATAAGGGAAAGAGGGATAGGTGTGAATTCTTCGGTCGGGTGGATTGGATTAGGGTATGTAGTTTTTTGGGGTTGCCTGTATTGGTGTCCTGTATTAGATCGTCGAATTTTGTTTTGTGAAATAGTGCTAGTCTGTTGTGGAGTTGTTGTTTTAGAGTAACGTAAAGCGTACGTATGTGGCAAATTCGAATCGCTAGTCGAGACCAAAGGATGTAGAAAACTAATACAGGAAAGTCTAAGCCATTCTGTAGAACCACTATTTTAAAACCGTCCGTCCGTCTGGTGAATATGAACAACAAAAGCGCCTGAACCATGCGTAGGAATTTTTCGAAATTGAAGAAGCCCCTGTCCATTTGACCTGAGCCGAAGATCAGCGATTTTGAAAATCATTCATTAGTTTTTTGGGGTACTTTACATGAAGCCCGTGGAATACTTTCAAAATTTTCTCAAAAATTGATCCACATTTTTATTTAAATTTTGTATGTGAATAGTGTAAAATACACGCATTAGGTGATATCGGCTCGATTTTCAAGGTTTACTCTGAATTTTCGAAAATTGTAAACGTTTGAATTTTTTGTGGGTCTTCTACTGGGGCCTGGGAGCCTGCTTCTGGCAAGCCCCTGTCAGCGGTTCGTACGTACGACCGGAGCTTGTCTCGGCTCTGGCGGTGCTCCACTGGTGGGAAATACTTGGTTGGGGAAAATCCCCGCCAGCCGACGTAGGGCGGCGTTGGATCTCGTCTTCTAGCGAGGAAGGTCACCGCCAACTACCGCGATAAAGCATAAACTAGACTTATGGGACCAAAGACCTTAGCAGTCGACGCGTCCGGATCAATCATGTTCGTTACCAGTCCCTGCAATTAGAGTTTTCGATGGCCATTAGAGAAATTCACTGTTTTCCGGCGCACGATTACAATATTTTCAATTCTTACGAAGAAGGCCGAGAAAGAAAAAGGTAATAAAATCCCAATATAGAGAGTTCAAGACAGCGCTGAAAGCCGCCTTCTGTTATGCAACCCGCCGAACTGCGGTGCATGACAGAACGAATGCTTTCAGTTGCAGCAGTATTTATTACCTCGTCTCGCTTACGACACACGCACTGGCGTAGAAGATTCAGTATCTAACTGTTCTGTAAACTCTTATATTTATATTTGCATGTTCTTCACTCTATCTTCTATTCATTTAGTTGTCTGGCCTAAAAAACGTATGATTTATTTTCAAATATATGATCACTAGGGTCCAGATAAGTATGTAATTACATTCCTAGCGTATCTCTGGCAAGTCGAATCAACAATATATTCACTAGGGCCCAGATATTTATGTAATAATATATTTTCCTAACGTACTTCTGTCAAATCGAATCAACACTTTTCATATCAGCTAGTGCCCAAAAACTTGGACGTTTTAGTACATATTTTACCCTAAAGAATATATTTTTCCATAGTACTGAATTTTTCCATTTTACTGGAATTTTTAAATTTAATTCTTAATTTTTTCTGCATGTTTTTGATAAGGAATCGCCCAAACAAACAATTCAGATTTTTTTGTAGCCTCCTCTCTAAAATGCCGTTATTGCATCGCGATGAAGTCAGTCTGTCCATATATACCGACGGTATTGCAAATAAAAGGGCAAGGCAACGATGCAATCAATAGCTTCTGATGTGTTAGTTTTCAACGCGAGTATCGCAGAGACGAGAAAGGAAGTTTGGTTTGTGGAAATAATACGTTTAGCTGGCGAAATCTCCCACCCACTTGTCATTTTCCAGAGCCCTCCCTTGACCTTGATACCGCACCAGAAACTACACGAACCAAATCATAAAGGTCCGTTGACATTTTTCTTTTCCTGATTGTCCCACGCGATTCAGCACCAAACAGAAGCTCTGCAGGGGTTGCTTCCAAAATTACTACTACTAACCTATCTTGTGCATACGTTGCGTTGCAGAATTGATTAGATCTCACTTTGATAAAGTTGGCGCATTGATTTCCAATACAAAAAATAATTAACGAGATGTGGCACTTTGATTAGTACTATGAGCAATAACGCTCAGAATTTTGATTTTTTCTTTCTCGCACTTACAAACGTAAGAAGAGAAAGTATTGTAATCGTGCGCCGGAAAAAAAAAATTCCGACACAAAAACTCTTATTGTGGGACCCTGGTAAGGAAAAAGAGAATACATTCAGTTGCTGTAAAATATGGAAATATAAAAACTAGTGGTGCTGCCAAAGAACATACTGTCTCGCAATGTATCTAAACGCTCCACAATATTATATTGATTTGAATATTGTATTAAACAATTGATTTGATGTGACATATGTTTTACAAATAGAACAAGAAAGTTGTACGCTTCTTTAAAATATCAAAATACGAAAATTACATACAGACACTTCAGTTTATTTAGAGTCTTAATAGATTGTATATGTGAGTAGAATTGCTTCAAATGATTTTTAATAAAGTTTCTGAAATTCTCAATTGTTTTCTGCACCAAGTGTGACAAATAATTGAGTTATTACAAATAATTATCCCCGAGACAGCCTCGAACCGGCGCCACTTCCCTATGAAACGCGGAGTCCGAAAGTAAGAGATGTAGAAAATTCGAAAATCACATACAGACACTTCCAGTTTATTTATGTTCATTAATAGTATTTGCGATTAGAATTGCTTCAAATTGTTTTCAATAAAGTTTATGGAATTAACAATTATTTCCTGTAGTAACGGAGAACTGTGACTAATTAGCAACCTTGCTCACCCTGGTGGCAGATTGTTTTTACACTTAGTATATAATAGTAATAAGCGTAATAAGAACTGAATCAGTCAGTTTTTGCATTAGAGGACCGAAAAATCGAGAAAATGTGAAAAAGTGTTATTTGGGCGACCAAAGAAGATAGCTGGGAAGAGAATCAGTTACAAATGAAATTCTAGTTTAGACTAAAGAGATTACTAAACTAAATACTAGGACAAAGTCTGTGCCATTCTATAACAACATTAGTTTATTTATTTATTTATTTATTTATTTATTTAAAAAGCGATTTTTTACATTAATTTCTACAACAAAATTTTTCTGAGGCAAAAATATCTTCAATTTTGTACTTTTGAATTGTTTTCAATTTTCGAAAAAACGAGCAATACCGGAAAATGAGACTAGCACCATATTTCCTACATTCTCTATTACATACGAGCAGAAAATTTAAAGGATAAATTTGGAGCGGTTTTTGAGAATTTGTTTTCGTAAATTTCAAGCGCAAATTTCCCAAAAACTACTCGACTTTCAAAAAATTGAAAATTGCCTTTTATAAAGATTTAATTTTGTACAACAGACTGCCAGAACCAAAAACCCCTATCTTCAATTTTTAGTTTACAAATTTGTTTTCCTTTTTCAAAAAATCCAGGAAGTCAGTAAAAATAATATGTAAATCATTCTCTAAAACATCTTTCGCAATTTAATCAAAACGTTTGGAGTCTTTTTGAGAAAATTTTGAAAATGTATTTGAGGCTTCATATGAAGTACCCTCAAAAACCAAAGTATCCATTTGAAACTCCCAAAGCTACAAGTTCATTCAGATCGATTGAGGAATATCAATTTTGAAGAAAATTGGCTGAACGGTTTAGGCGCTAGCGTTGTGAACAGACAGATAGACAGATGGAGGTTTTGCCGTCAAACGATTTTTCGGTGTGATGAATCTACAAAATATGGATTATGGCTACACCACGAGTTATAGGATTGTTTTCTAAATTTAAAATCAGGATTTATCTACAGCATTTGTCCATTTTCTGGCGAAATTTCGGCCTTTTCCGGCGCACGATTACATAATTTACTCTTCTTACGAAGAATTCTTAAGGCGAGAAAGAAATAATAATTTCGAAACAATTAGAGATATCTAAGTTGATCCCATGGGTACTGGTTATATTCTATTGAAATTTCAAATATTTCAATAATTTCAAATTTCTTTAAAAAAAGGTCATGTTCATTTTTTTTAAACAAATAATAGTATTGAGTAATTTTTACTTGAAATTAATGAAATATATACAGGTTTCACACCATCTACGGGCCACAAGAAAAATTGAATGAATGATACAAAAATAATTAATTTAATTTTAATCATTATTTCCTATTTAAAATGCCAACATTAATTCCATTTTTGCTTTCTCACACTTTTACTTTACTTAATTCTACCATATGAATTCTCAATGTATTGTTGTAGTACATAAAGAAACTGTATATCTAGGTGATAGTATATCAAGGTGGTTAATTATTTATTAATTGATTTAATTAATAAGATGGTAATTATTTTTTAATTCATTAATTCCAGAAGTAATATCCAGGTGATTAATTTTGAATATTTATTAATTTGAGCGTTTGTTTCATGGCCTAGAGACTATTCTAATTCCTAAGATTTATAAGATTTATCTTGTTTGATACGCGCGCAAACAAAAAAAAAACTAGCAAACTATTTTTCACTATATACTTTCATAAACACAATATACTTTCTCTAGTATTTTATTCCGAGTATACGTACATATACGAGACAGTTCTGCATACGTATAGCATTATTTGTAACTTTTACGATTTTCGAAAATTCAGAGATTTCAACAAAATCTAAACGGCGCCATTTTTTATAAAAATTATAACATCCGACAAAAAATCACAGAAAAACTTTATAGCAATTTTTGAGAAAATTTAGGTTTTCGAAATTTATTTTATTTCTTTCAAATTTCTGCTAAAACAATTCATATTTTGCAAACATTTTGGAAGGCCTCATTTCAAGATCTAATTTTTAGAACAGATTTCATTAGGCATAACTACTGTAGTAGTCAGAGATAGACGCAGAAAACATTTTAACTTTAACGATTTTCGAAAATTTTCGGCACCATTTTAAAAAGGGAACTTTTTATATGAGAAAAATAACGCCAGGGGACATTTTGAAACCAGGGGGCACGTTTCAGAAACGTTTGCCAGCTTCAAAGGAAAAATTAAGGCCGATTCATAGGACTGTGACATCAGCCAGACCGAATGGGAATATCGATTTTCATAAAAATCCGATTTGCAGATTAGCTATTATCGTTGTTTGCCTACCTTTGATAGATGGATAGACGTTTTGCCATAAAACAATTTTTTTATAGAAAGAAAACTACAAAACATGGATTCTGAATACACAACGTGTTAGAGGAAGTAATATTCTACACATAAGGACACGAATGATCCACTTCATACCAGGTTCCCACTAACCAAGTTTTTCTTTCAAACATATTTACCTTTTTTCGAAGAATGGTAATAATTTCTCTACGCTACGCAAGCAGTACACAAGCAAGTAAAATTTGAATGAAGTTTTGAGAAAATGTTCAATATATTGCAGGGGCCTGATGAAATGTTATTCTAAAAGCAAGTCAAGTTGACTCAATCTACACTGATTTTTTTTAAGGCATTCAATAGAGTTGATCATTCTATTATAAAATGAAAGATATATGCTATTGCAATAAGAGGACAGGTGAACGAACGGTTATGTATGTACATTGAAAATCGTTCACAGATTGTAAGAATTCAAAACTACTACTCTGATGTAATAGTTGAATGATACTTCGGGTGTCCCTCAACGGTCACACATAGGTCTTCTATTGATAACTTTTTTTGTTAATGATATTCCAAAAATCGTACATAAAAGCCAGATTTTATTATTTGCTGTCAACATGGAACTCTTTAGATCAATAATCTCTGTAAAGTACTGAATCCTAATTCAAGAGGATCTCAATTCATTTCAATAATGGTGTACAAAAATCTGCATACTGGTAAACCCAACCAAATGTAAAGTTATTACTTTTACAGGGCATAAATCCATTTTAATTAATAACTACACTATTGATAATACTATAGAGTCAAAGAGTCAGAGTTATATAGAGTCAAAGTTATCAAAGAACTTGGCACTTTCGTTGATGAAAAAATGACATGCATACTACACATTGTTTACATAACTAAAAAATTCCTGAAAATGTTGAATTCATCCTACATATAAAGAAAGACTTCAATGATATAAAATGTATGTCTTGTTCGTTAGTGACAGTTTTGTAGGATTATGGATCTACTTCATAGTGTCCTTACTACGAGAGCTCTATGGCTAATATTGAATGAGCTCAGAATAAATACCTAAGACATGTTGCATTCAAATTTAAAATACTAATTTTAGAAACAACTTTCATCTTAACTATCGAGTAGTATTGGATAGGCTGAACCTCTCTTCTCTCAGACAATAGAAGAGTATATAATGATTACCTATTATTATACAAAATATTGAACAATGTGATAATATGTCCTCAAACTTTTAGAAATAAATTCTTTTAGAATACCAACTAGATCTACACGTTTATAAAATTTTAGATTTTAGATTTATTTGGTCAAAAACAGTAAAAATTGTATGTAACATATGGGGGAGAAGATCATATGTGCCCGTTTTCTTGAGTTGTAGAATACCTTCCCATCATCGTAACTGCAAATAGTTGAAATATGAGTAACAGTTAAAGATAAATAATTTTTTTTAAATAAAAAGCCTAAGATTATTAACATTTGATAAATTAGACATTTTTGTTCCCGAGTAATAGAAAAACATTTGCAATGGTAAACGCACTGAAAATTTGTTTTTCAGCATTTCTAACAAAATAGTAACTAACCTCTTTTCCTACCACTTCAAGCAAAGGAGAGTTCAACAAAAGGTGCGCATAGTGAATCTAGATTTACGTCTAGAAAACTAGAAAGGGGCCATCTCAGCATTTGCTCAATGTATCAGGGAAGCGACAAAAACCTGATCGAGATGGGTGGTCATTGAAGCTGATGTACATTATTTGTTACAAGCATATTCACCATATTCACTTTTTTTTACAATGTGCAATACAAATGTGAACTAATTCATTATATATATATATATATATATATATATATATATATATATATATATATATTGAAACGAAGAGCGTTTCTGTATGAAGAAATATCAAAATTCAGACATTCTAAATTAAAACAAAACATTTGAGTTGATCAGCGCAGTAACGCCGCAACGGTCAGCAGTGCGGAGAGGCATGCGATGGAGTACGGATGGGGCTGTGATGCGCCCAAGGAATTATCCGCAATTTATCAGTACAGTTTGGAGTAAGTGAGGCTCGAGAGTAGAATCAAGTTTGCCAAGGATTGGTCGGTAGTTGGATGATTGGCGGAAGAGAGATTACGCATTGAAACTGAGAGAGACCAATAAAATAGTGAATCGCGTGGCCGGTTGGCTAGTGTAGTGATCCCGCACTTGAACAAACATAGTAGTGAACAGTGCCGAACAGACGTCTGTGCGAAGCTGAGGAGGATCACCGAAAGGAGCAGAAGAACCGACGAACATTGATCTCGCGTCGTTCGTTCCCGTATTTGTGAATCATTTTTCATACCGGCTGGGGCGGATCCCGGCGAAATCTTCAGCCGTTACGTTGGGCCGGAGGAACTGGTCGCCGAGGGAGGACGAATCTCCGACGGGCTCCGGGGTGAACCGAAGCTTGCCGACGCCACCGCCGCCGCTGCCGCCGTTGCTACTACGGCCCAGGACGTATCAGGAGGGAGCAGATGGCTTTTAAAGGTCGAGGTATTATATACATTTGAGTTGATCCGCGCGCTTAGTTTCAAGACCAAGGTTGTACTGTTTGTAAATATTATTTAAGGTGTATTATATGATTAATAAAACGTTTAGATGTGTAAAAGAATTTATAACAATTCTCTTTCCATGTTGCGCCAAATCCCTGGAGACCCATTCACGAAAAGGCACCTGTCCCTTTTATAATTTTATTGTCGTGAAAGTACCGCTTCCCAGATACGTCAGGAGAGAGAGAGAGAGAGAGAGAGAGAGAGAGAGAGAATATCACTGTTTTGTTAAAATATACATTATTTTTCTTTTTGATGATCAGTATTGTAACGAATATTGCATCATCTGCCCGGATTCGCTGCGCGGATTGCGTCATCTGCCGGCGCCCCCTCCCCCCGAACTGGACGGTTCCGGGCTATTCGCGAGTCGTGTGGAAAGGTGGAGTAAGTGCCGGGTGTGTCGAAACGTGCGCCGGCCAAGTATAAATGCGCCGCTGCCGGCGGCCGCGAGTCAGTGTATGTCAGTGTAAGTAGTCCAGTCAGTCGGAAGTAAGCAGCCGCGAGTCAGTCTGTGTATGTAATCAGTAGTAAGCAGTCAGTCCGTCAGTGTGTCTGAAGTGGAAGCTGAGCTGTAAAGTGTGCACCGCGGTGAACAGTGGTGCAGTGAATGAACAGCAGTCTGAAGTCTGCAGTGGAAGTTGAGCTGTGAAGTGTGCATCGCGGTAAACAGCAGTGCAGTGGACCCATTTTAATTAATAACCCTGGTCTGCGCAGTGAATTGTGGTCTGTGCTGTGAATTGTGGTCAGTGCAGTGAAGTGTGGTCTACGCGGGAATTGTGGTAAGCGCAGTGGACCGTGGATAGTGCTTCGGACTGCGATAGTGTAGAAGAAGTAAAAAGAGTAAATAAATAATCAGATTGCAGTGGACTGTGTAAATAAATAATCAAGAGAACGGAGTCGTGTGTAAGAAAATAATCAAGTGGAGAACACAAAGTCTGTGTAATATACTTGTAAATACAAGGAGATCTAGTATTTTAGTGTAGCATTAAGGAGCATTGTTTACAAATAAAAGTTTTTGTTAAATTTTACCCGCATGTGTTTTAATTCACCACCGAGGATCGTTACCGTATAGAGTCTAACTTTTTCTTATAACTGAAATTTGTGTACCGACTTCAATTGTTTAATTTCATCGGGCAAAGCGTTGAAAAGTAACGTACATGTATTGTAAAACAAATGCTTTGTACCAAAAACCAACAGTAATCGTTACCTCAACTCTCCAATTGTAAGGCAACTTAGACTTGGGAATCTTCAGAGTATATTTATTTCATGACAGTTTATATGTCTTCCAAAATAATCTTAAAAAATATTATCTGTAGCGTTATATTATTTAGCTATCTCACAGTTGTTGTCATTCATATTGTATGTGTTTTGTCATATAAGGAATTAATCCTGTTTAGTAAATAAAATAAAATAAACATAAAATAAATGTACCCCCCAAAAATGAAAAGATGTGTTTCAAATTTAAGAAGCTTTGAGTGTAACACGGTTGATTAACGAATGTCCAATTTTGAGAAAATCTACTGGACAGTTTAGCAGGCCTGGTTGTAACAGAACGCTGGAGTTTCCACAAAGCAATTACGCATGGCGTCGGTTTCGATTTTTGGGTAAACATCCGAAATTGTTGAAAGTGGAAACATTTCTGATACTAAGGATGCTGAAAGGTTCTAATAAAAAAATCCTAATCGATGAAACGGAAACTTCTTACCTAAACAAGGTTTTAGGCGAAAAAATACGTTGGGGTCCATCATTAATTCCTCCCCATTGGTAAGGGGCTATTTACTGTACAAAATGTTACTGTATTTTTTCTTCGGCAAACACCTCCACGAATTCTTTCGTGCTTAAATATGACCACGGCCCTTGTATTGATACGCTCTCGACTGGGAGTGGCAAAAGTTCATTTAAAAACGTCCCGTCCATATACTCTTTCCTTTAATGGAGACTCTGTTCCTTTAATAACGGCAGACCTAAGCATATCGATTAACACGTCGAATTCTAAACTTTTTGATCTCATGCCTGAGCAATTATTAACCTGAAACAATATGAGAGTACCCTGTCTCGAGGATTTAAAAGTTTTTCGACGCACCGACATTTACTGCATCCGCTATGTCCCCGTACCAGGACCTCTTTTGTGCCCCTTCCCGCCACGTCCCGCAATGCAGTCCCAGCGCGTGTCTCCGTCTCGCCATCTGCACCTGCGAAGCCGTAGCGTCCCGCGCGTGCACCGGCACTGCCGGCGCTTCCGAAGACTTATCCCGTGTCTCGTTCCACATCGCTGGTGCGACCGCGATGAGTGACTTCTCCGCTCCCAGCGCCGCTATCCTCTCCCACGTTGCGTTGCGTCTATAATTTCAGGCAGTTTGGAGATTTCATCTTTCCTTTCTCAAACGGTGATCGTCATGGAGCTGCAGACACGCGAATAGATCAGTTTCAGATTCTCTGCTCTTCCTCGGTTTAGTTGGAGCCCGTTGCTACCAAATTTGCGACCAACAGTTGGGATTAACGAAGGTTTCCTTATAAGGTATGAGCTTCGGCAACCTTTCATGTGTCCAATTCGCCGCCAAAACATTTCTCTGTGCCTAAAATACCACTCATCACGATAGGAGCACATTCTTTAAAGCTGAAGTTATGAGATCGTAAATATTACCCATAAAAAACTTCGTTCCATCGTAAAGCTCTATTTTCTCAGGGTTTTCAAGTGGATGGTTTTCAACATAACGCTTTAATTCGTTCGTACGCAACTTATTGTCTTGTTTATACGCAAAAAGTTCTTATGAGGAGTTTAAGTGCTAAGCGCCTTTTAAGAGTCTTTTTAAGAAACTTTGTGTTCACATTTCGCGCTAATCGTAGCTCTTTTTCGAATGCTGGTTCAAAAATATGTACTTCCATTTACAATATCAAAATGTGTTAATATTATGACAGAAACAGGAATTAGACTGCTGGCGGTTTTTTCGAAGGCTAGTGAGGGACAAAGTGAATAGTCTGGAGTTCCACTAGGTCAGTCGTAAAAATCTATTATCATGATACCGCTTCACTTAACCTAAACTACTCTCCTTATAAAGTACCTCAACTGACGAATCGCATTTTCGAGTTGGCGGAGACCCTCCGGAGAATGTCGGCCTGGACGATTTACGTAAAACAACCTGGAGACCGTGCAATATATAATTTATATCGCATTTTTATGCCAAAATACTTCTCGCGATCACAAGACTCACACTCGGACAATCACGTTACTTAAACCAGCGCCCTTTGTCAAATACGAATCTATTAAACCTGAAATGATCCGATCTTCGTCATGTATACAGCTCTATCCATGCCGTCAGTCTAAAGTGCGAATTAACAGGCTACGTCTATCATTATCAGTATTTCAGATGTAGGCTGTAATATATACAAAACAGCAATTACAGAATTTCTCTTTTATGAAATTTCTGCAATGATTGCGAGAATGGCTATCATTCAATACCTGTATATTTCATTCCTCCAACCCGAATGTCAGCTTTATGATCGCTGATTCGACATATTTTAAGTGATAAAGAACATCTGCGGAATATACGCAAAGGGCGCTGACTTCCTGAATTGACGAGGATCCTGCAAGGATATTAGGCTGTACGTAATAATGCTGTTATGTGTTTGGCAAATACACACCATTACGTGGGAGGTAATTATATTTCCCTTCCCGAAAATGCAGGCATGTCAACCGCAAAGTAATGGATCGACTAGATGTTCGACCAGATGCATCGGCTGCATGTTCAGCTACGTCCAGAGGCGTAGGTACAGGAGTAGACAAAGGGGCAACGGTCCCTCTGAAAATTGCAAAAAGGGCTCCATATCCCTGCGCAATAAAACATTTTCCCTCAGAAATAAGATCGATGTCTAATTTTCACCTTTTTAAGCTGACAATTGGAATTGATACACGACATTTGGGGAAGAGGCTCTCCAAACCATGTAGCTATTCTGTAATGGTTCAACGTATACTCAATATGATTTATTAAGTGTGTCATTAAATTTAAAATTACATTCCCTTTGTATTACGTTTTATTTACTTCCTAGTTAAATATGCCACATGTAAACAAAAAAGTTTAGTTGACAAGATGGTCCAGAGGGATAAAACGAGCCCAGATGCTCTGTAGTTGGTGTTTAGGCTGCACAAGCCTACTGCTACGACGTAGGAAATCCCATGAGAGTCTCCAGCGAAATGCTCGTTCCGCGTGCACCGGCGCGTTGGAGCCGAGCTCTCGCCGCCTTCGCTGCCGTCGCCGCCGCCCTCACCTCCGCGGGCGGGTATAAGAGAGCGCGTCGGAGCGCGCGCCTGGTCTATACCAGCCCAGCCCAGCATGGCAGCCGCCGACTCCCTCGTCGCCGTCCTCCTGGTGAGTAGAGCTTTCTTGGCCGCCTCGCGCCACCTGCTCGCGCAACGCTCTCCGTGCTTCACTCGCGCCGCCCGGCGCCGCCCCGCACTGCCCTGCGCCGGCCACAACGGTGCAATGTGGCTGAAGTGCTGCGACCCGATTCTTGCATTTCATTCCCACCTCATTCCTTAATATTTCATTTAATTACAAGATAAAAGTGAAATATATAGTGGAATGTTGAACGTTACGACATGAAAGCATTCGTAATTAGTAAACAGGTGAACAATGATACAATTAACAACTGAACAACAAAATTCGAAACAAATTGCCCCGATAATATCTGTAACTGTACTTAATCACGTTCTTTGGATATAATGCAACAATCTTTTAATTATATTTCTGGTATAAAAGTGCTTTTCACGTTTGGAGCTGATAAAATGTGTTGTGATTGCTCTTTTGGGTCTCTACCGTCTTTGTTCCAAAAATTGAATTATTACAACCACACGACAAAATTATTCTTCAAAATTTAGAAAGTCTAAATGTGCCTCTCCGTTATCTATTTTAAGTCTGTGAGTGACTTTGCTTTGAGTTTTTTTTAAGTTCTATTGCGGCATCGTTCGTAAATAATTTATTTTCAAAAACACTTGAAGCCCAATAAATAATTACCATAATTCGAGGACAATATTTAATTAAAAATATTGTTCGAAAACGAGAAAATCGTAAACTACGTAAGTCGCCAACTCAAACACCATCAAACGACTTTTGTTTTCTAACTTACTCCTCTCATGTTGATATCCGTCATAAAGGAATTTAAAATCATTATATTATACAATTCCGTGAGAAGTGAATGACTAGAATCGTTGAGAACTCTCAAAACTTTTAAGTGGTTTCATCACATTATTGTTAAGTATCTCGAACAGTTATTTCTATTTCCAAAGCCTTCAACACATTCTTCTTTAATCTCAGTGGATGAGCCACGCCTTCCTTGCGGCATGCGTCACCTCATCTCACCTTGAGCAGGCGGTACCTTCACATTTCCGTCTGCACTGAATCTAACGGTACCGAAACGGTGACTTTTAGTTTTATACCTTCATGGTATTCTTTAAGCCTTCCACAAATTGTCCAGTAGGGAACATTATATATATATATATATATATATATATATATATATATATATATATATATATATATATATATATATGTATATATATATATGTATATATATATATACATATATAATCACTTCTACCCTCTTTAAATACAGCTTGTAAAATAACTATTTTATTTATCTTGATCAATTTAAAACTATGATCTGTTCTGAAAATTAATGACAATATTTTCTCCAAGGAAGGATTCGAATTTCAATATATCAATCTAATCCAGACCATCCACTTGACCATCACGGACTACTCTTTTTCTAGGTAGAACTTGAAAAATTGAAACATTCCTTTTTTAAATAAATGTGAAATACGAGTGGTGAGGGAGAACGACTGTGAAAGGCGATGTATCAAACCCCCTTCCAAACATTCTAGCATTCTGCTTCTTGACTAGATAACATTAGTTCAATACATCAAAATCACCAACTTCGAGGGCAACGTATAATGATAAAAAATTGTTTCAGAAAAACGCCGACTATGATCCGGTTGTATGTTATGTAATAACTATATCTTTGAGTGACATTAGTTTTTATTTGATTGAGAAGTTGTAAAATGCCAAAAAAAGTGTCAGGTGTTAATGATTAGTTTTCTGTCGCGTGTGTGAAAACGTGAATTTGCTAAAGATTATTAAAATACCAAGGTTAATTACTTCAAAAAATTAAAAATACAGTTTTATGTTTATGTATTTTTTTGTTTGCAATCAAAGTCTACTAATTAAAAAAAATTCAAACAAATCTACAATTTGACTTCTGTTCATACTCATAGGAAATTACCAAATGTATTTTTCAAAACTTATGTGAAGTGATCAATAACTCCTATTAGTTGGCTACGAGTGTTTTCTGAGGATCTAAGGGTGAGTGAGAGAGAGAGAGAGAGAGAGAGAGAGAGAGAGAGAGAATAGGGTAGTGAGGCTGTAAAGGAGACGCGAAGATGGAAGAAGGATACAGAAGTGAATACTCATTCTCATTCATACCGTTGTTTTCAATCCTTGATTCTCTTGAGAAGTTTGAATTGTAATCAGCACAATATGAATTATTTGAGCAGTTCAAGTAATATTATCTGCAAAAAGTATCGAAAAAATAAATTTCTGGGCAATGGATACTAAAAAAATACAACGCAGACGAGTGAAAAGAATGAAAAGTATTTTATTTTTTACTGATATGTTATTGCTTGTTATTTCCTTGATATGGAGCTCGATGTGTAACTTATCTGGATCGAGAGCATGATGGTTACGAGGGAAGTACGAAAACAGTTGAATGATGGTACGTGTTTTCTTATGAAGAGAATTATGAAAGGGAAATATGAAAAGAGAAACCGAATCAAGTTAACGTCTTGATAATTAGTAATTAAGTAAATTTGAATCATTAATGTTAGGTAAAAAATAAAATCTTGTTTGTACGAGTACCACGGACGTGAACTCGTGATGGTCTCATTCGACAAAAAGGTCTCGGGTCAAAGGCCCTTCGGCTTTTTGTCACCGCTCAATCATTCTTCAAAATCTAAAGTTTCACATTCTCTCTGTGATTAGGGAAACGAACGTTTGTACGTCATCTCGTTGAAAAGTAGTTTAATTGCAATTGCATCCGTAGATGAATATAATACGATTATCACCTGTGTGGACACGTGACTTGATAATGTAGTACGTATTTGCAGCGGCGGACCAGACTGGTTGCGAGGGCGCCAGCTTCGGTCAACACAAGCTCAGACCAGACACGCCTCAAGTGGCACAAAACAACGCTAAGAGTCATCCAGGTCCATGTCTACATGCCTTCGATCTACGAAGGACATCGGAACAATGCATCGAAACCGTTGCCATCGTCACCACCGCATCACTGAGAGAGGAACTGTGGACAGTGATCGTGATCCTGAAGATACCCAACCATTTTGACTATATCACAGCTTCAAAACCATTTGAATTTTCACGAACAACTGCATCTTCAGACAAACCGAAAGCGAAAATTCATTAAAGTAAAAATTATCGCTGCTTAATAGGTGATAAATCAAGTTATGAATGAAGAAAATAAAAAAAACTTAAATTTGTGAAAACATGTTAAATGGTAGAAATATATCACGACCGTGAACTACATGAATAGATTTCTTGCAGTGATATGACCATGCTTGATTTCACCGCGAAAGTAGATCACGGTCGTTGACGTCTTATTAAAATAATTATCATATCTTTACCTTTTAAATTTGTGTCAGGCAGTACGTCTCTCTCGAAGAGATGACATGCTTTGCACCATTTCTAGAAACCCTTAGCCTTAGAAACCTAGATTCCAAATAACTTCAAAAGAAATTTGTACATGAGGAAAGAAAAATTAGATCCAAGTAATTATTTATCTCATTTCCATTGCTTAGCGTATGCTGTTATAAATCCGCCTGCTACTGGCAATAACAACGCAATATGAGAGTACTAACAGGACTTTGAACTCCGGAAAACCCAGCAATAGAATTGTTTGCGTGGTGAAATATGTTGCATGTTACTGATATTCTAAATACGTTATTTCCATAAATGCAGCGCTATGCGTTCTCTAAAATATACAGTGTACGGAAATTACTTAATTTTTCTACGTCTAGCTAGTCTTTCGAATTTTCAAATTAATTTAATTCTCGTCCACGTCGAAGGCTCATTGTTTTATATCCTCGAAGCGGCAGTTTCGAGGTTATTCCGTTTTGAAGTTTCCAATGTTTGCTTCTTCAAATGCATTTTCTCTTGTCTTAATACGGCGCTTGATCCGAAATCGTTAAATGCAATTAATCAATTCTTTTATCCACTTTGTCCAAATTAATTACTTCTCATTATTTCATTATTTTCGGATTATCCGCCAATCTAATGTTTTGACCTGGACTGTTTCCCCTGCTTCCTAATAGTCTGAATTCACACAATGATATTTGGCTGTTTAAAATACTATCATGCACATACGATTGCCCTCGTAAAAGACATCTGAGAAGAAGTGGCGAGATCAAACCTCATGAAGACAGAACTAACTAGACATGCTTTACGCCCTGAAGTTAATGAAGTTTGGTTGCTATTCTGGTGTTTCGTGAAGAATGAGGACCGAGTTTCAACGCGAATGCTAATTTCCCTTCTGCAGATGTATATAAAATTCTGCAGACATGTGTATAAAATTCCCAATATCCAATTATATGAACAAGTATCTCTGGTGTGAATAATACATATTTTACGTGTTTTCTTAGTAATCATCATATTTCTGCAAAATGCTAATTATTATGCGTATTTACATTTACATCGTTCATTGTAGCTAATTTTATTTTCTGCAACCGAGTTACGCACGATACTGCGATCATTCGCATAACAGGTGCCGTCAAGACGTTTTGAAAGGTGCTATCGCTGATCAAGCCTTGGGGGCGCCTTGGGGGAGCCTTGAGGGCGCCTCCAATCTAACACGTAAAAAGCGGGACTTCTTGCACAAAATTGGGAGGTGGGAAACCGAAAGGAATTCCCTTTTGAAAGTGTAGAATACAGTTAATGTGAACAAGCGAAGTGGCTCAGGGCTTCGCATTCGCGCTGACTTCGCATTCGGGAGGCCCGAGTTCAATCCGCGTGCCGTCCATCCTGACCGGGGTTTTCGTGGTTTGCCTCGATCATCTAGGCGAATGCTGGGCTGGTTCTACTGAAAGGCCGCAAAACGTAGCAGTATTCGGTAACTACGTGAAGTCACGAAGGTTAAGCGAATTGCAGCCATCTCGGGTTCCTGGTTGGGTGACCGATTAGGAACCCCGGGATGTATTGGTGAAGAGGCCAATGGCCCTTCACGGACATACAATGGCTAAATAGAAATACGAGTACATTTAATATGACACATTTTTGTTTACATTGTCGACATTTTTACTGCCTAAATGAGAACATATTTAAATCGGGTAATTCCGATTCCTAGTGATGAATTGACAGCCATCGGCTGACGGGATAAGGATAAGCACAAGGAGCGCCCGGA
Source organism: Gryllus longicercus (assembly GCA_038098605.1). Lineage (NCBI taxonomy): Eukaryota > Metazoa > Arthropoda > Insecta > Orthoptera > Gryllidae > Gryllus > Gryllus longicercus. The sequence continues at coordinate 370,676 of JAZDUA010000065.1, forward strand.
GCATACGCCGCGAGGCGTTGCGTGAGCGGCGGCGCGCGCCCTTTCGTGAAGCGCAATGGAGCGAGGCGGCGCCGCCGCGGAGCTTTTCCCGAAAAAAAGCCAGGCGCCGGGCTGCGCCGCAGCGGCCTGGATTCTCCGCCGACGCACTTTCACTGCTCCGCGCCAGGACACGCGGCGCTCGCCCGCTCGCCCTCGGCACGCGTCGCCGACGCGGAGCTTCCGACACGTTTAGTGCGGGAGTGGTGCGGAACGCGGGTGCCGTCGATGGACGAGGGCGGGGAGGTGGCGGCACAGGAGGGTGCGATGGAGATGAAGGATACGACGCCAGGCGTGGTGATAAAACAAGCCGGCGATTGTTATGGCTACAGGGACAATTGTTTTTTTGTTTTTTTTCGATTTATTTAATCCGTTGACATTTGATCAGATGATACGGCGTCATCCAAGAAGGAGCTTAAACGTCTTGCTGTAGGCGTCATCCAAGCTCTCGATTGGATGACATCGTAACATCTGATCAAAAGATGTAGGAGTTCTAACTGAAGCTGCAGTTAGTTGGTGACACCGATGACGGCGGCGCCCACCGGTGTCAGGGCTTGTCGGCGGAGGCGCTGGCGGCGGCGGTGGGCGAGCGGCCAGAGAAAGTTGGGCGAACGTGCGCCCCGCCCTCTGCCGCCTTGTCTGGGATTAACCCAGCCCCACGAGGATTAAATTAGCTTTTATTTCCTGGAATATTCGTAGAGAAAACCGTTTCTGTTCCCATTTGCATTTTTGTGGCTTCGATTTTATTGTTTGGCGCTTCTTTTTGGCGCACTGGCAAGGATGTGAAGTCTTCTCGTCCGTCTTTTATCGAAGTATTTGCGGTGAATGTTGTAACATAATAGATTTAATATGCAATAATGCTTGGGGAAGAATGACTACTGTTCGAGAGAAAAACAAAGCGAGAGGTACAACGAACCAAGACTGGACTTGTTAGCCCGGAGCCGTTCTCATGTAAATGTGTTAAGAGAGTGACAGTTCCAATCAAACGCAGTTATAATTTTCGAAAATAACTAATACAGGTGAATTTAAAGTGAAACAACGAAACACAAAAAACCGTGACACCTTTATGTAGGATTTTTGTATGATTTGTAAATTACACTGAACTAGAATTATTTCATGAACTCAATATTGTTTATCTACTTATTATTTTGTTTGTTCTACTTGTTATTGTTTTGTTCTGTAGCTTACACGCTTCCAGTAAAGAATCTCTTTCGTTTCTTGTCTTCAAACGATGAGCTGTAACGATTTGTAATGCTGAAAAGTTAAAATCAAGAATAAACAAAGAAAAAAATTTCAACTATAAGAAATCGTGTGCTAATTTATTATTAAACAGCTTCACGTGCTGTAACGTAAGTCTCATAAACCATTGAGGAAACGAACGATACGAGGCGTGCGCTGATTTTGCTGAGACTGCCGGGAAGGCCTTGAGACACGCGTACTGGAGGATAGCAAGGATCCGGCACGGCAGAGGCAGAGACGGCGTTCTAAATAGTCATCTCATGTTATTGTCAACTGTCTGCCATGTGAACTTTCATTGATAGTGTACATGTCTGATTCGAAATCTCTGACGGAAATTGTATAATTTATTTACACATTTATTGGTATTCTTTGTTTGTTCTAGCGTATACGTTTTTTGTTCAGAACGTCTTTAATTTCTTCACCTTTTCAAATGATGCGCTATGGCGCTTAATATATTAAGTCCGTAACACAAAGAACGAATTCCGTAGAAAATAACCCTTGACCTCTTTAAAACTGCGAATGAGTTTTTGGGTGTAAAGGGGAAAAGGGTGGGAAAAAAATAATTCTACTCAAAAATTGTTCTGTGTATTCGGTCTGTATACTTATGAAAATTAAAGAATAAGCTATTCGAATCGCAGGAAATTGAACTGCATTTGTTGCTTTTGTAAAATATCATCCACATTATCTAAACACAGCTAACAGCTGCAATTTAAGCTTGTGCATCAATTCCAGTGTTTAGAATGATTTTAACTTTAAAATGGAGGGAAACTTTTTTTCAAGCGCATTCGAAATGGAATACGGATGATATTAAATTATTTGTAATAAAATGCCAGAAACTGGGAAGAAGATAACTCGGAGAAAAGTAATAAAACATGTCAAAAACGCCATTGCCATAAGTAATATTGTTTATTACAAGAGCATCTTTCGATGGCTTAGCCATCATCATCAGTTTTCTAGTACAAGAAATATGGAAAACATGAGTCAAAAAATAAAAATTAAGATAAATAGATTACTACTAATTTAAAATTTTAAACATAGAATTAACTTTTTAAGAACTAGAAGAAAGAAAGGGGGATGCTAAATCACTTAATATTACAAGAAAGTGAATGTAATTGAATTGAACATGTGGATTTTTTTGTAACAGAAAACATGAAATGTAAGATGAGCAGTTTCTTACCTGCTGTTTGGAAGCCACAAAACGACTACGTGGGTTTGGGCATGCCAAGAAGCTGAAATACCCGTCTGTGAGGTGGGGGAGGGTTAATGGCCTGGCTGTCTACTGGCCGCCCCGGAAGAGTGCGGTGTGGGAGTGGTGTCTAATAATCGTTTTAGTAGAGGGGAGGGGCTGTGGTTTATGTTTTCATTCAGTAAGTTATCATTTAAATGGATATGGAAGTGGCTAAAGTTAATCTGTTGTAATATTGATTTTCTATTTCCAATATACGAATATCTGTGTGTGAATTGAATGTATGGCCTGTCGGGAGTAAATGGGTGGTAAAGTGAGATTTACAGGAGTTGTGTATCCAAGCGTGTATATGTTCTTTAATTCTGAAGTTAAAAGTTCTACCTGTTTGACCAATATATTTGGCTTCGCAGTCATGGCAATGTACTGAATAGACGCCGCTTTTTTTCTAAAAGATCTGTGTGTTGTCTGGGGAATAGCGTTTTGCTGAGGGAATTCTGAGATTTGAAACTAAACTTATTATTAATTTGCATTTTTTCTAGTTTTAAGTATCAGTATATTCTTAAGAAGGTTCTCCATTACATTTGCTGCCAAATATACTCCTGTGTCATTTGTCTTGTTTAATGTGAGCAATCTCACGGAGTTTTCTTTTATTTTCCTTCATCACAGATTAGATAAACTCTCCTTCTTTTAGTTCACTTACTTTCTCTGACTTTCATAACTAACCCTTTGGTCCATACAGTTTCCACTATTGACTCTCTAACGCCGCTATATAGAGTCATGGCTGATGAGTTTGAACAAGTTTGGTTTTGTGGTTTCAAACTCATTTTCCATGTTTCCATTTTCCATCTGTTTACACTTATCTCAGTAGTGGAAATACTGTTAAAAAATATGAATCGTATTATCTTACCACAAGTGAAAGTGAAATAAGCGAAGTAATCGACATGAATATTGTGGAAGTGCAAAAGATAATGAAACAGGTGAGATCATTTTTCACCCATCATAAAAATTTCGATGTGCTCGATATATTGCTATAACTGATACTCTACCGCTAACGTCATACATCTTATTCGATAGGCGGGGATCAGATGGAGCGGTAAAATCTGAATTACTCCAATATTTGATAACCTGGCAAAATTCTCGCCAAATGCTTCGTTTTCATTTAAAGTACTCTATTCAAGAAAAATGTAAAGAAAAAATGTGGAGCCATTTTTGAGAAAATTGAACATTTCATGCACAATTACGTAAAACCTTTTACACATTTTCGAAAAATTCACCTTATCTAAACATTTATTTTAATATATTTCGCTAAGGAAAAAGTGTCTCTCTTCAGTTGCCGGAATTTAATTTTTCGATATCAAGGATCCCCAAAATGTGTAGACGTGTTCTGAATACACAACGTATCAGAGGAAGTAATTTACTGCATAGAAGAGTGAGATTTATCCACGTTTTCGTTACCAGGGACCCACAAGATATTTGAGAACGCGTATGTCAAAGTCAATTTCACCGATCTGTACCTCAATGGAAGCACCACGAAGAAGCCATTGCCGTCCGTTTAAAACAGTTGAGTACTGCAAAGAAATCAAAACACAGGAGTGACTTGAATCAACATGGCTACCGCTTCGCATAATGAACATGATCCCCAGAGTATATACTTGAAAGTTTCTATGAATTTGCGCTGCCAATAAATGTAGGTAAATCGAACGAAACTGTCTTTGGCGTCTAGTACTCATTTCAAAATGCTTTTGTCGGCTCCTAACATCTCGTCCGTTATCATTCCATTCGTTACATAAGTAGTAGAGAAAGTACTTCCTGATATTAATCCTAGCGAGTAAACAGGCAGATCAACAGATGGACAAAATGTTGTAAAAAAAGATTAATTTGTTTTTATATCATTTAAACAAACAGATGAGCTTAGAAAAATGCACCGGAGGCACTTGAATTTCATTCACACGTATTATTGTAATCGCTCTACAGCAAACAATGGGTAGTGTGAAGAAGCTGGAGAGCAGTCGCGCTCCTGTCGTGCTACATTGAAACCTGTAAAGGTGCGGTGGCGCGGCGACCGAGGCGTGGCGGGTCAGCACAGTCGCCTGAGCGGGGTGGGGGGGTGGGGGGGAGCGGTCGCTTTCTCGCGCCGCGGCGCCTTTGCGTAAGCGGCGCGCGTCCGGCAAGAGGACGGGGCGAGGGCGAGGGTTGCTCCGGGTGGCCTTGGCAGCGCGCGCGCGGCTGCGAACCCGCGGCCCCCACGCGCCCTCTGCCGCGAAGCGACTGCGCAGTGCTGCGCCTCGCAGACTAAAAAGCGCTGCATTACAGGGTGCTCGAAGAAATGCTGCAACACTGCACTGCAGGAGCGAAGACGCTAACGTCCAATTGAGATGGTCTAGTGAGGACGGTGGGTGCACAGCTGCTCATTACATTTCCTGTTTCGGCTAATATTTTTTTAGTAAAATTTTGATCCAGTACTTAGAGAAGAATTCAGTTCTTATCTCTGATCGATGTCGCAAGAACGGTGAAGGAAAGTGAAGAAAGAGTTGCGTGAACGAGGATATTCATGGTTTTTTGGCGTAAAATGCTATGAACAGGGTCAGGAATGTTTTCTGTTAATCGCATAGGCTGAACGTTATGGACTTCGACACGCGTAACCAAGCGTCAAGTGTGACTTAGCAGTGTTCAGCAAAAACGTAATTTGAAATAAAACGTGCCGGAGAGACTCAAAAGTGTTTTTTGTTAATTGCGTTGGTCTAAGGCTGGAGTTTCTTCATGGAATTGGACACTCGTAGCGAAGCGTCAATTCGCCCTAAACGTTTGAGGTTATAAATTCGCCATTCCACTCGCAGGCCGGAGTTGTTTTTCGCCTTGTTCTCGAGGAAGCAAGCTGACTTCTTCGCTGGGCGCTAGAGTAGCGAAGGACGAAGTAATAGAACCTGGAATGACAACTCTTACCTTGAACCTGCTATAAAAGATATTGTGAGATAACATTTTTTAACGTCCTTGCTTTTAGAGATAATCTTGATTTTCTTGGAAATGTTTTTACGAATCTTTGATGACGGTTCAGTACCCGAATGAAATGTGCCAGTAGCAATGCGTTATCTCTTATTCATTTTAGACAATTGTTTTGCTTCATTTAATTAACTACAAATAAAATTAATTAATAAAATTCACTATTGAATATATTTGTAAAAGTTAAAAAAAAATAAAAATATATGTGGGGCCCTTCCAAAATTACTTTAAAAATGAGACATGTTTATTATATATTTATGTCACCCAAACATTTCAACATTAATTAATAATTGAAAAGTAAATATAATTAGAAATATATGTAAACCGTCATTTGACATCATGGCCAAGACTCATTAAATCTAGGACTACAAACATTTGATTACCATGACGGATCTGCAGAATCATGCAACGAGCATGTAATATATATATATATATATATATATATATATATATATATATATATATATATATATATTCTTAACGTGTTTAGAGTCTAAACTTTAAAAGTGTCGTATGGCAACCTCAAATGCTAGCAGCTTTTCATTTTTTCTTTCGCAAAACAAAATAGATATTATCGTCTTAGAAATATATTTTACAGGAATGACTTCGTTAAATTGAAAAATTATATAGTATTAAATTATGAATGGTAACAATCGTGACAAGCATTTGGGTACACTGCTATCGTCTTAAAAGTGTATAAATCACCACGAAGATAAGTAGTTTCTAGATACACTAGCCACTATCCTAAGAATCACATATTGCTGTGTCTATACTGTACATCTTCAGAGAATACAAAAAGTATTTGCATCTACGCAATTATATAGTATTCTGTAAATATTGTGAACAAAACCAAACAAAAGTATATGTATTTAATACAGAATTCAAAACTTCTGTTAATTACAATAAAACAATATTTCCTACTCGTCAAAGAAGTATTTCAACACCTCCAGGGGTAAACAAAAATAGACGGTGAATGCATTTGCATCAAAATAGTCGCCGTGGCAGCAAATCCTCGAGTTCTTGCATGTAAGCAGCCTTGCTTTGGTCGATACCCAAAGCTGACAGTCGCTGCTGCGAGATTGATCGTCAATGGCTCGGTGTCAACGGACTCAGGGAGGCAAATTATTTCCTCCATGTGAACCGCGTAATTTTCTCTCATCAGAAAAATATTACACGCAGACAAAATTTTGGAAGTTTGCTGAGATATGCTTTGGCAAACTCTAATCGCTTTCTGCGTTTTTTATGAAACCAATACCTTTTTTCTCGGGTTTTTACCATGTAGTGTCGTCTCACATCATACAATACATTGCGTATAGGTTCGAACACTAACCTAGTTGCCCGACCTTGTTTTGTCTGCAGATGGAGCTCTAGCATTTGAGAACGGTTTCCTCAGTGTTTTCCAAACGTTAAACCGTTGATTCTGCAGGGCAGCGCTCTTGGCCTTTCATAAAGGGATTTATTTTCTAGGGAGGTACATTCTCGGTAGTTCTCGATTACATAACTTACAAAGGAGTCACGCTTCGTCCCTACGTTTCTAATGATGCAGTATCTTTTGGCCTCCCAATGCAGTTTGTGTTCTCTCGCTGCCAAAAATTCCTGCATTTCGTCGCTTTCAACTGGAACGTATAAAACATGAATTCGGTCAGCTAAAATTAATTACTGTGGATGACTAAGGCGTCTAAAGAAGGAGCTCATCTCGTGATTGAATCGAAATAATTAGTGCATCAATGTGTAAAAATACTTTAGTCTGTGTCGTATTTGAGTTTTCGTCTATTTTCAGAATCAGTGAAGTAAACAACTTATATAACTGGACAATAAAAGTATTTGAAGAATGAGTAATAATACATCTTATGGTAAAGATGCTTATTTTTTAAACTGACATAAAAAATGTGGATATGCAAATACTTTAGTAGCCACTCTTGATTCAGCACTAAAAATAATGCTTCGAAACGTACTTCAACGACTTAGTTTCTTGGAGACCTTGTCTTCTGATAATGAGTCATGCGTCCGTTCGAGTCTTTCCTAATGTAAACCTTGAATGTAAGGAATTACTGCTAACAAGACTCCGATTAACAAATTACGTCGATTTTACCCTGTAGATAGAATTAATTCTTTTTCCTATCTAATAGATGACTGATAAATAAATGTGCGGGCCACGCGCTGTCTCTTCATATGTACATTCTATTTCATGAATGTTTGTATATCATTATCTTATTGAGAGGAAAATTTTGATCTCTATCCATATACATTCAACTTCATCCTCAAGTACTTAAGGCACTTCTCAAGAATGTATGTTATCAACTGTCTGATAATAATTTACAACTGTCTGAACTATGTAATAAGAGATACGCACAGCCATCTGCGAATCTTTCCGGACATTTTTCAACTCAAAAAGTTGACGTAAGTCGACGATAACATTGTAAACTGGCATACCATGTGGCCTCAGAGTGAAACCATATGAAGATTGCTGGTAGCTCAGCCGGCCCGATCGAGAAAAGCTCGTTTGTGAACGCGTTAGTGCGGCGGAGAGCTCGCGGAAGAGAGGCACCTTCGACTCGCCTTCAACTCATACTAAAGAAGTCCACAAAAATATGTATGGAAGACAAAATTTGATAGTGCAGCTCAGTATTCCATTGCCCATTCCCCTTCCTCCACCTGCCTATCCTCATATATTTTTTTAAAATTACCATCGGCATTCATCTCGTATTGAGGAAAATATTAGAATTGCAATCAGACCAGTTTCCCATTCCTTAATCTATTCATGTCTTTGCTTCCAGTCGTCGTTTCCATTCGTGATTTTAAAAATCTGCCTTTGATTGACGGGAACTAAAAACTAAATAAGGGAGGCAATTCATTGTTTTTGCTAGTTATAATGTCAACAGTTGAAGTCTAATGGAAACATTAATTCATGTAAAATGAACTATGAATAAAATGAGTATTCACAAGCCAGTGGTATCCGTTGTGTAAAAATACACAAAAATACTTTCAATTTTAATAATTCAAAACTTTTAAAACTTCCATTTTAAAAGTCCTTCAAATGTTATAATGCCGGAGCTATACCATAACAAACGGGCCACTCCTCTCTCCTTACTTACACACACATACACACCGCACCACGCACTTGAGTGTGCATGTTACTGTGTGTGTACGGGGTGAGAATAGGACAAGGAAGAAGAAGGAAAGATTGCGCGCGGTCCGTGGTCCGTTTGTTAGGATACTGCTCCGGCAATCGCCTGGTGTCAGAGCCAGCCGCTAGAATTCTCCGCAACTGGAGCAACCAGAGCGAAAGCAAGTACCGTTCAAGGCTGGAAGGGAGGAATGAGAAGGACCTATCATCGGGAGGTCTGTTTTGAATTGATATCTAAATTTCTCATAGCTGCGCTGTATCTTCGAAATTTCTCTTATGGCATTCTCTTATGGGAGAGAGAGGGGGAACCCACGGCCCGTCCGCAACCAATCGATAGGTTTATGTAGATTTTGGGGAGCGAAGGCCTGAGACTATTTTAAAGTTAGTCATTTGCAATATCAATATTGTTGCCTGAGAAATAGAAACTTTTTGTGAAGTTTAATATTAAAACTTCTGTAGATGCGGAATGATAGAGAAGTGAGGCGTTTCAGAGATTTTAGTTGATATTTCAATAGTAAATACAAATCTTGTGTAGTAAGTTTTCGTCATTTTCGAGTGAAGTCACTTTTACGAGCTAAAGACTTTGTTGATATTTTTAAGTACTTATTTATATCAATAAGTAATGTTGGTGATATGTGATCGATAAATAAGTGAATCGATATTTTCGTGTATTAAAAACTGATAGTAACATTTTTGTGCGGCAGGTTGAAAGATACCTGCGCAAACTATGAAATTTGCAAAGATTAAATTCTACAGGTAGATAGAATAAAATATATTACAATAGAGGTGATATTCATCCTCTATTTTCGTATGTTGCCTGTTTTTATTGAAGTTATTATTGTCAAGTTATTTGAAAAATACAACCTGTTATATCATGGCTTTGTTTTCACTGTCTGGCAATACGGCTAAAATCTAAACACTTCATTGTTTTATTGGATATGGACGTGATAATGCACGCTTTCTAATGACCGAGTTTCCATTAAGCGTGGAAGCTGGTAATCGAGTTCGTCGGCAACCCGACCTTGAATAGGAAAGCCGGTCTTTAACACCTGGACGACTCATCATCTCACTGATTCAAGACGGTTACGGATGTTGCAGGTTGGTCAAGGTCAAGTGGTCCACAATTCTCTATCACGATTTATAAAGCCAATATCTCCAATTCTGTTTACGAAGACTCAGTTGGGGTTTTGGGCGGGTTTCTGGCAAAGACAGCATCTACGCAGACAACAAGCTCCTGTGGAAGTGACTTGGCTGTAGCTACAATAGTAGAGCAGCGAGCAGTGGGCCGTGTAAGGCGCGCGAGAGGAGGGGGGCGACTGAACGGCCTGCAGCGGCGGCAGGGGAGGGGGCGGATGTGGGGCCGCTGCGGCTTCGAAAGGGCACGCGCTGCTCGGCCGCGCACATGGCAACGGGCAGTGGGCCCGGCCTCGCGGCCGCTTGCCGTCGGCACACGTAGACTCTGCTCCACTTCGCAGTGGAGATGACAGATATCTAACAAAGGTAAACGAAAAATAAAACACTTTTTTGTTTTTTTTTTACTGAAGGCTTGTTATTGCCTTCGATACGGAGCTCGCTATACACTGCATAAGTTACCTGGATCGAAAAGATGGTGGTTATGAGGGAAATATGAAAACAGTTGAATGCTACTACATGTTCTCTTATAGAGGGAATTATGAAAGGGAATTGTGGGAGGGAATTATGAAAAGACAAACCGAGTAAAGTTTTCATCTAGTTAATTAGTAAATAAATAAATCTGAATAAATAGCAATTGGAAAACAAAATTATGTACGAATACCGACAAAAAAGGGCGGACGCATAGGCACGGGCGACAAAACAAAAGCCGGGCATTTTGTCATTTTGTCGCCACTCGATCACTATAACACTTATAACATCTTAGGTGCATAATTACTATTCTTTTCTACTCTTTCAACACTTTTATATTTTATTTCCCCTCACTCAAAAATGTTTTGGATAAAAATGATGGGAATAATCCTATTTTGATTACCAAAAATATATTACGGACGTAGGTACACACACAGGTTCACCGGTATTATACATGATTTTGATCACGCCCATGTCCACATAATGTGAACAATTTACGCCAAATTGTAAGAAATTTTTTGATATAAAAAACGTAATGGGCATGCAAATATTACTTACTTAATAGAGAATCATTGGAGCAAAGATCGCAGCGATGCAACAGGTCTTTTATTGTCCCTAAAGGGATGCAGATTTTCGTCGCTATATTCGTTCTGAAAGAAGTCACTTAATGAGGCTCATTCTGAAGACAGGCAACTTGAATGACTGATGCCAACTCTCATAATAGGATCATTCAGGATCTGTTATGAGGTTTCAAAAGTGAGCCGACAATTTAGGCCAGAGGTTCTCAAACTTTGTCGAGATTATATCCCTCACTCATGGCAAAAAGTATAACAAACTTCACGATTAAATTTCATTAAATAACAGGTTTTACGTATGTAACTTGAAAAACATTATTAAGACCGTTTTTTTTTAAGAAAAATTCTTTTCAATTTACATAGTCAATAATTACCAGAATATGGGAGAAACTAAACTTTTAAGATACCATAACTAAGTATTCAATGTATTTTTGAATGATTACGGAATGGAATTTACGCTAAGACTATTTATTATAATAGCTAATACTGCACTCAGATGCAAGATAATTATTCAGATTTCAATTGCTTGCAAAATTAAAATTTAACGTATGCTCGAACTTTCCGAGTAAGTTGTTACTTTCTTATTTAAATCTTCCTAAGAAACGTTTTCACGAAATCCTGCTTTGCACTCTTGGGGGTACCCGATCTGCTGTTTGTGAATTTCTGATACACATAGCAAAATCGAGATAACGCTGGCTTGCACAATTAAAATATTTGTTTTTATCTAACTGCAAAATCAAAGACATGACGAGGAACCAGACATTCTTTAGAAATAATTAAATTTCAAATTGTATAGGTTAATTCACTCCTGTGTCAGTTGTTTTAGTGCAGATCTTCATTCTTACACTTGCCAGGTTTTACGGCATTTCTGACTAGTTTTAGTACAAAATCCTAACCCCCTAAAATAGGCATAGCAGTTAAAAATATTTGGTTTCGGCTTATTAATTGTTTGATAAAGTTATTGACAAAATAGTCTCGATCTAAATAACTTTATTGAAAGCATGCGAGTACTACATTGGCACATCCCCCACCCCAGGCCTCATTGCTGAGAATTCTGAGAATTATTTTGCACTAATGAACGTCCAGCGTTACAAGGTACCGATAGAGACTCATGACTTTAAGAAGGGGCGACAGCCAACAATACGCACTAGCAAAGATTTCATTTCAAAAATAAATGCAACTATTATTTATCCTTAGACTTTTCAGTTTTCATTTTTTCATATTTAGTTCTAAAATTATAGAACGATAAAATAAAAAATATACGTTTTGATCATCTAGAACAACAATTCCGGCTTAGATAGCACGGGGCATCAGCCGATGTCACGGGACCATCTGACCGGGAAGCCCTAGGGTTCCAGTCCCGAAGATGGCAGGATATCCCATACGAGCTGTAACAGCTAGTTGGAATTCAGCCATAGTCTGGAGGAGAATCTTTTAATCTCTGCAATCTTTAAATCACACGTTGCTTTCTAAAACTCTCTGGTTGAATGCGTGACCAATAAATAAAACGTCGCGAACAATGTAGATTTGCGAACGTATCGCAGAGAAGTGCAAGCGCGCCGCAGACGTAGGACGTAGAGCGCTCGCAGGCTCCAGGCCCAGGGCGCAGGAAGCAATCTTGAGGACAGCAGAAACCAAGGCCAGTGTTTTGCCCAGGAATTTTCAAGTGGGGGGGGGGGTTATGAAGTTTTAGGGACGTAGAAATGTTTGATTCTTTTTCTATGACTTCATACAAACCAAAATTAGGTTAAGCTAACAGGTTTCTCGAGGGATGATTCTATCTCGGTTTACAGCTTTCTTCATCCACCGCATATATTTCTTTCATGCGGTATTTCACGGTTTCGCTTGTTTACTCACTCGGCATACTGCGTGATTACGTAGTAAAAAGGTGGTTTTGTACAGTGGAAAGTGGCTATTTTTCGCCAAGAAAACTCGTGCAGTGGAGCCCTAATATCGAAATATTGGATAAATCTTGTTACCTTGTAAAAATTACTTCATTTTTCTCTCTTGTGTAATCGGAATCTACGTTTCATGGAGGTCTTGATGCCGAAAAATGGGTTTGCGCGAAAACTCCTCTCTGTCCGTCTGTGGTCAACGGTAGCGCCTAAACCTTTCAGATGAATTTCTCCGAAACTGATATTCTTCGATCGATTTGGCCGAACTCTAGGCACCACGAATTTGAAACGTATATTTTATTTTCTGGGGGACGAAGCCTTAAAACTTTAAACATTTTCTGAAAAAAGACTACGTTTATAATTTCAATTTTCTCTCGAATAGTGCAAAGTACGATTATAAAAATAGCTTAAGTCTCATTTTCAGTTAACTTTGTATTTTCGATACTAGCAAAAATTTCACATTGCAAATCTATAAAATGGATGCTAGTATTTTTTAAAATAAAATCTATCCTAAAAATTAGATCTTTTAATAAGTTCATGTGAAATTATTTTTGAAAATACGATTAGGTTTCGCATAATATTAAGGTAGTTTATTAAAAAAATCACACAAATGCCTCGTAATTTTTCCTATAATTTTTATCCTCAGATAGATCAAAGTGCTTTTACAATGTTGCAAGTCTTATTTTCGTTGCACGACCACATTCGAAGAATGTAAAATTTACAAATAATGCGAGAGAGTACGTGCCGTTTTATCAGTACTAGTGCAGGTAGTATTCTCCATTACGTTTGAACTTGAAACTTAAACAAAGTAATATTATGTTTATTTTTATATTTAAAAATCTTTAAGAAGTTTACACGGACTATTGTAAATCGTCAGCGCACGAGCAAAATGACAATAGGATACCAAAAATCGTAATTTTTAACTTAACCAAAGGAAAAATATTTACAAAATTGTAAATATTTCATTTACGTAGCTTATTATAATATTTGTCTTTGGCCAGGAAATAAACAACTCCAGTCAGAATAACCATGTGTTTCCATGACATGACAGTCTTTTAGATACAGCACTTTTCCTGTGAATCGACGATATGATATGAACACTTCTTTTCATTCACATTTCCACATGAATCCAGTGATTTGTTTGCAGTTATTGCGTTTTCACGTTTGTTCGATGACTATGATAGCTCTCGAACGTACAAATATACTTTGTTAATTAATTAGTTCAAATAGTTTTTAATTTTAAAATTCGTTTAATAAATATTTGATCAGTGTAATTTCAAATTGTGTAAATTTATTTTCTTTTTAAATACTCCATACACACGAGCGTTTTTTAGAATACTTATTGTATCCCCTTTTAGTCCTCGGGCCCAAGTACAGGGTGCTAGCCTTCTATGACACGGTCCCGTGTTCGATTCCCGGCCGAGACAAAAGGGCTGTAGATTTCTAACACAAATCGTCTCAGTTTCAATAGCTGTGTGTCGAAAGAAAGATCAGTCAGGCCAAGAAAGTAGGAACTCTGATGGGGATACGTTATTTCTCTCTTACCCGAAAACGTCGGATTAATTCGATCCTAACATGCCAAATACATACATACACACTCGGGCTCTTGTGCTGAACTGAAGGCGGAGGGCGCTCGCGCGCTCGGCGCAGGCGTTGGGCCACTGTGCAGCTGTGCAAGCGTCGCGGGGCGTGGAACAGGGGAAGGGGCGGGCAGTGTCGGAGGCCTTCGCGTCCGCTGCACGCGACGCGCGGCGCGGCGCGGCGCAATCCAAGGCTCGTCCGGCGTCGGGCGTGCGGGCGGCGACCCGACGCGACGCGACGCGCGACGACCGGCGGCGAGCGATGGCCAAGCACGGCCACGCATCGGACCGAAACGCCCTGCATTAACACGAATAATATTGTTTTTAAAGCTGACCTGGATGGCCGAGGTGGCTAAGAGCGTGTGCCTAATCAGCGCTTCCGACCGAAGGGTCGCGGATGCGAGTCCAGCCTTGGGGGAGGTTATTGGTATCTTGATTCTCATATAGGTGTTGTCGAGGACGACCTGGCGTTCTGCCGACCCAACATTAGAGGAGCCCGCAAGGTATTAAGTGTCCAGTTTATGCTCGAATATGCGTCAAATCGGGTCGTAAAGGTTAACCGGCTGACGGCTGGGTAAAAGCCCTAGATGCCTAGAAAGAGACTAGTGGGGCTAAATAAATCGTCCTTTCTCGCCGGTACTTACACGCAAAATTACGCGAAAAGTACTCAAATTTCACAAAATTGTCCATGACCTCATTTAGAAAACCTATCTTTAATGAACAGATTTCATTAAGGAAAAAACCTCTAAATTTCAAAAAAGAAACCTCTGTTTTAGTTATCCCGAAATCGGCTGACCCGAGTATGACGCTAATAGGCGTCACCAGTGGCGGCTGGTGACCCAACAGACTGGAGGTTGCATTTCCTTCGAATAACGGAAATGTAATTTCAAAAATTCAAAATATGAATGAGTGAAAACGAGAACCATATAAGCGATATTTTATAAATTCTGGGAAACCTGTTTATTTAAGTCAATATTACTGTAAAGTCGTGGTGCTTTGTTCCACCATTAAACCACGGCATTTCAGTTGTTCAATAAAATCACGAAAATACATTCCACTAAAATATAACCTTAAATAAACACCGTTTTCTCAGAATTTATAAAATGTCACTTATACTGTTCTGGTTTTCACCCATTCATATAATAAAAATGTAGGCAATTCAAGTGAATTAATTAAAACTAAGTTAAATAAAAGTCTCTATTGAAACATTAGTTACATAATTTTATGCGTCGAGTTCGTGGAAGGTATATACATCTCCAGCACACATGGTTCTGGCTTTGATTTCCACTACGCACTTAACTTAAATACATTGCAACAAGCACTAGTGCTTCGACACGTTTTACACAAATAAAATTATTTTAGTTCGACAACTTCACTACACGTGTGTATGTCATTAATGAAATAGCTTCGACACACATTCGTATTCACAAGAACACTCGCAAACTCCTGGCCAATGCTGGCCAACCAGGTACAGGCACTCTGGCTTTCGCGAGACACTAAGGGACTTCCATCCAGAACGACCACCTTTACACAAAGAACTCATCAAATGTACGTTTGAATCAACAAGCCTAATATCAAGTGAAAACAAATTCTCCAAATATCATAAACAATGCATTGAATATCGTTAATAATTGACAAAACTTGTGTACTTTTAATAAAAGCGAAATACATAAAATCACGTTGCAGTGAGTGTGACGAAGACAGAATATTAGGATTCCCCCGATACTCCCTCGGTCGCCGCCCTGAGCTAGACACAGTCACAGCTGGTTGGGCAAACAAAACAGCCTACGTCGCCCGTGTTAAATCGAAGGGCCAGAGAGTAAATGCAATAAAGCCAGTAATGCGGTCACGAGAGCGTGGTTCAATACCCGGCAAGGCACCAGACACCGGAAAGAGCGTCAGATAGACGCTCTTTGGTGTCAAAATGATTTCATATGCATCGATATTGCTGCAATATCTTGAACATTGAAAGTCATTGAAAGGAAAATGTATATTCCTAAGATATTATGTGATCTTTTCCGATTATCTGGGGGTTGTGCAACGTAAAAACGAGCCGTAGGCGTCACAGGAACCATAGATTACATACAACGGTAGACATTACGATATCTGAGGGAAGAAACTGAATAAGCTACTGAGTAATTCGGTGGAGAACATTTGTTGCATCTCGTAAATGTTATCTGTAGCAAGTATCATTAACATGATATTAAAATTGATTAAATCTGCAAAAAATACTTAAAAATGACGGGAAAAGGTAGAAAATGACTTGTTAGTCGAAATTGACGAAAAATGACAAAAATACATAAAAATGGATCATTTGATTTTGTCATAATATAAAATTAATGACTACACTAAAAGGCATTGTTCCAAAGTCAAAAGAAAAGAAATGGCATTACATTAAAATCCACCTCCTAGTACTTTTCAGCCAATAAATGAAATGGAAGATTTTGTTTTTCGCATAAAAACGAACTAGCCGATCTGAACAAAATAGGCATACTAGTGGGCTCTACTAGGCATACATTCTAGTTGTAGACACGATACGCAAGGACCTAGAACAACCAGAACAACAATCGGACCAACGTCCTTTCCTAAAACAACAATTTCAATATTGTTTAGTCATCCCTGTATTTCTTCCTGATAGTAAGTCAAGATCATGAACTTGAAAACGTTTCCGCCTATCTAATGAATCATTGTTCTCACGATTATGGGAATAACGCGTATTATGTCCTAATTATCATAATGCAGTTTGATGAATGCATACTGCAATTATATAATTCATTGCAGTATCTTCATGTATATAATATTATTTTTGTTTTCATTGATGTCACAAAGTTACATAATTAATTTTCAATATGATACTTTATCTCAGACAGTTAATAGTCAACATATTTTGGATTCACGATATAAAGAATATGAAATCTGTGATTTACATCTACCTTGAGAGCCAGGCAAGAAAACGTTCTGGTAAGGTATGTTCTTTCCTCCTACCCGTCTTGCTCAGTGTTGCAGCACAGTATGATCAACTTTATTTATTTTCTTATTACTGTGATGTACAGAACAAAAATCATTCCATATCAAAATTAATTTTATGTCTTGTAGAATGAAAGAACAAATTTCAACATTATTTTCCTGTCAGAGGCCACACCTTCTACAGAATTTACAACATCCGATAGTTGACTGAATTAATCCTTCACAGCAGTTCTTTTTTTAAATTTGCTGTTGTCCAAGTGGATTCAGAATTTGTACCAATTTACAATTTTAAAAGATGGTGGCCAAAATACTATAAGAAAATTCCAGTGTCAGTAGAAACTGCCAGTCAAGAGAAAAGTAAAAAAGATTATCTTTCTATCAGTTCTTTTGATCATTTTCTTTATGACGAAAGGTCTCCAGGAATCGTACAGCTTTGCCATTTATCAATGGAGTGACATTCACACGTTTGTTTTATGTCACGATACAAGCACATCCGTTCAAATGACAAATGAAATTGCCTATCCAGGAGGAAGATTTTGTCTAAAGAAGCAAAACATGTGTGATATAATGAAGGTAACTCCGTGCGTTGATGACGCTAATTTGGAGTTTTTTCAAAAGTTTGAAACGTGGCCCCAAGAGTAATGAGGACCAATAAGGTCTGACATTCCATGTTGCACGAAACAAATAGGTTTAAATAAAACCAGTGTTAAAGAAATGAGTTGTTTCGTGTAAAAAATACAAATCATTACCTCAAAGAAAAATATTTGTTAAAGGGGATTATGTCCACTACTTTTAAAGACTTTAAAGACCGTCATTTTTATTATATTTTTAGGTGTGCTGCTGTGAAATGTGACTTCAGTAAACAGTTTGATTTTGAATGTAGCAGATACTTTGAAAACTTGATAGAATGAATAAAAAACTGTTTTTAAATTCTCCTAAAAAAATTTGTTTTTGGACTTGGATCCTTTTAACAAATAGCTATTCAAATGCACTTTTCGTTGAAAAAGATTGCGTTCAGTGAATTATTTTTGGTCTTGGTGTCTCTGAGATCCAACGCGCACAGTTACGTTCGAAATTTTCACCAGCACAGTTAATTATTAAAACAATACAGGGGAACCACCAAATTGTCCTTCAAAAGTAAATTTTGGAGACTAAACTCGTACATTTCAATACTTGATTACCCTACGAAAAGTAATGTTTCTTTTCCATCTCATTTTGCTGCAGAAGAGATGATATATGGGAAGGTAAATTAGTTCTTTCTTATAATATTCAAATTCGTTTTGAATGAATCAGAAATTCTCTGATGCCTTTTGTTTACGAAAATCATGTTCGATATACTTCTTACAAATATGCTAAATGAATTGTAATCTACGTGTTAATGAAACAGTAGCGGGGTCTGGCACTAGAAAGAGCTTCAACCAATTGTCAAAGAAAATCGGATTACTTGACACGTCCTGCCTGCACTGTGATTTCATTAAATGCTCTATCGAAGAAGCCAATTTCAGTCACGTGTGCTCTAATTTCCACTCGTGTTGCCATCTCTTGTAGTAGTCAAACTCGTTTCCACAACAGAGCTTTCTTCTCGGGGAGCTTGTTTCTCTTCGTAAAATGTTTACGGTTGGGACACAGGGAAAACGCACAAACGTGTCGGTCGTGAAGATATCAAAGTACAAGGATCAACGTGGAAAGGTGTCACTTTAGAGCTCGGTCCGTTGCCACATGAGATGGCTTGGTGAGGTGTTTAATGGCATGGCACTGGCATCGCGTGTCGAGTTCCTCTACGCATCACATAACTGGACGTCACAAAATCACATTCAAATCGAAGAAAACGCTCTCAGTGGACTAGTTTGAGGTTTGGAGTTATGAACGAAAGCGAACGAAAGTGAAATTCGCAAATACTTACACGCTTTTGTTACGAGGGAGGTTTTAGCTGACATTCGCTTGTTTGTTGCGATTTGTTCTCAGCGACTGCGCAATCGACAGAGCAAAGTCGTCGTGTCGCTTGTCATCTGACCTCACCCCGCGCACAGTGTGTTTCGAAAAAAATATACTTACGAACAAGTTAATTTTCGCAGGCGAACTTCCTCGTTGTTGAACGGCAAACAATTAGACCTCGAA